>WAAB01018197.1:0-262661 GCA_013389865.1 Piaya cayana
GGTTTTTTTCTTTTCTGTTTTTTGACTTACACCCTTGTATAGATCTTCTACACAGGAAAGCTATTTCAGAGAAAAGGAAGAGAGCAAATTTGAAATTTTGGTGAACAAAATCACGTGCAGATACCTTGATTTTGTAATAAGAGTGTCTAAACTGGTTTTCAGTCAGAAACAGTAATTCTGCTTCCAACTTACATCCTTTCTTATCTTCAAAACTTTCAAAAGCCTTTAAACACCAACTGACCAAGCTCTTCACAATGCAATGTGTTAATACACAATTTACAGTAGGCAAAACACAGTCACCTTTACTGATTTGCTCCAGCTCATTCATTACAGAAGCCATATGAAATTTCTTTTGCTAGAAATGCAAATGAAGAGGAGAGAAATTGAGTTATCCCATATTTCTTAAAGATGGCATTTGAACGTGGTTAACAGCCACCCTTTTGCTTACAAAACAAGACAATGCCAAAGTACTTTTTAAAATGATATGCCAGTCCATATGCCTGAGAACCACTTTAGTCCCTCTGTTAAGTTCTGCTACTTAGCAAAATAGTTGAAGTTAGCTACGCTTATTCACAGAACCTAAAGTTTCTTCCTGAAATTCGTTACTTTGAAGCATGGTCTTTTTAATTGCTCTTTGGTTAAGTCTTCCCCCTCTGTTCCCTGTAAGAATCTTCTACCAAATCATATTTCTGCTTAGTTTAGAGAACCCTTTCTTTAAACCCATTATTTCCTTTCAGGGCCTTTGTTTTGAAAATTGTCTTATTTGAGCCATTAGGTAATTTTGGTGCTTCAAACCAGCCTTCAACTTGTTCTTTTGGGTTCCCATGTATTCCTTTCTTTCTCCCTCTGCCTGCAAAGGAAAACAAACACCTCAAGAATGATCTTGAGGTTTGCTCTACAGCTACCCTCTAGCACTGGCTAGGAGCCAGACTCCTAGGTGGGGCCTTATAACCCCAGGATGAACTAAGATAAATCTGTAGCACTAGCAATAAGCAGCTGGGAATGCAATACTTGCTTCTATTTGCAAAATGGCAAACAAAAATCAAAATGGCTTTCTCATGGCTCTATGCAAATCCAAGATCTGAAGCTGTACCTTATAACTGCCTAGTACCAGTCACTATAACTGGCACTGTTCTGTGTGTTAAGGTATTTAAACAGAATGGTGATTGCTACAATACAATTACATTGGTTTTCCTACAAAAACTTAACTGTGGGGTGCACTTCATGGGCATCATACACCATACACGTTGATACAGCCACTAGCATGCAAGAGATTAGTTTCCTGCTTCTGACAAGTCTTTGTTTTGTTCTTAGCTGTGATTCATATCTCACAAATATTGTCATTAGGAGCTCCAAGCCATAAAAGCTTTTCAGCAAAAATGTTCAATTTAAAGATAATCTTCTTCCCCAGTACATAACAATGATGAAATACAGGGACTCCTCATGCTCCTATGTAAAGACTAGGAAAGAAAAGTCAGCAGGATAAAACTGTTCTTAACCAAGCAGAAATATTTTCACACTCTCTTCTCCTTCGCCTAAGTGGCTGTGTTTTCATCTATGTCAAATCCACATAGATGTTTCTATAGGAACTGATGGCAAAGTTCCTTAAATTGAGACATATCTGTTTAACTTTATTAATAAAATTATCATAGTTTGGGAGGTCTCAAAGACAGGAACAAGGAGACAGTGTTTGGCCTGAAGAGCTGGCTACAGAACTGTGGGTATGTGATCAGATCAGCTTTCCAGAAAAGAGATATATATCCTAAAAGCCAATCAAAATGGATTCTCACTTTGAACTGGTTCAGTCCTTCTCCGTATGGATTTCACACAGTTTTGCAGGTCAAACAATGATTTACAAAAATGCAACTCTTTGCTAGTTCCAACACTGCTAGGTGGCTGCTCATGCTGGCACTGCTCTTTTAGCTGACAAGGAATATCACCACACCCTGTAAAATGCATTACTCAGTAGAGTGATCATGAATGCTAAAGAAAGAACCATTGCTGCAGGAAAAAAAAACACCTTAATTATAGGTGAGAAAATAAATTCATAACAGTGTCTCCCAATTTAAACTTTCAAATTTGATTTATTTCAAATTTGTAATTCATTTTCCTCATTAGGATTAGGATATCTCTAAGTTTCTCTGAGAAACACTTCTTTACAAATATTCAGTTCTTCACCTTCAAAATTCACTAGCTGGTAATGACCAAAATTACCTGGGATAGTGTTTGTTTCCAGAGGGAATAGTTTAAGAACAGTTCAAATGCCTTATTGGATTTGACCCAATTATACACTGTCTCTTAGAGTGGTCAGCATCAGATCCTCCTAAGGAACTCATAAGGTCTCAGCTGCTGCAACATGTAGTAATTTAATTCCCACAGAAGTCTTATCTTTGTCTTTGTAGCCAGTTATAGCCTTAAGCCTAGAAGCTCGGTATCCCCTCTCTAATGTCATCCTGATAAATTCTAATTCTAGAGACGCTTTTTGTTCACAGAAATACACAATTCGCCTTTAAACTGAAAATGCCAAAGATGATAGAATATTAACATCAAATAAATTGGATTTTTGTTCAAATTTTTTAATTTATCATTTACTAATGATAAGTATCTTTCCTGATAAACCCTGGGCAATAAGTATTGTCATATGTCAAATGTAAATTTATTGTGAATACGACTCAGCTGAAACTGGGTTCTGCACATGTAAACTAGCTTTTAAACACTATGTTTTTGTTGTATTTATTTGGCTCTGTGATTGTTACATTTTGCAGTTTGACAGTTCATGGCAAATTATACTATTATATTTTGACAAGGTGGCTCCACTCATAATTCAGATTTTAAACAACAGAATTTTATTCCAGTCACTATTTTATTAAATCAAGAATTAATACGACTCTTCAGCTTTCACCAGTTCATTTCTGTACGCATCTTCATAAAGACTTTTGATTGATCAGTGAATATGCGGTTTGACCTGAAGTACTGTGATGCTCTGATAGTGTTCCCCGATGTGCTTTTATTTTCTGTCATGTGTTAAGCAAACCTCTTCTAATATAATGGGTATTGCAGTCACAAAGAATGATAACCTAAGATGATAAAATAATTACTGGGGAAGAATACCAGCTTTACATTTTGTGCATTTCCAGAAAATTTCAGTATTCAAGCTATGAAATTACACCACAAAAGCTAAACTCACCTTCAAAGTCCATTAAACAAATCACAGCTATCACCCCACAAAAGAGTAGCAGAGGACTAAGTCTTTTTTGTAAAAGATTTAAGAAAATTCAGACACTTCCAATCATTTTAATTAAAACTCTGCATTCATGTCTCACTTATGTCACTTTAAATGTATATCAAGCTATGCTATGGGTGTGCACTGATACTATGATTTACTCTCTGTTGCTGCCCAGACCTATCAGCTAAAACAATTTGAAACACATGGGATGGTTTATGTTGTTTTTCTCAACAACAGGCAAAAGTAAAATAGATTTAACCCCTCCATCTTGAGAGTCATGTGGAATTTAGCCACACAGCTCTCACTATTTAATAGAAGTTCACATCCATGGGTGTGGTATGGCACCCTTCCACATAACTCCCATAAAGTTGGAGGGTTTGCATGTCTGTGAGGGCAAGATAGTGGGCAAAAATACCTTATCTTATGGAAGGCACTGTCATTATGCTGATTTCAGTGCAGAATCTTACCTGATACCTTAACTAGCTACAACCCAGCAGGCAGAGAGATCCGTGGGTCAATATCCATATAGAGATTTCCCCCTGAAAGTATGAAGAAGGAGGGGTTTATACCACTTCTAAGTAATCCACCTCTTGCTGTTATTCTCAAAAACCGGCCACCTGTGACACAATGTGCTAGCAATAACTGGTGGGTGATATTAAAAGGCGGTCTTGGCCTTATTGCTGTAATCAATCTGGTCATGAAAGCACAAACTGTAAGCAATGCAGTCACCATCATCCCTTAATGGCAGTTGCAATCAAGGATTCAGATGACCATTTTAACTCTTAAGGTTAACATAATGCAAGCAAAATTGATGAACTGCTGAGACCATTTAGTTTGTCAGGTTTGCAGTAACAGCTATTATGTTTATGCTTTATAAAAGATCTGATCCTTCTTCACATTTGAATGCAATTCATGGTGTTGATTGTTACTCTTTAAAAGCCACGAATGGAAGCCAGGGCCTATTGAAGAACAGGGAAACATTGCCATGAAAGACTTCTGGAGGTATATATGGTCCTCAACAAATTTTCCTAGAGGCGAAAGACATTTTGATCTTTTTTAAAAGACTTACAGCAATGTTTCAACTTGTCCCAAGCTCTTTTGCATATTTTCTCAGTCTTGAACAGAGCTTGTGAAAGACTTCCAGGAACTGATATGTAGAAACAGGCTCTTACTCCTGCATTTCAGCATCTCCAGCAGCTCCTGATGAATTACCTCAGCAGAGTTCTGGGCTCTGTCTCAAATCCACTCTGTGACCTGGGGTAGAGTTGCTTATTCTCTCTCTTCCTCAGTTTTCCAATCTTAAAACACAGCTGATAATGCTTCCTTTCTTCTGTGTCATGTCTCATCTATAGAGATCATCAGCTTCAAGAGGGGGTCTCTGCTAAAAGGCAGTGTTTGTTGAGATCCCACTAAAGGCTCTAGGGGTTCTGGGCTCTAGGCCAAGATCCGGATAAGTTTGGCTTTTTGTTCAAACAAAGGTTCTCTCTCCTCATAGACCATCACATTCATTTATTTTGCCCTGTGGTGAAGTTAATGCTACATCTATGATGTCACAGTTGTTTCCATGACAACAGGTTTATGACTTCAATGTAAAGTCAAATGGAAGGAGAAGCTCAGAGACATGAAGGAAAGCTCTTATTCAAATCAGAAACATCTGACACAATAACAGAAAAGAGAAACAGCCAAGAAGGTACATTTCTTTTATTGTTATACGTGTTTGTGGTTTCTTCTTAAGTTTTCAACAACGTGTACTTCTTCCATCACATGTTTTAATAGCTACTCTTCCACTTGTGTTTCTTTAGTTAAAGTTGTTTTCTTTCTTCTTTTAAATAAAAAAAAACCATTTGATACTATTTGTTTAACTATTTAATGAATGCCTTTGTCTTTTTTTCAATTAGGTTTAATTTAATAGGAGTAAATTTGGAGTTCAGTATAGTCTTCCTTCTGATGCCAAGTATGAATGATACTATTTCTGAACAAACAGGGGAATTGTTAAAACTGTGGCTTTCCATACTAAGTTAAATAGGCTTTCAAAGAAGAAAAATATTTTTAAAAAACCACATCAAAGGTTTTTTGAAACACAGATTTAAAAAAAAAATACAAGAAGGCAAAGCTATTATGGAATGGGAATAAGTACTGGGCAGGGTAATGTAAAGACTCAGAAGCTTTTCATTCTGTATTTTTTCCTTTGCTTGTTGTTTGTTATTCTTGAACATCAACCTCCTCAAACACAGGTATCTCTGCATGGATTAAGGTGCCAACAAATTATAGACTGCAAATTGGCACTGATACAGGTCAGTGTTTGTCTAATGTGGACAAACCTTCACAGGAGCTATCCCCTCTGTAGTTTCCACAAGAAATTCCCAGGCGCATCTAAAGGTGGAAATGATGCCTAAAGGAAGCCTGTGAAGTTTACCATACATCCTTGTTAGCAAGTCTAAACGCATCAATTAGTTGACTCAAAGACCCTGAGAGCCACATTAAAAATTAGGTTGGATAAGCATTGCTTATGCTACATGTTGCAGTTTGATTTGCTGAAAGTACTTGATAACAGTGGCCAATAATAAAGCCATTAAACTTTCAGTTGAAAAGTTTTCAGGTAGCTACGATTCACCTAAAACAAACTAAGTTTAGCATGTTATGTCTCTACTATGCTGCTTGGCTCACAGGTAGTTGATTGAATTAGTTAATTAAGATAAATAGTTAATTAAGGCTGGAATTTTCAAAGAAGCCACAGGAATTAGGTAACAAAATTCAACGAGATTTGTGTACTTAAATCCCTCAGACTCCTTTGAAAAGGCCAGCTATAAATGCTCACCTCTTTACTTGAAATTATTTATACTCACAGGTTTATGAGTGCAGCTGTTTATAAATGCAGAGGCATTCCTGCAAAAGTAGACATGGCATGAGAACAGAGATCTGTCCACACACAGCATGCTACATAAATTTATGCAAGCAGTGGCCATACATTTAAGCTATCCTTAAAGTAAAAATACCAGTAGAGTTTGTAATATCTCCAAAGCCTGTAAGAGCTTCTTGAGCTTCCCTAATTAAAATCAATCAGATATACATACTTGAATATACATGGTATAAACTTGTATGTATAAAGTTATATACATGTACATATGTAAATGTATATGCAAGTATTTAAAGAGCCAGATGTGAACATGGGTGCAGACAGTTGTTTGGGTTTGTCTGCAGTTCTTTGCAAGCCAATAAATTGTAATGGTATTTCGTACTGGGAAAAAGGGACAGTTTAGCTGCCAGGGTAATGTCCATGATCTTATCAAAGTATATGAGGAAATGTCTTTCTTAGCAGCTATTTAATACAGGTGGTATGGAGGTAACTCTTGTTTAAGCAACATAGAAGGAAGCATTGTAGCAGAAGTATCATCTAAAACAGTAAACATCTGATGGATTTAGAATTAAAAAAACCCAAACACAAATACATTAAAAAACAATTCTCCAGTCATCAAAACCTGATGCTTTGTCTTTGAATCTGACTGCAAGACGAAAGGACAAAAACAATAGTTCTATATGATAAAGTTTCTGGATGTTAATAGCAAAAATACAGCACATCCATTCAATTCACCCTCAGTGCTGGCTCCCACTAAACCATTGGAGTTACCCAGGGGCACTCTGACACGAGCAGTTAAACCTTGACCATGCTGAAGTGGATGTCAAAATGTGGGACCTATGATTGCATTCTCTGAACACAGCACAGGGCTTTCATTGGTGCGACTGCAGCCCCCCTTGATGTGCGCTGTCTTTATAATTACTGTGAATGCTAAAGCCTGTTTTGCCTAAATCAGAGAAGCATCAGCTCCTCATCCAGCAAAACACTTTCAGATGTAAGTAAACTTAGGCCAACAAATGCTGTTGGAACTTCTCACATGCTCAGAGATACAGATGGGTTTAGGGAATTTATTGTGAAGCGAATCTCAAAAAGGAGGACATATCCCAAGGCCAAAGAAGTGGGAATGAAGGGAATTCAGCCAAATCCTGTTCATTAGTGGGCAACACTTTTTTACTATTAAAAACTGCCAGGACTTTAATTCCATGTGTTCACAGCAAGAGTACTGGCCCATAAACATATCCAAAATATACAGAAGATCAATTTCTTCTAATAAGGAGGGTCAGTGACTTTCCATTAGAGTGAGTCACTGAGTCCCCTAAACCCTTAAGGTGTAGTAAAGCAAATGAAATTGAGGTTAGCTGAGGAATGCAAACAGATATATGGTACATAAAGGCATTTATCTTCACTCCAGCATGCATATGTAGCCATAAAATACAGCTCCTTAAATGTAAAATGTATGGATTTCCCTCTGCAACAAAGGCATAAAACATCTAACTCATGAACAAGTATTTGAGCATATGAACATGATCTTTCACTTCATCTAGGACTACCCACCCAGTAAACCAAGCTGTATTCTTTCTGGGTGGCTCAGAGAATAGCACGTTACAGTGGAAACACCCATTTATTTCATTTACTGCCATTTATAATATTTTCCACTATTTGCAGATAATGAATTCATCCACTTTTTGCCAAGATTATGCAGCCTGTTTTATAGCCAAAATTATCCAGAATCCTTCTAAAAATGTGTTACCCTTCATTTTCCATGATTGCTTAGTAGTTCTCTTGGAGGAGGACCAAGATCAACCATATTAACAATGCACAGCAATAACTGAACTGTCATACTCCTACTCTCCTAGTAGCAAGAAGAGTGCCATCAGGCTGGTCCCTGTAGTATGCACAAACCAAGAGCACAACTGTTCAGGTTAACTGAAGACATTAGATGAGAAATGAGGAATTACTTTTGGAGTTCTTTCTTCTACACATTCTACAATGGTCTTCAAATAAAGGTAGATACATTTCACAATATCTGATGGCTTGGGGTTTTTTTTATGCCACTGATTCTTTGGTTCTCCAGGATAAATTTTGTTTGTAGAATACAACATAATGGAGACCTACAACACCTGAACAGACCTAGCTTCTGAGCGTATAAAGGCTGACAAACTTCTTTAACATTACACACCATGAATGTACTTTCAGGGTACCGCATAGCTGCACCAAAGCCACAAGCAAGGCAAGTGGAAAAAGGTGGAAAGAGAAAAGTCCTTTGTGGGATGATGTGTATTAGGTTAGTGCTGATTTCTTAGTAGACAATTTTCCCCTCCCTTCACTGGCTCCACTGTGCTGGCATGCTATGGAGGGTGGAGCAGCAGCACCATTCACTCCCTGCTCCACATGAGGAAAGAGGAGAAACAGGCCAGTCACATCTGCTCTTCCCTTATGCAGGGTCTGGCAGTCTGAAAATCCCATGCAGGGGAGAAAAAGGGCTCCTTGCCATCACCGGGCTCAACAGCTGGGCCCAGCATGTAAAATGCAGCACATGCAAATCTTTGCAGGAATTCCTTAGTGCTCAGCCTGGGGGTTTGATCTTGGAGTCAAGGAAGTGTAGCTCAGGACCTTAAGTGCAAGAAGAAAAAAACCCACCCAGAAGTTCTAAAGGTCAATGTTAACAGTGATAACAGAAGCAACCACACAAATAATTACAAAGGCTAAACAAAACAAATTCACTTTCATTTTTATAATTTTATACAATAAGAAAATGAGTGCAATAAATATCCTAACAGCCAAATAGTCTTTATTTCTTAACATCATCACTGTTTTCTTTGGAATCACTGGGAATCTCTTAGCAGGAGCTAAAAGGAAGAAGAAACTCTTCCTCAGCAAAAGGCTCTGTAGCAGGCAAAATCTGTTCACCCAAATAACCATTGATCTGCAAGACTGACGCTGAGCAGCTGGTACTGAACAAGTTAATCAGCCACAATATGTGACTTGAGAACCAGGGGTGGGAGAGAAGCCACACAGCAGTTTGAATTATGGCCACTGGAACAAAATATGTTGTCTTGATATAACTGAAGATTTCTTAGCACTGACAATTAACGGCACTGCAATCAATATTAATACTCCAAACTCCTACCCAAAAATATTCCAGACTTTGCCAGGAACTCCCTTCCCTTTGGCCACTTCATTATTCAATTATTCAAGCTTGTTGGGGCCTTTATAATTTCTCACTTTCTCTACATGCAGCACCCCAGCACTATTACTTCAGCTCTTCCTAAAGAAAAAGCTCCACTGTTATCACCAAGTCTGGCCTGATAAACCATAAAGTACAGATTTGCTCTTTTTGGCTCCCCCCAGTAACATCTTAAAGCCCTAATACTCATCCAGTTGATCTCAAGGGAGCAGGATCTCAGCTGATTAGCTTTATTCAGACAGGTTTGTTTAATCTTAATCTCTTTCTTTCTCTCGCTTTTTTTTTCCCCCCCAAACTCTTTGATTCTCTTTCTGGTTCTTCTCAGGGTTTCCAAGTCTCAGGAACTTCTCTAAACACCCTGTAATGTTTTGACTTTTGATGGTTAAATTTAAACAAAACTTGAAAGCTTTTCCAACTACTTTTACTCATTCTCAGAGTCATTTATCAATCCCATACAGAGTGTGGATTCCTCCCTTAGAAATGGATTACCCTGTTCATGTGTAGTTAATGTGTAGCCTCCTTTATTCCATAAAGACAAGATTCGGGATCCTTCCTTCTGGGTAAAGCAACTAGAAGCCACTGAATCTTTCCTGCTCAAAACATAACCACTTCTAGGATATGTCCTGCCAGACCAACCATTAAGGTCACAACCAGTAAACTCTGAGCCTTCATGGCAATTAGTGTGCCCTCAAGGATGCTGCAATGTATTCTGGTTGCAAAGGTAATCATCTTATTTACCCTGGACCAAAAGGTCCCATGTGGTTGACACTCTAGCCTGGACAGCCGCATACCAACTCTTCCCATGTCAAAGGTATATTTCCTTTCAAAGCCCAGCTGCAGGCTATGTGAGCTATATGCATACTACTCCTCTTTTCTGCCTGGTTCCCCAGGCAAAAATACTGACTTTCACTTCTTGCACTTACTGGAATTGCAGAGAGGCATATGAGACGGAAATGTGTGGCCTCTCAAATCCTCTAAACATTGTCCAGCTGCCACTAAAAAGGTGCCCTGACTTGAATTCACTTTTTTCTTTCATTTTTTAACAGACAACTACTCCGTGCTTTTGTACAAAGCCATAGGAATTTTATTCTTGGACCAATAGACAACCACAGCACATCTCTCCCAAGTTTCCAACCCCACAACCATTTTTCTTAATTTTGAAACTTTAAAGGAAGAATGCTGCTTTGGCTTCACAATTTTACACAACTGGTTAGAACCAAGGGAGACTGTTATAATACCAAGCCACATGAAATGGAAAAATTTGAGCAGACCTTTGAGCTGGATCCCCTGCTTCCACCAAGCCAGCATTCAACCCATGACTGAGGAGTATCTGGCTTGGGTAAAAGACAGGTTTTTGTGACCTCAGGTTCTGTTGGCAGTAAGAGTGGTTTGATGTCCCAGTGCAATTAAGAACTGCCTTAAATCTACTCAATATTGGGTCCCTGACTCAGGATCTACTGGGGACCTTCTGACAGCTAGTGATAACTGAAGCCCTACATGCCGTGCTGTACTTGAGGACCTAGGAGTTACCCCAGTTCACTGACATGAACAGCTCTTTCCTAACACATTTGGCAGGAGACTCCTGAAGCTGGCTCTGTGAGTTTCACTGCCAGCGTAGCAGTGTAAGGAGAACAAAACAGTTCCAGGGAACTGTTTCCCTGAGAGGAAATGAAAAGAGACTGAAGCCACTGGCAAGCCATACATTAGACATTTTGGTAGACTACACTCCAGAATGCCTACATTTTGTAGAATGCTTTGTTCTTCATCTGCATGCAGTGTAACCCCACAATTGATTGCTCCAGCTATAAACAAAGCTTTTATTTTAGTCCTCCAAAACTGTACATTTCTACCATAACTTTCCACATCACAACAGGACCTAAAATACGGTGGAGGTATTTGAGTGATGTCCTCCTCCTGTAGACTATCTGGTTTAGTCACTGCATTTCAGAAGGACACAGCTCAGTTTTAAGAAAAATATAGGAAAGTGCCTGAAGAGAAATATGGTCAGGAGGAATCATAAACAGAGGAGATTCAAGAGAGACTTCCATATGACAGGCCCGTACTGGGATCGAAATAGTTCAGGTAATCTTACCATAAAGTTGCTTTTGCAAGTACAGTATTCAGCTCTTGGCCATTTATAGTATCCCATCTCAGGCTGACAACTCCATAGGCTGGGCTGCTCTGGTTCCCAGAGCAGGGCTAGCTATTCCCTGGTCACTCTTGCCTCCAGCAGAGTAGACAGCTACAACCCAGTATCAGTTAGCTCAGGAGCCCATGCCACTGGGCTAGGCACTAGTGTAACACATGTATCACAGTATCTGTTGTAACAACTGAAAAAAACACACATTTACTGTAGGTGAAGTTTTATTAGGTTATATTAGTGTATTACCTCTCTTGTGTACAAACAAATTAAGCACACAATAACTCTTTGGCCTGCCCAGGGTTAAGGACCATCTTGAAGGAGGGTATTATAGCCATACCTATTAACAGCTAGCTCACTGCCTTCTGTAGAAGGTCATTCTGCCTTCTGTTCAGAATACAGTTCAATGCAAGTTGAGCTCATCCCACATCACTTAAAACTAGATAAAATTCCCTGATCCAGGATTTTAAAATGCTTTACTACCCAAATGCCATAAATACTGAAAGAAGCCAAGAGCAGGAGCAGAATGAACTTATGAAACAGAGGAAAGAAAGATATAATTTCAACTGAGATGGAGAGCTGATGAAGAGATAAAGGAAAGTCCTTCCAGATGGCTGTAGCTGTAAGAAATCTTTTACTGTGAAGCTGGTTGTATGGGACAAGGAGAGAGCAGTTTTAGGGTGATAACTGGGATTCACTAAGGTCCCAGAAAAAAAATTCTTTGCAGCAGGTCAGATGTTCCTCTTAAGGAGAGGTAGACTGCTGATGAGCTCTCAGATGATGCTGAAAATAAAACAGACCTTGCCTATAGTCTCAGGCTGCACAAAGAGAACCAATTCAATGTTGGAGGAATCACTACAGTTCTACTGGGAGTAGCCCAATGAAATACTGACAGCCACGTAAAGGCAATAGCAGCACAAACCTTACCACAGGATAAATGTCTGAGCACTTACTCAGCCATCCCGGGTGGGTTTTACTGCCTTGACTGAATCTGCATGGCCTCTGGTTTATCAGCACCCAACTCCAACCCGTATAAAGTGACCTCAGAAGCATCCCTATGGTTGCAGTCACATCTATGAATCACAGCACATCCAGCAATTTTGCAAATCACCCCCAACAGTTACTTTGTCTTCCTTAAATATGCATGCTTGGAAATGGCTGAGAAAATCCTGCATGCTACTATCTTTTGAAATGGCTTTAAGGGCACTTTTTTTTTTGTCAGATTCCTCACCTGCTCTGTCAGGGTGTTCTTTTAATGCCTTTCATATTTCCCATGAAAGACCATAAGCTCCCAAAGCCCCCAGCATATCTGACATCTCAGCACTATCAGGAAAGAGCTGATGAGAATATGATTGTCAGTGATGATTACAAGTACTTTACAAAGACAGGAAAGCATGTTATGCATTAATTGCTAATGTATTTCAGCCAATTTGGCACCATGACAAATGCAACTGGTTGTATCTAACAAGCTGGGTGATCAGGAATAGTTCTGTTACAGTACAGTATGTCCAGGGAGAAGAATGAGCCCTTAATCCCAGGTGACTATTTTCTTTATAAATATATTAGCAACATAATGGAGGGCTTTTTAATGGGATTATAACCACACAGGCAGACCCCAAGCAGCTGCTCTGCTAGTCATGGGGAACATGGCTGACAATAAGATTTAAGAAACTGAATGAGGGGAAAATGATAAACCTCTGGCATGGCACATTTAAATGACCTTGCTGCTTAAAAGGAATTGGATCATATTACACACATGAAAAGAAAATCACATATGCTTAAAGCAATCTCTTTGGGCATGCTCATCACTATTTTCTCCCACTGATCCTCTGTCAAAAGCAGAGAAAATTACCAAATCAACGAGAACTCATCTTTTCAGACACCAGGGAAAGATTTTAAAGTTAAAAGGATTTCTCTCATACACAGAGTGACTGAGGGGTCATTGTCAAGGATGGCAAGGCCCATATATTATCATACAACCTTTGTATTACTCTCATAGCAGAGCTAAAATAATTCTTCATTCTGAGTACAATATAACAGTTCAGTGCTGTAAACATGTAAGTGTGCAAGTATGTGTGTGAGAGTGTATGTCTGTGTGTGGGCGTAGAAATGGGTTGGACTAGATGATCTTGGGCGTTAGACAAGATGATCCTTAGAGGCCCCTTCCAACTCAGCTCATTCTATGATTCTATATAAGAGCATACATAAATATATATGCAGAAAAGGACAGCCATAAGGCAGCTACGGGGAACGATACTGCAATGATGCAAGCAACAGAAGAAACACATCTCAACACAGTTTAGAGGACTATTAAAACCAGAGGACTAGATTCTGTCCATGGTAATTCCTGGGTTCCCTTTCTTACCATTGCTCTGACTGAGAGGTATAAAGATGGCCTTGTAACTTACAAAATAAACATATTTTGTTAAGTTGACAGAATTAATAAAAGGCAACTGTGTCTACATACATGGCATTTACACCTTAAGTTATAAAATTGGTACTTTTTTTTTTTTGAGCCACCATTAGTTTGTAGTTTGGTAGCCTGAATCTGAGGCAAGGATTTGGCTCTGTGGCTTTGAAAGAAATACAGTATAGTATACTGCACATAATGGTTAAGAAATACAAGCACTGCAGCATGTAGCTGGTCAAGCAAGGGCTATTGAGGCAACAAAACCCTAGCGTAATAGAAATAAGTTTTGAAGTCTGGATCTAATTTGCATAGTTCTGGAATTCAGTTACCAGAGGCCCTTGGTTCGGTGTGGCAGAAGGACTCATAAGTGTTTAGCCACTCATTTAACAGTAAACTACACTTTATGCCACTCTGAAATAATTTTTGTTAGAATCAACTGAAACAAAGGGACTCGCCTAGCCTGACCAACCTGCACTGCCCACCTGCAATCCACTCAAACTAACACAATATCCTTAGTGATTTCAATAGCTTGGGATCAGTCCCATGTGCTATTCTTGAACATCCCTTAAACTTTCCGAGCTTGACCTCAGGATTCCCTGGCATCAGTCCAGGTGACGCTGTGCTTCCTTTCAAACAGTTGCATGAAGTACTGAGCTTGATCTCCTGTTCACCAAACACTGCTGAGCCCATCCTGGTTGCAAAAGAAGGGTTTAAAATACATATTTACATACACAGCCATGAATTAGAAGGGGTATTGAGGCATGTAAATGTTTAACTGGCCTCAGATTTATTGGTTATGATGATGAGCTAACAAGGACATGACACAAGGTTCAATAAACTCTATCACACTGTGTTGGATTCTGCATGCATCAGTAAATGTTAGTAAGCACCTAACAGTGTTCTCTAAAACAATCTCCAACTGTATAAGTGCATCACCCTTCAGCCAAGTCTTCCTGCTTTTTCAGTATGACACTAATCACTCTTATAAAAGCTCCCTGTCTTAAGCCTAGTTGGTGACGATGCTTCCCTAGTGCACATAACAGTGGACTCCCTGATACATTTATATTTTACTAATGATAAGCACTGTCTGTGATGCACTAAAAATACTGTGACTGTGGGGAGCATTAAGTGTATCTCTACTGCCTGATTCAAAAGAGCAGTTAATGCTATGATTAAGTCCATGGCTAGTCAGGACAAGACAGCTTATGTTTAAAGAGAGCTAAGTATGTCCGGTAGTACCAGACTGAATAGCACAAACCTCCAGAACTGGGTCTGTACCAAGGCTCTGGAAGGATATGCTTAAGGAGCTAAAAGCCACTACAGCCTTAGCTGTCTGGTACTCAAAGGATAAGATGTGCTTTTTTGAACTAGCTTTATCATAAAATGTAGCAACCTATGTAATTTTAAGCCTACGTTATTTAAAAAAAAAAAAAAANAAAACCAAAAAAAACCCTAAACCAGAGAGCTACACTGGGCACACTTCTCCTAAAAAAACCCAGTTTGTATGGGACAGCTATTAGGCTCATGGAATAACACACTACTGGCAGGGCACTCAGACAGTAGTTATAAGTGCCTATTAGAATCCATAACAAATGCAGAAACTGAAAATGAAGACTTGCAGGGAGACAGGGGCTTTGAGAAGCACAGTATTTCAAATCATCTTTTGAAATCTTCAGAATATCACCGTCTTTCTGTCTGAAATGCGTCAGCAATCGTTTCATTTTTATCAAAACACAATTAGGCTGTGGTGAATGGCAGCATAAATATTAAATAGAAAAGATATAGGATGAAAGACCACCAGGGTGGAACAAAACTGTAAACCTCTCCATAAAACTACATTTGAGTTCTGATCATATACACAGGAACTCCTTTAAATGATCCAGTAAGTATCTTAACTCGCTGACTTCCAAAGAAAGTGTTACCAATTAAGTGGGAGAAACTTTAACAGTCAATTTTAATTATGCTAAGAGATTCACCAATCGATTCCCAGCTCAAGCTGAACTTTTTACTAGACAACTGGAACCAATTTACATGCTTTTATGTTGTGTCTAGACTTTAATAAATGGTCTAAGCACAGAGCAATTCTATGCCAGTATCAAACTAGTTTTCATGTATACTGAGAAATGCACCAGCTTCTCCAAAACTCTCCAGTCCTTGTGTGTTGAAATGCTCCTCCAAGAAACGGTTGCAAAGTTTATTGACTACAGTACATAAGCACCACTGTGGGGACTGCTCACAATGCGTATCAAGACAGTGATGCCACAGATTGTTCTCCAGTTTAGTGCTTTAATCTAATGGACATGAAGTATGCAAAACTAGCTCTTCCCTTTAATGTGAAATGGAATAGCTTTTCTGATTACAAGACATTATTCCTTTTGAGTATTAACCCAAGTCTATTAGACCAAAAATATTTAAACAATATGGAACCTAACAGCATGGTTACAAATATTTAACTGGTGGCCCCAAATGGTAAAACTAGGCAATCTTTCAAACAACTAAAAATTTTATCTTTCTATCCTACCACCCCTTCTCTGTACATATCATGATCTTGTTTAAGCTGCGGGCTACTGGGCTAAAAGACATGAGTGTCCAGTCAGTCTAACAGAACCAATGCAGAGGAAAATGAAGCACCTGGTTACTAGATTGCTTAAACATTGCAGAGCCTGCCACAGCGCACTCAGTAGTACTCTAGCTATATGAGACTCAACACTACAGCATTACTTTGATCATTGCTGTAGGTCATGGAATCATTCTGAAACCAAAACAGTCCTGTTAAAAAATTAAGTTGAATTGCCATTTAGGGTGCTCTGTTGCCTTCTTTTTTCTTCTCTCCTTTCCGTCTTTTTAAACATGCCTGTCAGGAGTGTGGAATTGTGTGCATTTATCACTACCCTGCTGAGCAAACCTTGTTAAATTAAAAATGACATATTTAATTAAATGGATTGATAAACATTCATATACTTGTACTCAGAGAGCACTGTATATAATTTTAATTTTAAAAAACTGAGAGGTTTCTTTGGTGATTCAGAGCCTCTTAAGATGTTTCCCACAGGATGATGATGTCAGACTAATAAACCACCAGGGAGTTCTGTACACCAGAGGTCCGACAAAGTTGGACCTCTTCTCTTCTGGAAGAAATACCAGGATTTACCTGCTGCTGTACTTCAGGAAAAGGCAGCAAACAACTTTGGAAGTGCTGCGCTACCTCAGTTGCTACCAGAAATAACAGCCACAAAATCCAGAAATTGTCGCAGCAGTACATAGCCCTTTGTGGCAGGAATGAGCAGAGGGTGCCCCATCTTATACCTTCCTCTTCCCACCAGCCTGTTGTGCAAAGTGCTGCAGGCTATGGGACCACAAGCTAACCTACACAACATGCACGTGCATACAGGGTCTTGCATGCTCTGGAAGTCATTTGTTTGAGCAGAACACCTTGACACAGAAAGTCTCCTATTAAGTACAATACAAATACACAGAAAAGAAGTCTACTTTGGGGATGGGATAGTGTGGGCGAACAGGAAGGGGTTGGAGGGGATGAGGGGTAAAGGAGGAAACTAATAAATGAGGATACATGTCTAAGATCAGCCTGAAGGCCAGTAGTAGACCTCAGACCAGCAAGTGCCAGCCTGGTTCCCTGTTCTTTTCACAGGAGTCATTTATCCAAAGCATCAGTCACAATTGCTGCCAGAATGAGCAAAGCAAACTCATACTAAGGCAGTTGGAGTTTGACTTGACAAAGTATCCCTTGCTCTCAAGGATTAGTTTTGCTGAATGGCAATAATAGCTTGTAAAAATCAAATGAAAACCAAATGCACCACATGCTGAAGATGCTGGGATTGTATAGCATGCTGTAACCAATGTTTTTTTGGAAAGGCAGGGAATGTTATTCATCAGAGTTGTCTGTGGTGGGCAATTTGGTTGTCTTTCAGGGGACTCACTCTAACATAGGATCCCTGCCAACAAAATGAAGAACTGGCCAAAGCATTGTGCTTTATGAAGGTGAAGGATTCTATTTTCCTTCTATACCCTTCAGAAAATGTACCAAACTTTGGGACGTCATACTGATCTCCATTACAGAAAATAAATTACTAGCAATTAAAAATCTTCTTTTTCTTGAGCACTTTCATTACACAAAATAATATACAATGTAAAGATTCATAGACTTTTGAGGAAGTATCATGATCTTCAGACCTGACCTTCTGAATAACATAGGCCAAAGCATTTCACTCAGTGGTCGCTGCCTCAAGCCCATATCTTGTAGCTGAACCATAGCAAGTCATTCAGAAAGATATTCATCTTGATTTATGGGTACCAGTCATGATGTAAGAATGCCACACAAAGTAGTTCTTGTCTTGAGCTTCATGCAATGAATTGCAAAGTTAAACTGGTTCCTGGGTAGGAAATGCCTGTAGTCCAGTAAGATTCTTTCTCCAATTCCAGGCAAAAGTAGTGTGTAGGTGGCTTATAAAACTTCCTTTCTGCAGTGACCCCAAATCTAAGCAAAAGGTCAGAATCATTTGTGTTGCTTCAAAGGCTTGACTGTTACTCAGGCCAACAAGTTAGCCATGAAAAAAGTGATATTTAAGCCTTCAATCTATGACATAGCTAAGATAAACATGGTGAAAGATTGTTGTTGTTTGCTCAAATTCTTTCTCTACTGAAATTTTAATACCATTTTTCAGTGCATTAATTGCTTATGGTTCTCATGTTTTCATTTTTAAATCCTAGGTGCTAATAACTACATTTTGCTCACAGATCATACACAGCCAAAACCCTTTCTTTATAGAAATTCTAAAGAAGGTGGAAGAAATCCTGGTCCTAATAAATTCAAAAGGAGTTTTGCTAGAGTGTGTAACCAGGAGGGCAGTCAAGCCCCTGTCAGAAGAGTACCAGTTGAGGTGCCAACTGACCGAGGTGCGGAAATGACTCTTTTACTTGCATAAAGTTTTCTGTTACATGACCATAACTCCCTGGCTAATACAATTTTTGAAATGTGTCTAGTTTTCTGTAGGGGTGTCTATATAAGTCTCTATCTCAGTAGAGCCCAGTGATTTGGCTCTTGCTGTGCATATGCATGCACCTGTGTCCAGTAACACAACTAATCATGCTGCTGTTTACTGTTGGTACAAAGAAATACACGATATAAAATACTTAGACTGCATAAAACCAATGACTAGTACTACTGTACTGGTATTAACTGGTCATGTTTCAGTGCCACCAACTGAAACAAGGACCTCACAATACAACTATTTGACTGACAAGCGCTTAATGGCAGTACCCCACATGACACAAAACCAACCCGGACAAGTCAGGGTAAAACCAGTAGAAAACTGAGAAAGAGGAATTGATTTACTGATGGCAACACAGGAGATAGCTGCAAAAATCAAGAATTGGATGAGACATATCAGAGAATTAACTTAATCATCTACCATTTCCCAACAAATATTAATCACTCAAATGCCAGAAAGTAATTTATTAAGTTACAAGGTCCTTCAACTTCAGTCAATAGCTATTCCATTTCATCCTGGAGTGTACCTACCAAACACACATAAATCCCATGGAAGTGTTCTTTAAAATACAAAGCATTGGCTGAAGCTTCATGTTTACCCTTTCAGGCCATGTAAACCTGAGAATAAGTCCACCTGTTGTCCTATCTTCAATGAGATCATTAAAGGAACCCTCCCTTCTATTTGCAAACAGTTTAGTGGCTACCAAAGAGCAGCTACCAGTAAACTTATTCCAAGGATTAATTCCTGATTTATCACTGGGAGGGGTTAAATCAGTATTAAGGAAAATGCCAGCCATTGAAAACGGAAATTTTTCTGTAGTAATTTATTGCAACCTTCCATGATGAGGCTAACTAGAAGTGAACAAAAGAATATTTTAAAAATAGTGAAAAGTAAAGTGAAAGGCCATAAAAATTGTGAAGGTAAATAATACAGAACAACAAGATATACAGAGAATCAGGAAAGATAACTATAACTATATGAGTAACCAAAACGTACATTTACATCATAACCTGGTAAGGGGAAGAAAGTAATAAAATTCAGCTCTATGTTAATTCAGTTCTGAATAAGAGCTGTTCTAAATAATTCAGTTCTAAATAAGAGCTGAACACTATCCTGTTTTTTAAATTAATAGTGTATCAAACTTAAAGTAACGCAGATTTATTATCAGTGATAAGACTATAATACCTTAAAAGTCTCATTGATTTTTCCTCAAAATATACTACATAATTTTCCTATTCACAGAATCACAGAATCACTAGGTTTGAAAAGATCACTGGGATCGAGTCCAACCATTCCCTTGAATCACTAAACCATGCCCCTCAGCACCTCATCCACCCATCCTTTAAACACCTCCAGGGAAGGTGATTCAACCCTGTGCCAGTGCCCAATGACCCTTTCTGTAAAAATTTTTTTCCTAATGTCAAGTCTGAACCTCCTCTGGCGGAACTTGAGGCCATTCACTCTTGTCCTGTCCCCTGTAACTTGAAAGAAGAGTTCAGCATCCTCCTCTCTACAACCTCCTTTCAGGTAGTTGTAGAGAGCAATGAGGTCTCCCCTCAGCCTCCTCTTCTCCAGGCTAAACAACCCCAGCTCTCTCAGCCACTCCTCATAAGGCCTGTTCTCTAGCCCCTTCACCAGCTTTGTCGTTCTTCTCTGGACTCGCTCTGGAGCCTCAACATCCTTCTTGTGGTGAGGGGCCCAGAACTGAACACAGNGCCTGTTCAGATCCCTTTGCAGAGCCTCCCTACCTTCCAGCAGATCCACACCTCCACTCAGCTTAATGCCATCCACAAACTTGCTAAGGGTGCACTCAATACCTTCATTCATGTCATTGATGAAGACATTGAATAGGGCTGGGCCCAGCACTGAGCCCTGGGGAACCCCGCTTGTAACTGGTCTCCAGCTGGAGTTAATTCAATTTACCACCACTCTCTGGGCCCAGCCATCCAACCAGTTTTCAACCCAGGAGAGCATTCGCTTGTCCAGTCCAAATTTCAAATCGATATAAACAGTTCCTAAGTGTTCCTTACTGTAAGTTCTGTCTATAAACTGTCACAGAATGAAGAGGGTAACAATTTTCTGCCTGTACCCTGTCTTCATTGAAGGTACTTTGGATGCGCCTCTGGGAGAAACCCAAGGTAAGAACTATATGACAAACCCTGTGCCATCTACGCTCTAATAAGTAAACAACAAGGTATACTGAGGACAGTAGAAAGTCAAGTCATCCCTCTTGTGCCTCAAGAGACAGGGAGGCAGGAAGATGAGTGCCGCACCACAGCTTCTCTCTGGAGAGGCAGGGGTGGCACAGGCTGACCCACAGTGCCACAGAGGCAGGTTGAGTAAGAAGGGCCCTCAGCAGACAGCTGAGTTGCTGCATTACAGATAACAGAGGATGAAGTCCAGTTGGAAATGGGAGGGCACACAGCTTTCTCCAGACTAAAATCTTCTGATTTGAGGGAGTGAAAATATGTCCAAGGAAGCAGATGTTGGGAAAAAAAAAAGGTCTCCTTCTCAAATTCTCATGGGAACGCCCAGCTTCTCATTAGGCAACAGTCTGGAGGGAAAGTTTTGACCTGGCCTAGATATAAACAGAGCTGGGTATGAAGTTCGTTTTTCTCCCTACCCAAACTTCAGAAATGCCAACTTTAATAAACCATAAGGAACATAAAGCAGCACAGATTTTAATGAAAAAACAAAACCAACTGTTGCCCTAGTCCAACTGCCTTGAGCTAAACATTTCACTTAGTAACTCAATGGAATTAAAAAAGGAAAAAAGATCCTACACAATAGTGTGATCTGCACATTGATCAAGCACCTTGAACTGAGCTCTGGGTCTTTTTGGTAAAAGCAGCTCCATGTGCAACACTTCAAGCCCTCCTATTATGCTCCACCACTGTAAATTGAATTGTTAGCTAACTACAAAATATAAGTGGTGTTTGTGACTAAGATTTCACTTTACTCCACTGCTGTTTACATCAGTAAGAGTATGACAATTAAATTCAATGGAAGAAAAGGTAAACTATGGAGGTCAGTTTTTTGCCCAGTATTGTCTCTCACATAGGACTTGCTAATACTGCATAGATGTTTATGGAATGTTGTTTGCTGGACCAGCTACAGTGACATGCTTGTAGATTTTCTTTTAATTGACCATAATGATAAACACATCTGTCTTAGGCAACTAATGTTATTTAAGGATTGGAGAGTGATGCCTTTTGCTTGAGGCATTTGCTCAAATGATGTGTTTTTCTCTAACTTTTTCCTTTCTATTTTTAATGGGACCAGGACAAAGAGAGTGCAAGAAAGAAAGTGCAAGAGAGAAAGAGGAGGGAGAGGAAGAAAGAAAGGGAGGACAAAAGAGAACAAGTGCTGAAGTGAAAAAGAAAGACAGAAGAAAGAAAAAGAGAGAAAGAGAAAGAAAAAGGAAAGAAGGCAAGCAAAGCAAGCAGCTGGTGCTGAGAGTGAGCAAGACTCTCTCATTTTCTTCTGTCTTTTAATAAATCATTGTAGCAGCTTTGTGACAGGTCTCTGTTATCCATAATGCCCAAGCAAACAGCTTTTATTTCAGCCTTTATTCAGCTGGCTGCCAGGGAAGCAGGACTGCAGGCAGGAAACTTCAGTGGCTCAGCCTGCTCCCCTGTAATTCAATTAGAAAAGCAAGCATGAAGTCAATATTCATTGCACCAGGCCAGAACTGCACTGCACAATGAAATGATAATGAGAAAGTTCACAAAGGAGACGGTCTTAATGATAAGTTTTTAAAGAAGTTCTGCAGCGGGTGACCCTCTGTACAACTGGCAAACACACACAGGCATATGGGTCTTTACCCTCAGGGATTTATTCTCATCCCTTACCATCTGTATACAGGGCAGACGGCTGATTGTGAATCCAAGGGAATCTCATGATATACTGTCTTAGGTTGCCCTATTCAGGTATTTTGCATCTCTGAAGGGAAAGAAAACACATTTCTTAAACACCCAGGCCTCACAGAAACATTTGCTGGATCACAGGCATTGCAGTTACAAGTGACACAGAGATATGATTCTCAAGCCCAGCAGGAAGATTGGGATTGTGGGGCACAGATCGTGGAAATTACAAGAGAGAACATCCAATACTTTGTGGAAGTGCAGAAGAAGAGCTGCACCCTAGTGCTTTCACAGCTAGGCAGCACTCAGTCCGTACAACCATGAGAACTTAAAGCATTTGTGTTTTAAACTGATCAGTACTGGGTAAATGCTGGACTCAATTCTATGGCTCCCTCTCAAAGAGATCTCCCACTAGAGAAGGTCTCAACAGGATTTCCTTTCTTCTCCTTTTAGAACTTTGCTGATGACAATAAAAAAATGTAGTTATTTATTTTGTAAACATCATTCCCTTTAGTTTTTTAAATAATGAGTTATTGAAGTAGTAATTAAAAAAACAGCATTGTGTGTACAAGCCAAGAGTTGCCTTGTTCTAATTTTGCTTTGGGATTCAACATTCCAGATATGACAGAATTTCTTCTTTTTAAAATTACATCTATGGTAAAGCCCTGGGCCCCTCACAAAGAGACTTGGGCCTCATTCCTTTTGGTGCAGTTATTAAAGAATGAGTGGCCCTGAGTCTAAGCAGGCAAACATGAGAGACAAAAAGTTTTCTTTTCTTCTCTTTTAACAAAAGGAAAACAGGGCACACAGAGCTTATATAAATTCCCTGAGGTCACACACAGTGTCAGTGACAGAGTCACAAATTGAATTCAGATTCTTAGGCTCTTGGTCCCAGCTTGTGTCATATTGTAGTGCAGGGCATCTCAAAGCTTTAATGTAATTTTCAGGAAAATGTTGTTATTTCCCTAAATTAATCTCTCAGTCTAACGTATGTTAACATTCCACACATCCCTATAATCAATAATGGCTAGTTAATATGCTGGTAAATAATTAATATGAGTCAACAGCTGTATATTTTCTCAAAATCAGGAGGTATTTTTCAACTCGCTCATGACAACAGCCCATTTTTTACTTCAGAGCCTAGAAAAAAGGAAGTCAATTTTGCCGTTCTTCCTGATTCAAAAAGTCGTCAGCTGCTAATAATAGAAGTGGGTAGTGAATTGCTTCATCTGCAGTATGGAGCTCTTCATGTCCTATTGGGCCACTTCTTCAGCTGCTACAAAACCACACAGCTTCACTGAAGGTAATTCAGCTTTGTTGAGTCACGCAAGCCAAGGGCAGATGTGTTAGCATTTGGCTGCCCGCTGAATCTCTTAAGATTGACCCAATCTCTGCATGTCAAAGTGAGACTGCAGCACTGCCCACAACTGGAGCTACAGGGATGCAACAGGAAGAACAGGATGGCTGGATGTCTCTTGCAGCTGTCACACCTCTCCAGAAACCCTCCATTGGGCAAAGCAGAGGTGAACATCAATAACAGCAAGCCTTTCCTAACAAGTTGTGCCAATGTCCTGAACTCAACACTCACCCCTCTGGAACATAGCACAGTATAACAGCAAAACATTTCAGACTGTGCTGCTTTCTTCCAACACTGGTGAAGAGACATTATGTGAAAAAAATGGAAGAATTTTATCTCTAAAGCTGCATATACTTGTAGCTGTTTCTGCAGTACGCAGTTTTCAAGAATTTCTTGTCCTAACTGCAGTTTCTTGCCTTTCACCAGAATTTTGAAGGATTACAGACCCTTGTTGCACATAAAAACCTTATCCTGGCATAAAGGACCAGATGCTGAACTGGTATATGTATCTGTACTGAATTACTCCAGCAAAGGGCCACATCCCTGGACTTTTCCTTTTGGTTAATTAATCTCCACTGAAATTCTCTAAGAGACTAGAGAAAAAGGGGTAGGATAGGCATATCATCCATATGTATTTGTGCTCATTCTTACCATTACATAAAAGGCCTGATAAGAAGTACTAATCACTTTAGATGTCCATACAGAATATAATTATACTATCTCTACCTTTTAACCCCAATTTTCACAAGTAATTGCAAATTTTGGATGTTTTCTAAAGGCCCAATATGTAAAACAGAGTTCTCACTGCTCAAAACAACTGTCCCTGTGTAACTCCTGCATGTAGTTGTCAAAAGCAATCACAATAACTTCCCCTTTCTTATTTTAGAGGCAGCACTCTCACTCTTATGTAACAAAGGCAAAAATTTGTTGAGGTCAGGGATTCGGAGACACCAGCTTCATCCACTAAACAGCCTTTGCCTCTCAGTGACAGGTCCTGGGAAGTTCACAAGTCACTACAGGTATCTATCTCCATATAGTTATCACTCATTCATGTCAGACCCTGCTGTCCTGTTTTATGCTCTGTGCTTTGATGGGAGATGCTGTCTGCACAATATCCTCAGCTGAGAATTGGTTTTTCCTGAGACATTAATGCATGTAATTGGCGCATGCTTTTCTGGAGTATTTCTATCACCTTTCAAAGATAGAGACAATCAAATCTCTCCTCCACTCATCAAGGAAATGCTTAAAGCTTCAAGTGGGGAATTCCAGGACAGCTCATGGCTGGTACTTACTTTACATTTTATCAAGCAGCAAGGTTACATGGGACAAGGACTGTCATAGTGTTTATTTTGAGTTCCCTGGTGAGAAAAACATTTGACACATATCCTGGATGGTTGAAACCTTCCTCCTCTCCTGGAGAAGTCAGGCTGTCTCTGCCATTCATATACAGCTGCTGTTACTTGACTTCACCCATCCCCTCTGAACATACACCAATGAAGTCAGTTATCCTGCAGCAGGCTCTAACCTTCACAAGAGTAAGGTGAAATAGTGCTCTCTTCTCTAGCTAGGTTCATAGTGCTCATTAACAATGAGCTCAAAACTCACAATCTCACCCTGAAGAAAAGTACTAGGAAAAGACAAAAATCTTACTGAAAGTTCTGCATCTTTCTAGTTCCCGCCATACTGTTTTCAGTCCTTAACTACACAATTTCAAATGGAAGGATTAATTAAACTACACTCAAAAGGGGAAAGGTGATCCTGCAGTTAAGTGAGTACTCTGACCAAGGTTTGATTTCAAACATTGACATATGACTGCTTTGTATAAACAAGTAGATGGACACATGGGTTCTCTTCACCATGCATTTTTAAGAATAAATGATAATCACACTTTTTTCCCATCTTTGCTTTGATGGTCAGTGTTGAGAGGCAGATTTTTTTTGCTTGATTGGAATGTAGCTTGCATAACTGCCCTCTGTTGTGATACACTTTCTAATCATGTATTACAGAACATACCCAGATGACAAGGAACACAATTCATTTCTGTTTCATGTATCCTTTCAGCAAAAAAGAGTGAATTTGGGGGTGGAAACATAGATTATCTAGGTACAGGTTATAGCCAAAGATGTACAAAATCGCATGCTGAATTCAATCCAGCAGAGAAATTGCAGAATCACAGAATGGAGAGTCTTCTTATGTTATTAATAATAAAGGTACTGCAACTAGTGTGTCCAGAGCTTTGCAATTACAAGGAGACATACAGTGTACACAGTCAGGAATCCTTATCAGATTGTTTGGTCTATCTTTTCCATTTAAAAGTGATGTTTAATCTATGTTTATAGACAAAAGAATTGATCAATGAACTTGTCATTTGGCCATGAGTAACATGGAAAAAATTAATCAGGTGATGAATATATTGCTGTTTCTCCACTTGGGTAATAAACTGAATGCATTTCAAAAAGATTTTGTCAGAACTCTAGAGACACACGCATCAGCAAAGTCAAACACTGTGTCTTTGAAAACTTCCCACAAGCAAAAAATCTCTAAAGACATTTTGAAATGAGATTTTCAACAGGTAAAACTGATGGAAAAAAACAAAACCAGAGATGTATTATTATTTAAGCTTTTCATCTGTTCCCTAGGAAAATAAATTTGGAGTTAAGCAAAAACTTAACTGTTTTGCTACAAAATAAATAACAGTAACATTATACCCACTAAACAGGAATCAGCTGTATAAACAGTTTACCTGCTTCTGACAGCATCAATACAGACAGAATTTCTAGGCAACTATAGTCAAAGAAGGAATAACTCAAGTTATGGGAGCCATTATAACCTAATGCATAATAAATACAAAGTAGCAAGTAGCAGGGGAAAATACCTAAAAACTTCATCATCTTGACTAAGCTTCTAAAAACATTGTACTGGGGCAATCCTCACACTCTTCTACTTGTCACTTTATGCTTGTCCAATAATTGTCATCATAAACCTTTGATTCAAGATTTAAGTGTCTTTAACCACCTCATCTCAGTCTGGTCATTTCTGAAACCTGGATGTCCAATTTTCCACATCCATTCCCTCACCCACAAAAAGATAGACAGACATTGAATGCAATTTGAAAGTATTTTGCAGTTTGGAAGCAAACCCCTATTTTTCTGTCATGTAGTCCTTCTGGATAATTTGTTTAATTTCAATAAACTCAATCCAAAGAGCCCACAGTCCTCAGATGGTCCAAGCAAGAGAAAAAGAGGGGAAAAAAGAAAATCTTTTTCATAGTATCATTCCCTGCAAACTCGAACTATAACAACTTAGCAATCAAACAATTTGCAGTTGTGAACACTAAGAAATGGGAGCCTGTGAAATAAGTCAGCATAGCAGAAATGTCTTCCCCCTACTCTCATCCTTCCCAGCAGCTCAGCATATGTAAACTTTTAGGTACTGCATGTTCAAGTTGTTCCCACAATATATAACAGAAAAATGTATGCTGCTGCAGAACAGAGGCATGTGTAATAAATACTTTCTGTAGTGAAGAGCCTAGAATAGATTGTAGGGTGCATGTGCGTTACAGACTTGTGCCAACATAGCTAGATCCATCAGGTGCATGAAAAGAAATGATCTTGATGGAAGCTGCCTTTACAGTGTTATTTAGAGCCACAAAACTGTCCATGTTCTAGTTTAGCCCTTGACAAAATGATATATAACAGGGCTTTGCTAATGGGGCTGCATCTACAGTAGGAGCACATCAGCTGTAGAGCATATGATATTTACGACTGATACAAACCAACCCAGTACAAAATTGGCACAGGATCTAGGAATGGAAGTTGGATGTGGAGGGATTAAATCCAGCACTTTCCAAGACAGCACTCTGAAGAATAAAAAGGACTTGAGTCAACCTTGTCACAGATTTTGTTTTGTCATCCTCATCAAAGTAATCAAGAAAAATCTCTCTTCAATCTTGGATACTAGTACATTGCATACCACTTTGTGAACAGCTTAGTTTAGTAATCAAGGGCCTTGAAGTAAAAAACCTGAATCCTCTCATGCAGCTTCAGTTGTATTATGCCTGTTGTCACTTTTCTTTTAGAGAATTTACAATAGGAACTGAATGCTGAATTCCTCTGTGCTTCTTTGAACGACATTCTCAGCTAGAACAAACTAACTGAACACCCATAGATAACACAAAATCTTCCCATGTTTGCACCAGTTAAGATCAAGCCTTTGTTTGCCAATGAGGGTAATGCTACAGTAGTGCTATTTCTGGTCTGAGTAATCCCTAACATTATTGCAATTTACAACACTGCCAGGCACAAAAGGGGAAGAGTAACCATGAATCTTCTTTCCTGGTTCTCTAGAATATGTGCATGTAGCTAATAAATGGTCAACAGATAAAAAATACAGGGATATGGTCATTAAAATATGCTGTAATTATCTTAACCTGATGTTTTGGGATAGACTTCATTGTTCACTTCCCTCAGATGCTCTCCCGTCTCCTTCCTCAGAGCCTGAGCGCTGTCAGTTTGCTGTCAGCTTTACAGTATCAAGCATGTGATCTTTCCATCGGTACCCTGTTCAGTGTCATTTAAGCTGGGCAGTCTGCAAGGCCACCAAGGTCAAGGAACTATCAGGAGTAAGGTTTCTTAAGTGCAACGTGTGAGACACCATCTGACACTGTTTATAGACAGAGTTAGCCTCTTATTGACCACAGGATAGAAGTTAAAAGCATTGCTTTGGGAGTTCAAATGTGTTAACCTCTGAAGTGATGTTTGAATTAGGGTTATAAAAGGCCTAAAGTTTTGATCAGAGGCTTGGAGAATAAAAAGGATTTGGAAAAATTTTAGTGCAGGATCAGAGTAGTTACATTGAGTGTGCCAACTGCTATATTATTGTTGATTTAATTGAGTCCATCTATCAGGTCTGTGCATTATGTGATCCAGTTCCAAAGATGTTTCCCTGCTGCAGCTGACAAAATACAGACTATACACTTCAAATGCAGTTGTCGGTCTTTAAAACAGGCAGTTAAAAAACAAGTTGGCTGCTATAGCAATCAATAATGGGAAGGGCAGTGTACGTTGGATTAACTCCCAAACAATTAAATACTCACCAGTGTAAAGTAAAAATCGACATGAGACCACGCCAAAAGCTTGTTCACTCTTTGGCAACCCACAGTATTACAAACACTGGTGGTTTAATAATCAGGCAAAATTAACAGAGCTGGAACAACAGAAACATTTTCTAGGAATTTTTCTGATGAATATACTAAAGAGGTAACAAGTATATCTTCCCTCAAATTGTGCCCACATGCCCTGTGGAATTCCTAATGCAATATTCCTGGAAGCTGACTCACAAAGGAGGAGGTTAGATACCTGTCAGAAACTGCATTCACAAACTATGGAGACATCACACAACCATCAGAGAAAGAAGCAATGCCTCTTACCCAGAAAGAAGGCAACTAACAGTTTAAACATTTTTAAACACTCAATCTGTGCTTTGCAGACCAAGAATGAATAATTCACCCCAGCCCTGAGAACAAAAGAAGGGAAGTGCTATGTCAGGGTTCAGCAAGGGACAGCATCTGAGGGAAGTGACTAGAGCAGGACCGGGGTGACAGCCCAGGGCTAGCCCAGAGATCCAACCACCAGCCAAGTTCATGGAGAGCTGAGGCCAAGTCAGGACATTAGGCTGCACGTTGGACCTGTGTCAGCAGGGCCCACAGCCAGGTTGTGGCAGAGCTGGAGAGCAGCATCTTAGGGCATCACCAGGGCAGTGAGTGATGGCCCCAGCTGGGCTGAACTGGAGCCCCAAGCCATGCACAGGAATGTGAGTGGAAGCCCCAGGGGAGGTAGGCAGGGCCAGTAAGGCCCATTATTGCTGTTATTTTCCTTAAGAATTTCACTGTTTTCCACTAACAAATTATTTCTCTCTCATGCTTTGGATTCAACAAAAAACCTCTCCATTCAGACAAGGGCTGGGCAGAGCCCTTCTTTATTCCAGAAAGGACTGAGAAGAGTCTGCAGTCAAAGTGGACAGATGATGCTTCAGAGATGACATGGACTCAGTCAATGGTCATTGTTCATGTGGCCAGAAACAGAGTCTCTAAGTGGCATCACAGAACAGCCCTGAGTAGAAACAGGTCCTGCGTGAAATTCTTTTTCTGGACTTGTGCTAAAAGTTACAGCCTTGTTGTGCATTTCCTCAGTCCTTCAAAGTGTGAAAAAAATGGTAGATTTTGATATAATTTCTCTGAAACATAACAGGAAATGCCATGTACTCAGCTATAATTGCTGCTTGCTAGTATGGTAGTAGCATCTACTGTGTCATTAAGAGAAGCAAGTGTCATTACTGTCTACAGTGATGTTATGGGCTGTAAGATTCATACTCACCTTTTCTATCTCCATCACTTATCTGGGATAATAATCTCTTCATACTTTATAATCCCCCCACTGCATAGCTGAGGAAATTACAAAGTATAGGTAGCTATTAACCTTGCATTAAAGGTCATTTAGAGCGCACACACAAACGTCTGAGCTGGATTTATCTTCAAAGACATTTCTCTTTCAAAAGATGGTGCATGTGTCTGGGACAACAGATAATACTAGAAAGCAAGTACCCTAGTGCCTAAATTAACATGAAACAGGTTGGTTTCTCTGCTTCTCTTCCCCACTTTCCTTTCTCATTTTCTCTATTTTTTTTGTTGTCACTTTTTTCTGTCTTCCTTTCTTGTTTTCTTAATTGTGGTATATGTAATGAACACAGGAGTAATTTGATACAGAAATACATATCTATCAGCTTTTCTGTTTCAGGTAAAACATGTTACTGTGTGATTTCTAGGCATGTACAGGCAATGATGAAACAAAGAACAGTCATCTAACACAAGCATTACTCTTAACATCCCAAACTATCACTTCAAAGTGCTGCAAAATATTAACTTTCTTCAGCTGTGCAATAAAATGTGTATCAAATATCTGTAGGTTGGACCTCGAATTGTCCAAGTCCAAGGCTATGCAACCCTTTCTTCTGCCACTCATCTACCAGAAGAACTGTCCCAGACAGGATGAGTAAACAAATTGTCAAAATACAGTAATCAGTAGCACTAAACTCTCAATGTAGACAACAGTCTCTAATTAATGAAAGAAAAAACTGATATCAGCCAAATGAATAAGTCCTAGGCCTAGAGATGACACCATATATCACAAAAAATTCCCAAGCAACAATAAAGAAGGATGGTATTGACAGTGTAGCAAGTTATGTTTGCCTCAGAAGTGTCAAGATATGGATTCTAAAGCGTAGCCTTACATCTCTTCAGGCGAGCTGTGATAGGAGCATGGGCTTCCTAAGAAACCTTGACAATCTCACTAGAAAACAGACCAAATGTTACTCAGGCTTTTTCCTTCTTTCATTCTTTCACTCTGAGGAAAAAGAAATGCTGACAAAAAAATAATTCTGGTAGGACATATTAGCTTGTAGGAGAATACACAAATTTTCATTCAGTGCTTTATAAGATGCAGTCGAACTTAAACTGCCTGTTGGCAAACAGTTTGACTGAAGCCCTGGGAAAACCAGACCAACAAAATGTGCCTTGTAACAGAAGATGAAAATACAACTCTAGAGACTAATTTTGACCAAAGAAAGCATTTTTGGACTCTCTCATAATGCTCATATCTTTTCTAATTTTAGATAAGAGGTACAATCTCAACTGAAACTTACAATTATTTGGAGGACTTGCAAGAACTCATTGACGTTAAATACTTCGGCTGAGCATTCCATCCTAGCAGGTATCAGCAAATATTTAGAAGAAAAACCTCGGATCCTGACCACTATCCATTTGCAGGAATTCTGTAAAACAATCAGAAAGACAAGTTTGGTCTTTAAAATACATAAAAATGCAAGCTTGACTTTCCATATTCTAAGAGCAGAGTAAAACATAAGTTTGTTGACTTAAGGTGATATTTTAACCAGAAAGTACAAGAAAAGAAACATCCTAAATTGACTAAAAATCCAGCTGTGGACTTAAAATAGAATTTTTAAAAAGTCACATTTTTCATGTTACTAAGTTCAGCACTGTCTAGTCTTTGAAGAAATGGATTGGCCCGACACAGCTAGCTGAAGCACTCAGCATTCACACGGGAACTCTCTTCTGCTGTCAACTGGCCCAAAAGCATGGCTGTGAGACTTACCATATCCTGGCTGCTAGCTATTAAACATATCTGCCAGGGCCACCTTTGTGCTTGAAGGAGAGATTTGGAAATGGAACTTTACAAGACTTTTTTTTTGTTGCTTTGTTCTGTTTAAAAACATCTTTGCACTTACCAGAATGATTTTCAAAGCTGAGGAAAGAATCTGTGTGCTGGATCCATTCCATTTTAGTAGTAATTAAGCTCTCTGTTTGTAAAAAACCACTCTAACTCTTAATGAAACAAACAGCATCACTCCCACTGCACCCTAGAGGAAGGATCCAGTTCCACCTATAGGGTTCTTTGCATGGGTGATTCCTAACTATGATCAAGACAACAGCAAATAGAAAACAAAGTAGAGCAAAATGTTTGAAATTAGTGTCTCTAGCCCAATGACTTATCTGTGCCACATTTTCCGCTATCAGCCCCTTAGTGGAAACTCAAAAAACCCATATCTATTTCTTGTTATATTAGCTTTCTGTCCTTAAACCAACCACATCATTCAGTGATTTCTATGTAACACCCACCTCACAACCTTATACATTAAAATCCTGCTGTACCAAATGTTTCAGGGATCCTGAAATGAGTCCCTGCTAGCACTAAATTTTCCATCCTCAAGGCCTTTACCCTACTCACTGAACTCTCCTCCTGTTTCCTTGCTGCCTCATGACTCACTGCTGAACCATGTTGTCTGTGCAGTGCAACCAAGATCTCTTAGCTGCAAGCCCCAAAATCTTCCTCACTCAAAAGCAGTACAGTAGCAGTATTATAAAATTCAGCTGAATTCATGGGGCTTCTAATTTCTCTTCCAACCTATACTGGCTGGAAAAAAATGCTGATTTGGTGAAATTAAGACATTCTACAGAATCACTTCTACTTCCACTATTTATGAAGGGAAAAATCAAGAAACATTTCAACCTGAAATCTCTTTATTTTCCTGACAGCTCATCTATCCAGCACATTGACAGCTCATCAGGTGGAGAGGCATCCAGCATCTGCAGTTCATTACTGAGATAGAGCCAGGGGACCTCAGGCTTCCAACTGATCACCGAAAAGCTCTGTAGTAAGACCTGCTATTTATCTCAATTTATAAGCTTCAGGGACCAGGTTCTTCAGAGTGAAAAATCAATGCAGCTGAATGGAAATGAGCAAATGCCAGGGCATATGCAGGAGCTGAGGATTTGGCCTTTGTTTTGCAATATTTGATTAAAACAGACTTCCACATCGCAAATGCTACGCTGCCAAAGTTGAATATCAACTGCATGGGCAGCTCTGTGGCAGGATATGGAAAACTACTTTGTGTTAATGATTCTGTGCTCTGATCAATATTCTACGGTTTCTCCGGAACGAGTTAGTGTTTCACAGATAACACAGTGAAAGCAACAAGTGTCAAACCTTTAAGGCACAGCCAGATTTTATGCTGCTAAAATCCAGTACTGCAAGCATTTGCAAGGCTTCCTAAAGCAAAATAAGAGTAATTGCACAAAACATATGCAAAAGAATATCACTGTTCTATGAAATGTAGCATTTAACCACATGACTTCTTGCTGTTTGCAGGATAAGAGAGGCAGCAATTTACCTTATGGCTGTTTATACCACATAAGGACTTGATCATGTCTGACTCACATTTGGTATTATTTAAATAATTAATGGTGTATAAATCATATTATTAAAGCTATTGAAGGGTGTTTTATAATTGTAGGCTCTCTATATAAGCCATAAGCTTACAATGTGACTTAAACCTGGATCTGTTTTATAAGTCTTTTATTCTGCTGCTAAGAAAATCAATTGGTAATGATTCCCTAATTGTCTTCATAGACAACTAGAAGCTTTCAAGGATTCCTCTTATTCAAATCTTTCTACCTGCCTTCATCAAAATTCTGTGAAGCTTTGCTGATTAGCCAGAAAGACTTCCACCTTGAACAGACTGTCTCAGCTGTGGTTATAAATCTGTGTTGCTCTCTCCACTGGAACTCCACAGAGGCACCTGTTCATGGGCTGAAAGTGTCAAACCTGAGCCCACACTGACCACAGTTCTATCTAGGCACCCTCCCCTTGCCCACCAATTCCACATGATTTTTCCTGTTCATGAATTTTAGCAAGTCCCAGAAGCCTGTTCAAGGTGTCTGATCTTCACCTTCTTTACCTGTCTTTATCTTCTTACTTTAAGAGGTCTGAAGAGAATGAAGAATGTTGTAACATGAGACAAAGTTCACTATCAATCAAGAGTGTGGAAGAGACCTTTGGCACTGTCAAAACCACCTGTTACAATGAATATATTCAACAAAACCTTATCTGTGGTGATGGTATGAAAAGCTAAGCGCTTTATTCCAAAAAATTTCTCAGATCTCATTGATTATTTTCAGATCAGTTTCCAATTCAGGTATTTAAAGATGACTTCAAACTGTTTCTGTCTGTATAGTGCCACATAATTTATTAGTATGAAGACAGGAAGTACTCTGCTCTAAAAAAATTTCTTCTGCTTGCATGCTGTAGGAGACTGAAAAGGGTGAAATATCTGGGCAGTGGGGATTGTCCAGGATAGTCCCAACAAGTCAGCAAGCTCCATCTTTTGTATATAGAGAGGCAATACAGGAAGAGACTGGTAATTAGAAGAACAACAATTAAGTTACTCTTGCAGTCTAAGAATAGAGAAGCTTATGAAGGTAACCATGAACAGAAAGTTCAGAGACATTTTGAAACTAGAAGAGAGTTGGGAGAGATGGGACATCTGTTCTCAGAATAAAAGGTCAAGAGGGATAGGATGGGGGAAGTTCAGCTTGTTACAGCCCCCCTTGAACTGCCCCATAGTTCTGTTTTAGCCTGACATGATTTTTAGCTCTCTTTGGAAGACACATCCATTTTACATTGTGCCTGTTCTACTTACTGTCGATACTAAACCTTTTTTATTCCTCTGTAGGGAAAGCTCAGTAACTGAATTTCTCTACTCCTTCTCCGATCACCTCCCCTCTGACCCTCAAAGCCAAGACATGAAGTTACATTTCTCTATTTCTTCCATCAGCTATTGTGGTATGAGAGTCCCACTAAGACATGGGCATGTTCCAAAACCAATATGTGAATAAGGACTTCTGTGTTTTCAAGACCTGACCCAAAATATTTATTTATCCAGAAGTTAAAATTCTCATGAGCAATGGGTGAAATTCTGAGGAGAGATCTCCAGCGGGCCTGAACATAACACTGAATCTCAGGACAACAAGTGCAGGCAATGAAGGATAAGCCATAAACCAAGTGTCAGCAGAAATCTGTATATTAACATCATTTCATAACACGCATCAGCCACTTTTACTTTACAAATGAGTGAGAATGAAACCATAGGTACACTTCAATAACAATAGGGATTCCTACAAATCCTGGAGTGATTTACCACTTACAGTGTAGTAAGAGATTGCTTATGGCAAACAGGAGATTCACAGTTTCCCAGGGGGCTTATTCTGCCAGTGCAGGATACAAATAATTCCCATTGACTTCAGTGCCTTTCCTGCTGTGAAGGACTGGGAATTTATTGGCTTCAGTGGGAGTTACGAATAACTTGCATGAAGAAAATGAAACCCTAAAGAAACAAATTTAGAAAGACTCTGTCTACTTCTTAAATCTATTTCAAATATTTCTGTTAGCTGAGAAAAACCACTCAGCTCAAACTTACCCATCTACAGAAAAAAAAAAATCTAGTAACATCTATTAACAAATCTGTAGTCAGTGTAGAGCAGAAGTAGCAAAATAACCATAAGAAGTTGAAAGATTTCTCATGGAAGAAATTTTCTGTAAAGAATTTGTCCCCTGGGCAGATTTCACCAGCTAATAGCCAAGATGCCCTTACCTTGCAGATGCACACAGGATTCCCTCACTAATACTGTAGTCATCTCACTGTAACTCTGCATTTTTCTTCATCTACCACTGAACAGCAATTACATTCAATTTGACCCAAATCATAGGTTCCGCTTTTTGCCAGTTGTGTGCTTATATTCCCATCCTATCTATCCATACTACTTGTCTGACAGTATATCTGGTGCAAAAGAAGAGAAGGGAGAAATGTTCTTCTTGAAGAACCATATCTAGAGAGAATTCATTACTTTAAAGGAGACATGAGGGCTAATATTTTATCTGGTAGACAAGCAGATGGGCAATCACACAGCTGTTGGCCTACCTAGTCAGCTATCTCACGTTTCTACAACAGGAAATTGTTTTCAAGAAACTAGTGATATGCACATGTTTGGCAGCTAAGTGGGTGATCAGAGGACTGATGTGGATTTCTCACTGCCTCCTCCCAGATATCTAGCTGGAGCAACTGTCAATGACACGAAACACAGCCAGAGGACCTGTTCTAGTGGACCAGTTTGTATGGAAGGAGACTCTACTGTAATCTCCATTGGAACGGCAGTGCTGCAGGAATCACTCCTGCAACAAGGAATTAATAAATTATTGCCAGGCATCCTAGGATGCCTTCCATTGATGTGAGAGAGGCTATAGGTATAGGCAATGGAACAAACCTGAATAGGCATGGCTTTTCAACAGGATGAGGATACATATAGTACTCATTGAGTCTAAACCAGTAATATTATATATGATATAACATTTGGTTTCAGTTGAGCTTTTCCAAGCTAATGGAGATTCACAAAACCGAGTAAAGTATGGAAATAAGTCCTTGTGAATGTCACCTTTATGCAGCACATAGGGATTAGCAACATGTTTGTTGTTTTCAACTTCTTATTGAAAAATAAAAATTCTTCTGCTTGGAAAAACTCTACTGCCTTTGTGACATCCTCAAGAGCCATCACTGTCAGGTGTCCCAGATTGTACTGAAAATGTGAGATGATTTCTAATCACATAGCCCTCAGTAAACTGAGAGGATTGTATTACAGTGAAGTGGTTCAATGTTACCATAGGAAGGTTACATCCAACTAGAAAGAAAATAGCATCTCATAGAGTATTCATTACTATGTATGCTGGTAGGACATTTTGGAGACATAGGAATTGTTCTATATACCTATTTTCCTTTTAAGCAGAAACTAGGTCCTGACAAAGCAAACAGTTAGCGTGTACACAAAATTGTATTTGCTAGAATCAGTTTGCCTTTGCTGTTGGAGGAAATGTGGACAGCCTGCATGACTAAGTAATACAGGTTCTGCTGGAAACAGATGAAGTAAAGATGCAAAGTCCCTTGTAAAGGATTTAGAAGGAAGCAGAGAAAAATAGGAGGCTTCATTCTCTATCTACTATTTTTTTAAAACACTTGTCTTCAGTCAGTTCCTAAAGATCAAAAAGAAATGAACCTTCAAGAGTATTTTCATGGGCCCTGGAGCCACACTGTTGCTAATCTGGATGACTCAAGAGCATCCACTACAGAGGAAACAACAGCAGGAAGCAGGGAAATCATCTCAGACTTCCCTTGGCTTTACTGTCTGACTTAATAGAGAGACCCCACCTACACATTTAAAAGGGTCAGAGCCATAACCTGAGGCTATGGGGTATACAGATTCTTGATCATTCCATTACAGTAAGGATGTACATTTCTAGTTAAACTCACAAACAATGCTGAATAGCTATTCAGAAGATTAACAGGACCACCAGTGAATGGGAATAGTGACTGTTTACATAATACATAATGACAGTAAATCATAAAAAATCCTAGCAGAAAACTCCAGTGAGAGATAAAATAACATGACCTGTTGATTTTTCTTCTTTTCTCAGTCTTACAATCCATGTCTTTATTCCCTCATCTTATAAGGATTTCTGCATATACTTAACTTTCAGCAACTCAGTAGTCCCACAGGTTTCAATTAGTCTAATTAAATGAAAAAAAAAAAAAAAAGTGCACCATAAGAGAATGGCCTTTTTCCCCCCCTTTGCTTATGCAGTGCCTAACATGGCAGGATTCCTCTCCATAGCCTCCCTACCACCATGATATAAATAATACAATGCGCTCCACTTGGTAAGGTGAAACAATTAGCATTCTAACTACAGGGATGGTCTACGTAAGCATCACTATTGATCTCCATTACTGTGCTGAGCTAGACCAGCTGAGGATCAGACTGTGCCTAAGGTAGCAAGTAGTTTGTAATATGCAAAGGAAGTAAACAAACACTTCTGTAGGGAAAAAAATTTGCAAATGGACAACTAGTTTCTGAAGCTCATCTGTCAGTTTAAACTAATTACTGAAGAACGTCCTGCATAAGAAATTCTCATTCTATCATTTGCTATATTATGATAGAACATAGCTTTTGCAAGACAAGCAGACTTCATTGCTTTTCCCCTGGGAACTCCTCCGCTCTCTTTTTGTGCATGTGCATGTGAGCGGATCTGTAATTACACAAGCAGGACTCAGATTTGCTTAAAATGAACCATTCTATTGCTAATTCCCTGACAGGACAAGCCTGCGAAAAAATACCTGTTCCAGGCTAAAACACCACTATCAAGACAAGAAAAAAAAAAAAAAGAAATTAAAAGATTTTTTACATCTAGCATTCACTTGTGCTGCACTTACATTCAGAAGGCCTAAAAGCCAATGTGTTTTGTGGTGTAACACTGTGTGGAAAAAAAATAATAAAAGATCATTTTCTACTGGAAATGTGTAAATGTGTCTGCAGTACCTTACAATGCATGACTTCAGGGATGTGCAAACCTTGGTGCAAAAGGTCTGCATGCCTGCCAGGGGCTATAGAAGGGAAAACTCTTCCCATCAGTGCTAGAAGGAGGCTGATGCACAACCCAAAAGCACCGTCTGCAGCCTTCTGCCAGCCCTCATGTTGCAGTCACTGTGTCCAACATAGACAGTTTGAAGAAGCCTCCTGCAGGACTTCCCCATGAGGTCAGTGGTTGGGAGAGGGTTCTGGCCGCCCTTTTAATATTGTGAGTGATTTAATCACCCAATAAAGAATATTCAAAACAGGACTCTCACATGTAAACTCACTACACTTCAGCACTTGTCCAGCTCCCATTCATATGGCAGCTAAAAATCTAGTGGAAAAGAACAGACTGTAATGACTATGAGTCCTTGTGCTCTGGAGTGTAGGCTACAACAACTAATAATAAATGAAGGCTTACATGTTTTTCTTGTGTTTTTGCTGGGGCTCCTATGTCATTAATTCAGTTTGTTCCTGGCTACTTATGTTAAACATTCCCTTTGTGGCTTTCTCTAAATCTTAAATTTTGCATGTGACCACATGTAAATGTAAATGTGTATTTTTATGGTCCTGTAATCTCAATGCTTTTAAATCCCAGTTGCCTGAAGGCATACAGGGAGCTGAAGCAGAAAAGCTTGGTCAGTTTGTGATCATTTAGAGCTAGTTTATTTGCTCTTTCTGAGTGGATTCAGTTCCTCTAGAGGTTTTTTACTTTCAACTAATAAAGTAAAGATAAGATCTAGGAACCTAATTAACCCTGCAGGGCCTGTGAACAAGGTTCATTAGAAATAGTCAAACACATTTATATTTAAATACCTTATTTACAGGAATTCGTATCATATTTCTGAATAGCAGATATGTATGCCACACATTCATGCTTTCAACTGCTCTAAACCATTTCCTTAAATAAAGCTGAAAAATGTACCAAGTCTGAGCTCAAAGTTATCTGGATTATACTCATAAAGAGCCTATAATTTGGAAGACTACCTGGTAACAAATTAAGTCCTATATATGGGACACTGTAACCTACAGTGTCAATTCACCTGCACTCAAAAAAAGAAGTGCACATTTGACAAAACCAGTGCTATTGTAGCCTATATCCTGACCAGTAAACATCACTCTGAAGCAATTTCTCTGGGGAAATTTCCCATCTGTCCAAGACATTGTCAATTAGATGCATGTGATCATAGACATCTCTGAGGACTTCTGGAAAGAATTCATAAGGAGCCAGAATAAAGTTATTAAAAACATTGTTCTGAAGTTACTTCATTTCTCTGTACTTGTTCTGGTTCAGACAGTAGCAAAGCATGGACTCCAATACTCAGTACCTATGAAAATATACATGTATTTGTCATAAAGATTCCAATTATTCGAGAACAAAAGTATCCTCAGCAATTCTGAATTCTTCTTCTTTCCTAACCCTTCATCTATTTCACTCCCATCCCTCATTACCAAGAGACCATAAAAGCCAAGCAAAGAGAGCTCTTTGGAAGTATCTGACTCAAATGTCTACTCTGAAGAAAGGCATAGGAAAATAAATGTTTCCTTGCAGGCATAATTGGTAGTCCAAATCTACACCCTCAAACTGCCAGGACTTGATATATACTTGAGGATTTCAGGGGCCAACAGCCTAATGCTGGTGATCAGCCCCTGCATTTTATGTTGGTGCATTAGTGGGTGTAGCTCTATGCATGCAATGTGTACATGGCAGCTTAAAAGCCAGAACTTGTTTTGCTTTTCATGACATCTCAAAGGGCAGCCTGAACTCATATTAGGTCTGGTGAGTACTTAACTCTGTTGTAAGTGACTGCCTGGCCGGTTAGTAGGATAAATGATGCCACTGGGACTGGAATGTTTCTTAAAATTAATCATTTGCTTAATGGTTTTCCTGGAGTAGGATGGGTTTAAATATAAATTTAAGGACATTTTCTGCTGCAAGGCTTGTGGGAGTGAAATCCCATCACAGAGAGATTTTAAGCAAGACAGGCCTATATTGTGTTACGGATAATTTAAAATCAAAGACCTTACACATTTAATTTATTTAAAATTCTATTTCCAGACACAATTGTCAAAAGTAACCAGATCTTAACAGTACACATTCTTCAGGAAAAAAATGGTGTTTGTTTGGGATTTATATAGTATTTAATGCAACAGGAACTGCTATAGGACTGGGGCAATTGCAAGGTAGTGGTATACTAATTGAGAGAATTGTGAGGGTTTTAAAAACCCTTTGCTAAAAATTCTGTTTCAAAGGACTGAAATTAATATTTTATTAGCCATTTTTTAAAGCATGCTGTTTTAAAAAGCTTCAACTGCTTCTATAAGTAAATCCATGATTTATAATGTGAATCACTTTGGCAAGAGCAAGAAAATCCCAAATCAAGTTATTCTTCAGCTTACACAAATAAATCCTGTGTTGACATAAATTCTTTTTTCAGCGCTTCATTTTCAAGGAGTCATGTGGTTTTTTTAATAATCAGTCTTCTTGTTTCCTCTTCATCCTATTAAACACAGCACCTTAGGCAACGCACAGCAGCTGAAGTGCAGCACTGAGAAATATCTCTGTGAAATCAAGTTTAATGAGATATCAAAATATTACATCTGCAAGTCTTGGCTGCTGGACAGTACTATGGAAAGCAAAGCCAGTTTTCCTAGTCCAGATTAGTCAACATCAGGTTCATTGGTCTAACATTCCACAAAATATTTTCCCACATTTGTCCAACTGCAGTCTGAAGGGCGTAGCTGACAACATAAATGTGCCCTTAGGTGAAAATCCCAAAACATTTCCCTCAGTGATCTTTTCGTCTGGACATTACTGATGCAGATGTCTGTAATCAAGAGATCTCAATGGACCTGCTAATTATTCCCTAGGCTTTTCCACTGGCAATAAAAATCCCATTTGTCGCAGCTTGTTTGCAGAACAGCTTCCATTTCCACAGTGGTGGCATTAATTAGCAAAAAACTGTGAAAATTGTTGGAGTTTATAGGTTAAAAAAAACCCACTAAGCATGACTCCTAACTATTCCTATAAATTCAGCCATGGCAACCAAGTCCTGAAAGTCCAGCTTTCTCAGTTGGAACAATTTCTCATGCTTGTAGCAATAAGTGGGAAATAATGGGGGTCTCAGATTCACATTAGGAAAGTTGCTTCTGTGACCTCTTCATGCAGATGGATGGTGAATTTCTCAGACAATAAATCAAAGTTTCCTGACGGTACAGTGGCATCTCTTGCTGAGGCCCATAGAGCTGCTGGCTGCTCTCTCTTCAAAGGCAGCAGGCCTCTACCCTGCAGGATGCTTGCTCTACAAATCCTTCAGTCATGATCAGGAGATATAAGAGCCTCTATAAACTGGCTCGGCATTTTGGGGAACAGCCAGCATCCTGCTGGGAAATGGACACTTTTCAACTTCATTGACATCTGTCACACATACAAAGAATAGAAAGTGACCAGGAAAAAAAGCCACGTTATGACTTTCCCATCAGCAGGGCCGGTTGAAGTCTTTGTTCTTAAAAGATATTTTAAAGGTTCATCAGAGCTACCTTGCTTCATAGTATTTTTACTAAGAGAATTTTACTTTGGGGTTTTAATGACCAGAGAATGTTTCTCATGTTTCTTGATACATTTTGCATTTGGCTATACTGTTCTGCAGGAATTTCATACAAAAAAAAATTTAAAAAAAAAATAGCTGTGATGCTAGATTTTCCATGCAGTTTTTATTAACTTTCATCCGAATAAGTCCCTGCAAGGAAAATGACACTGATTTTTACTATCAGAAATATATTTATTAAGTGACAATCTAACTCCCAGAATAGCAGTGCATTCATTTTTTTAGAGTTAAAGCTTTTTCCCAAATGACTCTAAAATAAGCATGGGAAAGAAGTATTGTAAATGTAGTAATGAACTTCAAGTGAATATATTTTTTTGTCTCGATGTACTGTCTGTATTAAACACCGCTTAGGGGATAGGACAGACAGTTATTGTGCTTGTATAACATAGGGATAAAACTTATGGTGATACCCTCTTGCTATTTAGAATCACTTTTAAGTATCTTAAACACAGAGGAAAAACTTAAATAGGAATTTCTCTCCCTCTGAGTCTGTGTATATAGAAACGACTTTTTTTTAGTTCCTTCATTATGAAAGTATTTTCCTCAAAAAGCAACAGCATCCAGCAGGTAAAGGCACCTGGTAGGGAAACAAGAATTTTCAGCTGTAGCTTTGACACACTATAGGATCGTGAGCTTACTTCCAGGACTCAGTTTCTTCAAAAGCTCATGAGGCATAATGTAAATGGGTTTATATAGCATTTTGATACCTAATGATATAAAGAACTTTTAACCACAGAAGTCAACCTAACCTATTCATTATGGATTTTCTCATTTGACTTCGGTAGAGTTAGTGTGTTTTATGTAACGGTAACTAAAAACACTATTTGGCCAGCTGGCTGCAGCCTTTTTACTAGTTCCACCCAAGTCAACTAAACAGCAAGGTGAACGAAGCATGCAGGACTAGGCTAGAGACAAATATTTTATACAAAGGCAATGTTGAGCTTAGTCTGGCAGAAGTATGGGAGTTAATGCACCTACTAAAATAAAAACTGGGGGGAAAAAATCTCAACATGCTTGGTCAGCTGCAGTGACAAAGCCCTAGTGCTTCATAGGCACCTGGGGAAGGGGATTTAGCTTCTGGTGGCAGGACAAAAAGGAGCAATGACAGGCTGGCATCATCAGTCACTGAATATTGTCCATGATATAAGATCTGCAATTTGAGATTAGGTGTGGGATTAGATGAGTAAAGAATTAGATGGGCATAGAAATGGGTCCTTGTGAGGCTTTCAGCAGACTACTAAACCTAGAGCCAGCTGGTGCACTGGTTTCCCAAAGCAGCATGACAGTCAAAGCCATACAAATGAGACACACTTGCCTAAAGCCATCATAATTGAAAGAGATGAAAGGCAACTAAGTGATGGAAAGCAGTCTGGATCCCTCCATCAGGTGACAGATTTTTAAAAACCTTTCCACTCTTCTAGTTAGAAGACTTTTTAAAGGCTGAGCCTGACCAAGCAAATAGAGCAGCAGTGTCTGAAGACTCTTAGGAGTCTTCGAAGTTTTAATAGAAAACAGTATCAAATTCTTTTGGGGGAAAAAAAGTGCTTTTCATGAAGAAAACCTCTTTGTTAAAAATTAACACACTGAAAGCATTAACACAGTGTTTAAAAGACTAGGCTCATTCCGGACACCTTAAAAAACCCTAACTACAGCATTCCAGAAATAGGTTTTTGTTCAGTGAGGAGTTTAACAGTTAAATACATTTAAAGGTCCAAAGTTTAATGATTCAGATCCTGGAATGACTTTTTTAAACTGTCTCATTCTACTAAAGCATGTAAATTTTTATAGGAAATGGGCTTTTCGTAAATAAAGTTGCAACGTCCGTCTTTGTTACTATGATTTCATAGATTACCCACAGAATGTAGTTCTCTATACACTTCAGTTCTGGGTGTATGTGAACACAGAAAAACACTGAGGGAGTTCAGTTTATGACCATCAGTCCTACCTGTGCTCAGAGCTCAGGACTGGAGCACAGAACAATCCAATGGAGTATTTAAGCATCCACTTCATATTCTAGGACACAAACTGTGCAACCAAAGTCAGAGCCTGTTCAAATGCTTAAAACTACTCACAACCTCAAGTGTTTCACTAGATGAGCCTGAAGTACTCCCTTTCTTGCTAGATCAAACTCCACTGTAAGGGCAAGGGGTGTAAAATTGCAACACAGACAAATCAAACCAAACACTGAAATAAGTCAGGGTTCTTCCCAGCTCATACTAAAGCTACTCCATGAAAAATATTTTAAAAGTCAGTGCTTTAATTATACATTTACTTTACTTTCAAAATGGAAACAACTCGAAATAATTCAAAAAAGATCCTTATATTTTTTGACACATCTTAAAAGCTGCAAAACTGAGATTCTCAAAAGATTGTTTTCATTTGTGTTTATTTTCCACAAATTGTCAAATAAGTTGTCCTACTCCTTGTGGCAGGCTGTACCTTTTTCAGAACTGCTGCATCTTTTAAAACTTTATATAGAGTGTGTCATCACTGAGATTTGAAATAATCTAGATATTCTGGAATAAGAATATATGAGAAGTGTCCTTAATCTACAAATGTCTAGATATGCTAAAGAAGCGTATTTGATACTAACAATCAGTGCATAGATAAAGTCTTCAGGCAAACAGCACAGATTATGAAACACAGGCATTTATGAGTTTTGATTTTCTTTCATTAGGTTCTCTTTCCAGCATTATAATATGGCTTCAGAAATAGTCACATACTATTGTTCTCACATGCCCTGTATATAAGAAACTCATTCTTCTTTTATCTACTGTATTATTCCATGGAGGGACTTCTTGATTCTTGTTTTGTTTAGGAAAATTCTACAGAATGCTGAACATGCTTTACTGTCATTCAAGCATGTTTAAAAGCTAAGGGATGTCTCTCCTCTCCCTGGATCAAATAATTTCCTCTGTATTTACCATTCTAAGACTCCTCTTTCATATGAAAAATCTGGGGATCTTTTCCTTAGGATTATCTAAAGAAAACAAGAATACCACATACTCCTTTGCTGCAAAGGGGAAAACCCATTCATTCTCTGACATTCGTCCTTTGCAGTTACTGCAGAAGATAAGCTAATGACCCAAGATTTGCAAGGGGAATGCCCCATGCTGCGACTTCCAGCTTTGTAAAGGCCACACGGAAGGTTTCATTTGTCTCATTAACTTTCCACTGTACTAGCCAGAAGTTTATTACACAGTACTTTTCTCTTTCAACTTTTACAGTTCATATACCTCAGTAGGAGCCTGGACGCAATGACCCAGGACGCCCCTTCTAATCCTAGGTTCCTATGAGATGCATGAAAACAAATTGCAAAGGCCCAAAGCAGCATTTTTAGAACTTTAGATAACATGAAGGACAACAATGGGACATATAATTAAAGCGGTAACCTTCAAGGTAATATGACAGACACAAACCACTTTGAGTGGTAGAAAAACTATACAAACATTTCCACTTCATTTCCTAAGAAAATGATGCTTATGCAGTCATGCCGTCTGCCTATTCATGTCTCCCCCTAATAACTTCCAAGCCCATCAGCATATTTCAATACAAGTTGTCAGGGGAGAAGCAAAAGACTTGGAAATGATTATGTTCCTACATGTCTTGTCATTGCACAGAAAAGACAGACATGAATTAGTGTCCCCAACTGCGGAAAATCTCCTTGATGGTGTTGGATCAATTGTTACTTGTCCAATCAGTACAAACCAGCTTATTTCTTGCCTTAAACCAGTACACATGTGGTTCCATAGCAAATGCAGGAGAAGCTGCCTTTTGCTCTCCTGGTCATGAGTGGCTCTGGGAAGGATCTGGATGACTCATGAAGGTCCCTAGAAGGTGCATGGGGGACAAAGGATGTAGTTCCATAGGGAACTGAGCTTCTTGCTGCTCACAGAACAGCTCCTTATATTTTTTCACATAATGAACAGGATAGTTTCTGATTTTAATCCTTCAGCTGGACTATTTCTGATCTGTCAGTTCTTCCATTGGCCTCAGAGGACTAGGAATCCAGTAAAAAGTCATTCAAGAATGTCGGGTCATACTACTGGCTGCATTTTCCATTTGAGATTGAGAAATTTATTGCTGGGTTTAGGATTCCCTCAGACCTTACAGGGACTCTTCTACAGAGGGCATGTCCCATACTACTAACCTTCCAGTAATTTATTAAACCATATGACTCCTTACTGACATGCAAGGCTTGCTCTTTCTCACAGTAAAGTTAAATCCAACTAATTGTATTCTTTTGCCACCCTTTGCTGGAGGGTGTCCTTTGGAACCAGTTCATCTTCCACAGTTACCTTCCTTCCCACCCCACGTCCTGTCTTCTCTCTGTATTCCTAGATCACATACACTAATACTGCTGTATTTGGAGGCATTCCGAGACACCTGTTAAACTCATGCTAGGTAGAAAGCAAATTAAGAAGACACTCCTTGAAGCTGTGCTGCCAACATGCATCATACAGAAAAGATTCGTGAAAGTCGCTGACTTCAGCATCCCGTGGAGCACTTTAAATCTTGTCACTACAGTTCAAAAAAAAATCTAAATTAATATGTCTGACTGCATGAAAACTAACCATGAAGAATGAACTAATGCTCTGAAAAACATCTGACATGGTTTCCAAGCTGCCTAGAAAGTTAAATAGAGCAGGTAGTGCAGCAACTTGAGAACTGAGAAGAAAGCTTTAATCCAAATGCACCTTGAAGTACATTACTTATGGATCCAGCGAGGCCTGTCCTCTTAATTTTACAGCTATTAAGTACTTACACACAGGGAAGAAGGACAGATTGATCACGTTAGTTAAACAGAATACTAACACCGAACTGGAGAGGCTTTCAAAACCCAGATCAATTCAGTCAATAAATAAAAAACAGCAATGCTTTACACACCTCGGATGGAAAGCTTCTTCCCTTTCCGTGTTATCTGACCCTTCTTTTGAAGAATTAAAGTACACATAAAGGATTTCTAGAGATTGTGACTTTGAAAAAGGTTCATGCTTGCATTCTCTGCTGAAAGTGAGTTACTTGCTGATGATGTAGTCATATTCTTAGGGGATTCACCAGCAGACCTCATTTTTAATCATTCTGCCAAGAGAGCATTACTCTTAAGAACTAATGAATGGATAATGTTGTTAAAATAGTGTTTTTCAAGACAGAAAACTAAGAGTTTTGAAGAATGTAAAGGAAATGGCCTCAAGCTCCACCAGGGGAGATTTAGGCTGGACATTAGGAAAAAAAAATCACAGAAAGGGTTATTGGGCATTGGAACAGGCTACTCAGGGAGGTGGTTGAGTCACCTTACCTGGAGGTGTTTAAGGCACGGGTGGACGAGGTGCTGAGGGGCATGGTTTAGTGATTGATAAGAATGGTTGGACTCAATGATCCAGTGGGTCTCTTCCAACCTAGTTATTCTATGATTCTACGAATATACTTTTAAACTCATCAAGATGTTAAAGCAGATGGTTTTTTGAAAGGAAAACATTAAGAAAAGCAGTAAGATGCTACAAAATAGAAGCCTCTTAAAACAGCTGAAGCACACAAGCTCTATCTCCAGGTCAGGAAAGCAACCCTATTCATAATAGGTGTTTATGCACACATTTACATGTTGCCCATGAGAAAGATTGATTTCAGTATGTGTTTAAGTGTTGTCAGAGTATGGACTGGCAGTCTTCTATAAAATAAATGTGTTCAAACACATTTAAAAATATTCCTAAACTTAGGAAATGCAACAATAATAAAGCTCAAAAGGGCTTTTGAGGAGAATTCTTTTCTCTACCTCACTCCATTTTTAAATACGCCTGCCCCCCAAAAAAGTGTAAATTAAGTATAAAACAAATTCCTACTTTGACTCTCTTCGGTGTTAAAAGTACTCACTTCCTTGTGACTTGTTAACTGACAAATATTTCCAAGTTAAACATTGATTTTTCCTTTACCTCCTTTCATTCCTGTCTTGAGCAATCTCTCGAATTGTGGGATTACAAAAGAAGCGCATACATATATCACTCCTTTCAGGTTTCATGGACTTCGGAATCATTAGGTCTTTTACAGTAGACCTACAACAGCAAGTCAGACTACATCTTTTGAGAGTGCTATTGCTTTGAAACTGAAGCAGTTAAAGTTAGAAGGGGTATGATCTGGCCCACTATCTGTCAGGAAATAGTTCTGCAGAGATAACTTTGTGGAATTCTATGGCATGCAAAATACATATGCTCATTTTAGATAGTTTTGAGTTTCCTTCTCATCTAAAATCCATTAATTTAACTATGTTTCCTTGGTAAATGAAAGAATAACATTTGACGATATGCAGACATATTTGTATCTTCACTAAATTTCTGCTGTACTTCTTGAGCTCAATATTGTCCCAAATTTGGGCTAAGTTCACTGTGATTTTAATGTTTTCTGTTTATGAAAGCAATCACAAAAATGAATAAAAGAAGCACAGCATCCTATGAGAACTATTTCAAAAGCAAAATGTCATTGAAGTAGACAAAGCCCAGAACAAGTCTTCTGAATTTGGGGTCTGCTTTGCTACTTGCTCGCTTGAGACAAGTTATTTGCTTCATTTTTTGTGCCTCATTTATTCTTAAAAGTAAGAGAAAAGCTGCCTGCTTGCTTTTCTCTCAAGCATATTGTAAAAATTAAATGTTATTTTGCTTGCTTGGTTTACTCAAATTTAATAAGGTGCTCACCCAGCAAAGCTCCCAAGTTTAAACTCCACAAACAATTGTATAACCTTCCATAAGAGCAAAACACCTTAAAGCTGACCTTTGCAAATGTGAATTTTCATCTTGCTTTCTTGTGCACTCACAAAGTTTACCAGTACATCTAGGGGTTCTTGTTTAAGTGGATTTCCCCTTCTATGCTTGTAATGAGGCCATCTCTAAGATCAAGCCCGCCTTCCAGTTTGGCTTCTCTGGACACAGCGGAGACTGTACCAATGAATACAGGGAAGAGTTCATCGAAGAGTGATGTAAGGGAGATGACTGGTGTTTTACGTTTCTTCTGCAATGAAAAGAATTATATAGAAGGACAGAATAAAAGATTAGAAATACTACTCTGGGTTCTTCAGGATTAGGCAGAGATCACCTACTCTGGTTTCTAATGTAAAAAGCAAAAAGGAGGTCAGTGGCCATACACCATAAGGGATGTGCATAACCCCAGAGTTTAAGTGCCTAAATGTCACATTGAAGGCTCATGGAAACTGTGCCTTCAAGAGGCTCTGATATTTGGCAGTCAGATTCTCTTTAGCAAATCAGGTACTAGCATTAAGAGATGTTGCTACTAGGAGTGAAGGAGGCTATTGGTTAGGCAGAATAGCATCTCCCTTTATTTGGAACAACTGAGAACTACAAAAGCAAGTAAATACAATATTCTGTGTGGAAGAAAGACAAACCTAAAAATCCCACCAAAGTTAAAGCCCATGAGAAAGACAGAGTAGAAATAAGAGAAGCTTAAGCAGTAATTTTGCTTCCTAGCCAACAGGAACTGTGTTTCCTTTCAGGTGATGGCTAATTCTGAAGCCATAAGTGATCTTTACAGTTTAGTTAACTTATGCAAGGGAGGTAGACTATTAAATATACAAGAGTACTATACTGGAACAGTACAAAAAAACCCCACATAAATACTCTGTTACTAATTGGTAGCTGAAAACACAAGCTGATATAAAGGTCAAGCTGTTACTAAAATGTGAGGGGGGGAAAGAGAGAGAAATTCTGTTAAAAGATTTAGGAATAACCCAACTCAAACTTGCCAAGGAAAGGAAGCCAATCCTCCCAAACTGAAACATAGGGGTCAGGGACAGTTCTGATAAATATGAGAGATAACATACAGGAAAAGGAGACCTGTGGCAAAAATATCAGAGTCTGCAAAAACAAGACACAGTTAGTGAGTAAGACAAGCCAAGACAACATCTGGTATTTGGAATAAAGATACCAAAACTGCAATGGCTCACATCATTTTGGCATTTGCAAACTCTTGAAGGGAGGTACTGGAGAAAGTCCAGTACAAAGTAAATTGCCACTGCATGACTAGCTCAGAAGAGGTTGTAGGACATTAGATAATACTGCAGGGGTTGAACAGACAGCTGAGAAAATGGAGTGTTTCATTCAAGTTGGTCATAAATGCACAGGACATTTTGATCCCCCCAAAAAAGCTATATTTATGCCATCTTGTCAATACTAGCGTTAACCATAGAAAACAGCCAACTAACAAGCCAACTTTTCTCTTTATTAAGGAAATGTAAACTAAGAATTGAGGTGGATAAACTAGAGTGTAGCAGTATCAAGAGAAAGTACCTGCTGTGGTAAAAACTTGTTAATGGATCTTCTTAAGCATGCATGTTCACCGTAACGTAACAGGACAGAAACAAATGAAGACTTTGATGTAAACTTTCAAAGGCAAGTAACTTCACTGACTATATAAAACTCAGAGAGCCCAAGCATATGGTATTTTACGCTCCTGGTAAATTGTTCCTGGAAGCTAACAGAATATTTGAGCAAGATTATTGTTTGAGAGTAAGCAGAGGAGCCAAGAGTCAATTCAACATCCATTCAGATTAAGGGGGAAAAATAGTTCTTCAGGTGAGTATTGCCACCTCCATTCTCTCTCCACCAAAAAAACCACAACCAACTCCCAAACTTTCAAATGCGTTCACTCAAGCAGTCAAAGTGAGCAGATACAGAGATCTACTGGGAGAGTAGTATGTGACATGAAGACAATGCTCAGTCTAACCATCCAACACACCTCTGATTGGACAATGGCAGGGAACAGACTCAAAGGCAAATCACAGTAAAAGACAGGAAAAACTGAAGGAACAAGTTAGAAGTGTCAGACCTAAGGCACGACTACAAATTAAATCTGAATGCTCTCGAAAATTTCTAAGGTGGTACCAGCACAGACTTGATAGCTGGGATGCTGAGGTTCCTGAAGACTCATAGCTTGCTGTAGTGGCACAGAGCATCCTGGACATTGAAGGAATATTACTAATTAATTGATAGAGATTCAGACCACATAAAATGCTGTGATAGGTTAACATTTTGTGGGAAATTAACATAATGTATTGTGTAAGTTGGATTTTCACAGAATCATAGAATCACTAGGTTGGAAAAGATCTCTTAGATCATAGAGTCCAACCATTCCTATCTGCCATTAAATCATGTCCTTGAGTACCTCATCCACCTGTCATTTAAATATTTCACACAGTGTCATATTAAGTAAAGCTGGGTCTGTCAGGCACCTTGGCTCCAAGCAGTTTCTGCACAGCAGAGGACTGGATGCTACTCTTCCTTTTTACATTTCTCTATGATGATGGTCCCCTGCAAAACTTGCAAGGTTGTACCTACATCAAGTTCATGGTGAACAAGGTAAGGCTCTGCTCACTCTGATGTAATCTGAAATAAATGGGATGGACAAGTGATCAGATTAAAGAAGTGGGTCAGATCTGCGGCTGGCGCCACTCCACTGACGTCAATGGAACTAAGCTGATTTATACCAGCTGAGTATCTGGCCTAGAGGTTTCAATGTATTTAAGATAAAATAAATAAAAATGCACATTAAAAGCTCCCCTTGGAAAATCCCAAGTCCAAACCCTTCATTCCTAAATAGAGTAAATAAATTACAAGAAAGCAGTTACTGTAGACATCACTTGGTACAAGTCAACAATGAAAAGAATAAAGGTCAGGCCACCCTAAATCTTTCATTGCCCCTTACACTCCTGAGTGAGAAACAAACTGATAATTCAGCACAAAATCACCTTAACTGTGACACTAAACAAATATCTTAGTAGTAACTGTTCCTGGAATGAATAGGTGCTGTCCTTTGCCTCATGAAACATTAACTTCAATCTACATAAGGCAACTGAGGCTACAAAATAAAGTTTAGCTTCTGCTCAGAACTGGATCATACCTTAACTGCTGAAGAACAGCAGTGTTTGTGGACTATATACAGGAATGTAAACACTTTCTGAAAACAAATCTACATGCATAGATAAACTTTCAGGTATTCCTCAGACTTAAGTTCACATCCCACATCCTTATCCTAAATCTATTAAAATTTCCTTTGGAAAACGTTTTTATAAATGCTGTTCTACTAAACAATATTTTGAAAATACGACAGTCAGACAATATGTGTGCATTGTAATACTTTGTCCCTGCTGAGGAAATATTTAGCTGTTGGTAGTAGAAAACAACAATAAGAAATGGAAAATAGGCTTATTAGAACAAAATTATAAATCATATATGTTTCTGCATCAAACAAAAACAGGCCATATCCTCAAATTGCTGGAAATGATTGTTGCCCTGCAGAAATGACAGAGCTTTGACTCACATCAAGTAAGTGCATTGGCGCACTTATCATACCAAAAAGATAAAAGTTTAGATTCACTTATTTTCACAAATGACACCAAGCTGTATGTATTCCATGCAAAAGCAATCTAACCTGTATTTCCACAGTGTTGTGGATTGAGCACGAAAAGCAGTCCCTAGGTGCTTTGTTCACATTGTGCAGACAAAGCACAAGTGTTTCCGCTGAGGCCTGAGCAGAGAGCTGGAGACTTTTACCATATTTAAAAGTCCATCAGAAATCATGTATTCAAGAAGCAGTCAAATTGTCTTGCTGGACACACAGACTCAGTCTGGCATCTTCCAAGTATCTACTGCTTGTGTTTGCTACAAGAAGTTTGTGTGTTTTACAGATACAAACTCCCCTCAACATACTTGCAAAATAGATGATTTACATTTATCTTGTTTTTCCTCACTGAAAACCAACTATTTTCTACTTCCACATTTCAGTCTCAGTTTTGAGATCTGACTGATTCCAGCTTTCTGTTGTCTTGGAACTCAAGTCTACACTTGCTCTGTGCTGCAGAGAGCATGAGTGAGGATTCAAACTGGGGAAGGCTGACTTCCTAGTCTAATATTTCCTTCTCTGCATGCAACTATCAAAGCCTTCTTTCCTGCTATTTCTTTGTGCGCTAGAAACCATTCTCTCCAAACATCTACCCTAGGCAGTTGTATGCAGAATAAGTCTGGTGCTCAGTTTATGCTGCCAGCATTCCTAAAATGTTACAGCTAAGCACAGAATTTGACCTATAGCACAGTGAAGGAAAAGTTCCAACATAAAACGAGATATCCATTCCACAATCTGAATTCCAATAAGCAATTTCCTTTTCCCAGTATACCACAGATTCTCATCAGATGGGCAATATCAGACAGAAACCTTGCCAGTTCTTATTTTATTTTTTATAACCCATAAAATTTCTTCAAGCAATTGTACATATTTCAGGCTTCCCTTTGATCGTTCATTGCAACAATGACTCTAGGCCTTTGCCTAGGTATGATTCCTCAGTCCCAGTACATACAATGGAAGTGCCCTAGCCCACAGAAAGCCTTCTCATTCAAGCTCTAATCTGTTCCACTACATTCTTGCAAGACAGAATTATCCAGCTTTAAAGCATGCCTCAATAGTGAGCCGTAATAAGACTGATAGAAACAGCTTAAGTAATTGGATTGCTATATGGTATTGAATGTCTGACAACAAAAGATATCAATCTCTATTCTACTACCGAATCTTTGTTCCAGCAATGAATTCATTTAGTAATGCACTTGGAGGCTTGCAGTCCCTGCAAGAGAAATAACAGACTGTGGACACAAAAGCAGGGCCATCTGATGAGCACAGAGAAAGCAACTGTGCCATTCCAAGAAGTTAATTACAGTGAACAAAAGCACAAGACTATGACTTGTTGACGATTACCATAATCACATTACTATAGTCTTCTTTTATTCCCAGCAGCAGAGGGTCTATTCTTTCTTTCCATTTGGCACTATGCATCATATTTGTGTTTTGTCACCTGAAATGTATTGTAGAACAGACCTCCCTCTAAAGATAACTGGAAACATCACGCTTCTGCTTTCACACTGTTTCTTTTACAATTTATTCTCTCAAGACTGATTTATAAATACTGTATGTATATTATCTTTTTCTCAAATTTGAACAAGGATAACAGCTCCCAAGATTTTCTCCAAATTAAAATTTCTAAGAATGACTGCCTATGAAAAAATGTGCTTATAACAACTAATACATACATTCTTGTAATTCAGACACAAGAGAATGGTTCACGACATACTATTTACACCCACGCCACTTCTGGACTGAAACATATCACACACTTGCATATAAACTAAAAAAGGATAGATGTGACCTACATCTAAGGAAGGCATTTTTTTTACAATGAGGGGGGTGAAACACTGGAGCAAGCTGCCCACAGAAGTAGCAGATGCCCCATCCCTGGAAACATTCAAGGTCCAGTTGGATGGGTCTCTGAGCAATATGATCGAGCTGAAGATGTCCTCGCTCATTGCAGGGGGGTTGGACTAGAGGACCTTTAAAGGCCCCTTCCCACTGAAAATGTTCTATGATTCTATGATATTTAACAATGTTTTTAATCCTCCTGGTTACTCCTGATTTACCTCACAGTAAGGTCCCTTCTAATAGCATGTGATAAATATTTTGCTTCAGAGAAAAACAGTATCTATTAGACACACTGATGTACTGGAGGCTAGGATACCTAGAATCAAGGGAGCTAAGAGGCATCTGTGTCTAAGAAAACACTAAGTTCTCAATTCCATATGCCAGGGTACCAATTTTTAACTGGCGTACATCAGACTAGCACAAAGTTGGTTCCAATATATAATACAAAATACAACAAAAAGAAAATGTAGCTAGATTTCTTCTTCTTGACCTTAGCTTAAATGGCATGGTGAAATAGTTCCCAACCACTCAGACTTAATCAAATTGTGTTGTGCCAATAGCTGTATGAATTTAATTTTTCTACCACAACAATCATCTTCAGTGGAGCAGTATCTCCCTGTTTGGAGGGCAGGGAGAAATGAGATTATTCGTAGTGGGAAAGACCAGAGTAGTGTCTGTTCCTCCCAGAAAGCTCCAGAAACAAGATTGCCAAGTGCCTTCCAATAAAAGGAAGAAATGAAAAATAAAATGGGAGAATATAAAGATTGCCAACATTCTCTGCAGTTCAACTAGTGCATCATAAATTAGTAGAACAATGCCTTTTAACTTACCAGCCAGGGTATTGAGAGTGCTGTCATAGCAGCAACTGAAATGACAAGTGTTAATTGAACAATCAAGCCTCAAAGAGGCTAATGAAACCCTACCTCACCCTGGTTGGTGAAAGAACACCTTAGCTAGTCATTACAGCCCACCTCCTGCCTCTGTAGTGAACTACCTCTATCACAGTGCAGCTCCCAAATGAAGGGAAAGGAGTTTTAGCGAAGCATGGTTCTCCAGACCTCAGCTGACCAGTGTAATTTCTACTTTGCTAGACGGTACCTCACCCAAACTGATCCTTTTCACACCCCAAAAAAATCTCTTGTGAACCAGCCAAATCCTGAAAATTTCCAACCAAAGCAGGACATGCTGTTGAACAAGAAACTCCCTGGTCGAGCCCTGGGGAAACCCACTGGATGACCACGGGGCAGTCTGATAAATGTCACCCATCATTGACTGGAATCGCTCTCTGTGGTAGAGTTTGACACACCACAGCACATTTCCTGTCATATGCAACCCATATTCCAGCAACAGACCATCAAAACAAAAACCCCAAAATACTCATCTCTTCTGAAGCATTTCTTCTCTTCAGAATGGCAATGCGCTAGAGAGCACCGGTCACAGAACCCAGTGTTCAAATACGGAAACTAAGGCACCAAATGGCCTCTCCAGTTAAACGTGGAGAGGAACTGTCTGGTCTCTTCTCACCAGGCCACCTCCTCTTTCAGTTGTGAATTCAGGAATACTCCAAAAAAAGTTTAGTGTGAATTATGACAGGTTCAAAATCCAGGCCGGTTGGTTTGGAAACTCTGAGCAGCATAGACATTTCCCTATGCAGAGTAATGATTAAAATCAGCAGTGCTGTGGACTCTCCTGAAACTTTCTGAAGATTTATTCTTTAAACAAGAGAATGATTTATTTCAACAATTATCTTCAGGCGGATTAAATTATGTGCTTTCAGGGCTTCTATTCACCACAAAATTAAGAACACTGGGTGCCAGCTATGGAAGCCCCATGTTCCTTTGAGACTCAGCACTGACAGACACTCATCCTGACCCAGGAGAAAGAGCTGTCTCTTTCCCATGGCCACAAAATGCTATCCCTGACCTTCTGCTTGGCTCCACCATTTGCACAAATCCTTTGGCTTCCCCCTACTTGACCTCCTGCAAGTTGCAATGGACATATAAGGCACATGGCTTCCCAGGACTACACTAGGCATGCTCTGGGTCGGTGTCAAGACAGGAGAGTTAGGCTCTGAAAGGACTGACTGATTACAAGCCAGATGCCCCAAAGCAACAGCATTTCCTAAGAGTATCTGTTTTAAAATGCTCTAAAACACCAACANGTAGCTTTCAATGAGCAGGAAGTCTCCACCAGGAACATTGAAAGCATTTGGGGTTTTTTTAGGGACAAAATTTAAGAAAGTTTTTCCTGCATTATACAAGGGAGGATCCTAGTTTTAGCTAGCAGCCTAAGAGTATATTTATCATCATGCAAGGCTACTTTTTGGCTTTGATAAATCAGGCTGAAATTGAGATGGAGGGAAGGTGTTGGTGAATTCTTACCGATAAATAATCTCTTCACTCCCAAGAACCTCATACCCAATCTTAAATAAAGTAGTCCTTGTGCTAAGTACAGTTTTGTAAGAATGATTCATGTGTTTCCTACATTGCCAGAACCCAGATCTCTGTTTCATTTAAAAGAATCCTCAAACGTTGATTCTCTTTTTCCCTTCCCACTCCACTATTTCTATTTCCCTTGATTTCAGCTTTTGCTCCCTTTACGGTTTTACAGCTTTCACTCAGTAAACATAAGCCTGTTATTCTGTGTGTACTGGACTTGTTCCTGTTCTTTCCACCACAGACCAAGATGCCTTGAAATGAGCCATTCACACTGCCTAATGATTAGTGTGTCAGCAGCAAGATACTCTGAAATATGGAGGTGCAAACCTTCCTAAAATATGCAGTCAAAAATTAAAGATACCTAAATGTACAGGAAACACTAAAATTGTAATGCAATCGTCTTGTAGAAGACCACAGGCCCTGAACTAACAGATTTTCAGTACCACCATGCTATGAGTCACTATCAATTTACCTCCAGCAGCAACATGAACGATCATGCTCAGGCTGAAAACTCATGCTCGGTGCTGCAGCTCTCCTGTAAATTAAATACTTTTATTTTCACTCAGCTGTAATTATTAAGTAGTAGCAGCAGAGCATGCCTACATGGCTTAGCCAAGCCATTATTTTCTTAGCAATAGAATTCATTATACTTCAACTTCAATAGTCTAAAACCTAAAAAATAAGAACCTTGAATGAGATAACTGTTGTGAAATCTTTTCTAGATGATTGTTTATAATATATCAGCATTTAGTATAAATTTTATTACTTTCCTATTACAATAGTGTTGCTATGCAAGTTCTTTGTCTGAAATATGAATCCACAGGAAGAAGAAAAGAGAGAAGAAACAAGAGGGGACCAGAGATTGGCAACTGAGGTGCCTAGAAGCTTAAAGAAATATCTGAAAAAAAACAGGCAGAAAGCAGAAAACACCAGGTGTATAATTGTTAAATAAAAATGAGATGACAGATACATAACAGATCAAACATGCAGAAAGTGAAGCACATCTTATTCAGCTTCTCTTGTAAGAAAAGACAAATGCTTTGCCAAAGACGTAGAAATAATACTTAAAAGTGATTTAAGAAAAGTCTCAATATAAATAATAAATCTGTGGAACTCTCTGCCAGAACAGCAACTGGGAAACCAAAAATGTTGCTTTTAAAAATTAATTAGTGGTATTTATGACAAGATACAATTATTATAATTAATTATAAATCACACTGATTCTGACCTAACTACTAACTAAAGGTTCAGGATGTTTTTTTCCCTTAGGTAAACACTTAATTGCTTTCTAATTTCTCTGCCCCTTGTACTAACCAATACTGACAAATGTTATCACACTGGATATCTTATCTGGTATGACAGGGTTTGTGCTCCTCTGATTCTTTCCTTCTTACATAACTGACTTCTCTATAGTATAGTGATATTAATAGCATTTTCCTTTTTTTAAAACAATGCCTTTCAAGCTAGAAGTTGTTAGAAATCTCTTGATGCAGGGTTTTCATAGTGAAAGTGCTGCTTATAGAAAACTTATTCTGATTATAGGCTTTTGTTGACCAAAAGCCAATGACTATTTTGAGTGAGAATACAATTCTTGTGCTAGCATACATAAGCATGACAGATACTGCAAAGGAACCATACTGTAATAAAAGCAGTAACTATATTAACAGTTACATAAAAGCAGCTGTTTCTAATGTTTAAGGATCTTCTTTACAGGCTTTTCATTTTCTGGAAGTTTGAGGGCAATTGTTGATTTATTTTTTTTAAATCCTGAATCAGTTTTAAGTGTAATCGAAGTTATCAAATATTTAATCATGCTTTAGAAAGCTGTGTCGTGATGGAAAAATTAATAAAGTAAAAACCCCACAGGTCATTTTAGAACAGTTTTCAACCCATGTTTATCAACACCTCTTGAGTCATCAGAATGAAAGATTTAGCCTTGCAGTCAATCCATGGGACACACAGAAAAGTATTTCAGAAGTACCTCAGACAACCGATGTCTTCAGGTTTGTGTTAAAGTACATATTTCACTTCCTGCCTTGTTTGTTTTCACATTAGGCCTGGGCTAAGTGCTTATTCTTAAGCAGGCTTCTTTACGTACTTTAATTAACTTTATGCCTCTATACCCTTGTTCTGTCCCAAATAATTAAACTCCGTTTAATGGACTAGGGATTCTTTCCCAACCAATGTAGTTGATCTCTGATACCAGGCACCATTGCTAAGCACAAGCACCACAATAGTACTGAGACTTGTCTCACAGGAATCAGCCTTTCACTCTTTATCTCTGTACAAGGCCTTCGCCAAGGAATTTGTTGTCCTTAAAAAAAATCCAATATGACTTTCTATATAGCTGAGCACAGTGGGACAGTATAAAAACTCCTGGACTCAATGGGAGCTTTCCCAGAAACTTTGAAATTCTCTGTATAAAATCACTCAGAAGTTCTCCAGACTGTCTTGGGCCTGGTCTGCTCCATGCCTTTCTCCCACTGGTGAACTTCCTCCACAAACTCTGCAATTCCACCACCTTCTCCTCTGGTGATCAGGATCACTCAGACACTGGATGCAGAGTGCTGACTGAATTTCAGATCTGCTGCCATATATCTATGCTTGGGGATAATCCTCTATCAACCAAACCCCCCACATTTTTTCTAACCTTAAGACACATAAAGACCACATTTGAGCAGAATAACAGAAGTCACTATATGGACATACTCTTTTTAGAATGCTGGTTTTATTTTGCCAGCTCAGGCACCACAGCTTTGCGTTTCAACACTTGATGTGGATAGGTTGAAACAACCTAAAACCCAGCCATGCACAAACTTCAGTATAGCAACAAATCTTCCCAATCACTCACCATGAACAACTGCAGTGCACTCACCCTGCCTACAAAACACAGGCACTCTTTCTAAAGGAAACATCATGCTTAGAATCACAGGATAGTGAACTGTCAAGTCTTATTTCCCTTCTTAATCAGTTAGCAAAAGGGCTGACATTTTTTTACAAGCATCTAACTTGTGAATTGATAGTGTTTACTCTTGGCTATTATTTTTAAAGAAGCCTACTGTGACCACAGTACAAACATCCCTTTTGCTGCAGGCTGCCCCTTTGTCTAACAATCTGATACACGAAGCCTACTGACTGGTCCAGTGTTCTCAGAGAGATGAGCTTTCCCAGATGCAGAGTTTAAACTTCCACTAGTCTCCGTTCAGAGTAAAAGCGGACATGTTAAAATAAGCTCAAAGAACTGACAAAGAATTCCAGAGAGCTACAGAAATCAAAAACTGCTGGAGGAAACATTTGTTTGGCACAAACAAGCCTCTATTGGTACAATGCAAAGACATTGTTTTCCCCCTACCTCATAGCAATCCCTGTGAGAGTCTTAGGAAGAGGAGCATTTCTAGAGTAAACTGCTCTTCATTCAATGAGCAGGCACCTTTTCATGCACAGCCAAGGGGAAGATGGGAAGGTAGGTGACATATATGCTATGTACAAGATAGGTGCAGTATGGCCTGCCCTTCTTGATGACAGGCTGCTCTGGAAAGCAGAGAGAAAAGGGCAAATGTAGCTGCTTTCTGTGAAGAGGGAAAATAAAAAGAAGATAGAGATAGACGGAAATAGATTCTTTCCAGCTACAGCAAAGCATCAATCCAGCTTGTGTCCTGTCCTCCCATCTAGAGCCTTGAGGAACTTGCTCTGCTCCAGCCTTAGGCAATGTGGTGCTTAGGGTGCTTTCAAAAGGTATATGGTTGCAGAAGTAATAGGTGAGGAGTGAGAAGTAAGAGGCACATCAGTTCTACATAAAGAACAGTGGTTCCTAAAGAAGTGTTGCCATCTCACTTTTTGGTTTAGATGAAATAAATTACCTTCTGCACAAGAAAAGAGTTGTTTCCTACCAAAGGTGATGTAGCCACATAAGCAGCTTCTTCAGGTGGAAAGGCACATGGAAGAAGATAGCAGGACAAAAGAGACAGGGAGAGGTCTACAGGACCCACAGGAGTGAACATAACTATCCCAGAAATCCCAGCCTCTTCCTGTCTGTTTGACAAAGGACCCTTCTCCTTTCTGCAAGGTTCTTCCTCTTGTATCAAGAATTCTGTGAATCAAAACCCTGAGGAGTTTCAGAGTTATACATCTATCACTTCATGAAGATGCATTCAAAAAGGATTGGACAAGTCCTGAAGCCAAAGAGCAACTTCACTGCAACAATGGTCAAATCCCTACTATTTCAATGAGCTTAAAAATATTTACAATAACTTTATATTTTCTATCAAAACTTATTCTGAGGTAGATTTGTACTCCCATATATAACACATAAAACAAATCCATTCCAATTTAATCAGCTAATACCTATGTACGTCCAGAATTGTTCTGTTCTGAAAATATGAAAGTCAAAAGTACCTAAATATTGAAGGTTTAGTTATAATGATGTGATGATGTACTTTAAGAGCACTACGGGCAAGTGGTAAACATGTTTTGCCACAGACTTAGGCAGAGGGAGGCTCAGAGAGGCTAGCAAGAAAAGGAAAGTAAGAGATAAGATAGAGTGATAAAAGGCAAAAGTTGGTATCAGTGAGATCTGGTGCTGAGTATGTCCATTACATGTTACTTTTCAAATACAATGGACATGCAAAAACAGGCTGGGAAAAATCCTCTAAGGAGAAAAATCTATAGCCCTATATGCTCCTCTCAAGTATCTTCTTTAGCAATCTTGCTTTTGGTTTCAGTGTAATATGAACAGACCTATCTACTTACAAAAGCTCCCCTCTTCCCACCAGCCCTGTTTGTTATTTTATGTGTTTCTGCATCATTTGCAGAGTTTGCTTTGATCTACATTCCTCCTGGATGTGCGGTTTCCTTTTCAGCTACCAAAAGGAAAACTGTTTGGTTTGAGAATTTGCTTATTTTGAAGCTCCGCTGGACCAAAATACCTATTTTTAATCCAAATGATCACAGCTCAGTGCTTTCAGCTCTTCATCCCTGTTTGCCTTCCTTTCAGGAAAAACGTCTTTGAAACAATAAGTGACCTCTTCATACTTTAATCAAATTGCCAAACTGTAATCCTAGCTGGCATGAATGAGAGCATTCTATTTTCTACAGCTGAGTTTTAATATTTACACTCATGCATAATTCAATCCATGAATTGCTTTTATTTTAGCACCATCCTGAAATGGTCAATATTTTGTTCCACATCTGACAACCAATAACAATACCATGTTACTCTGAAACATCATCAGAAAAGGCAATTACGAATTCTCTCAATAATTCTTTATTACAGACTCAATCTGTCTTCCACTGATGGCAGAATTCCTGCTGCTTCCAAGGGTTGGCTGGGCTTTGGTACATTTGTAATATGACTTTAAATACTCCTGTACACTACATGTGATTGTGAATGTAAAGTCTGAGCCATTTAAATCCTTCCTCCTTCTCTAATAAGCATCACAATGCCACCACACTAGGAATAGTCCATAGACAAAACACAATTCATAAATAACAGGTAAACAATCTTCAAATGAGAAGAGAAGACTGGACACATCCTTGGAATGACTCTTTGACTGGAAAACAGGATATATTCTTCAAGGACCTTGCAGGAATAGTCCCAGAGGAAAACTAGAGATTAGATCTTCTCTTCTATGGGGTTAGGCCACAGGAGTTAGCTTGGGAAACAACTCAGATAAACAAAGCACTAGCAGGAGGAAGGACACTGTTAGATTTCTCTTCTGTGTCTTTACTAGATGCAGGCCTTCATGTCAAGCTCCACGTTAAGAACTTAGTTTCAAACAGTAACAAAGCATTGACTGACATCACCAGTACTGGAAAGGGGCAACCCTCTACGATTCTGGAGACTAATTAACTGTTGTGAGACCATTCTTAATGAGATAGCCTAGAATTAGAGTATCCTGATCCACTGAGTGAAAGCCAGGGAAAATGTGGTTAGTATGCCTTAGCAAATACACAACTCCTCCTGTAACAGCAAGCATAGAAGCTGGGAGGTTTTCGCTCTTTTCATCTGCAGCCTAGCGTACTATACTCAGTCAAAGGTAGATATGCCCTTTATGAAAATTTTTTGTTTTAAGAAAAAAATGGTGAAATATGGGAAATATGTATTCAAATGCATGTGTGCACACAGACATTGGCACATGTAGAGTTACATAAGCAGTGCGGGAAATAAGGATCCTACTTTGCAAGAAGAAAAACATTCCTCATAAAAATACAGCTATGCCCACTTCACTAGAGTAAATATTAACAAAACATTTATCAAGGATGAGTAACTGAAATGTCTAAGAATAGCTCCCCTTTTCCATGTGGATATATGTGAGGGGAAAAAGAAGCAAATACATGGAGCAATGTTTATGCCTACCCTGGTAGGCCTATATGAACTATGAAGAGGATCTGCTGGAAGAGAATTTCAATCTAAAATTAAGAAAATGGAAGTTGTTTCCTGCTAAGTGTATGTGAATGAGGCTACTGCAGGTTATAATGTAAAACATAGTGGGTTTCTGTACATACTCTTCTGAAACACATTTCTCTGTATCTTTAAAACAGAAGATTACTAATAAAGATACATTAGAATATAGTGATGGTGCTTGGTGTGGTTTACTCTGTGAAGCCCAGTTCTCCATCTCAGAAAGTGAGAAGGTAAAATGTCACACAAAAGAATTAGCACTCAAGGGGCCAAAATAGTAATGCCAGTGAATGATTCAGGGAAACACATGGTTTCTTTTTTTCTAGATTTAAACTATCCAGAAACATATCTAAATTCTAAATCTCAGATAAATAAGCTAAAAGCAGGAAACATCACATGTCCCAGATAGCAATGTGTTACAAAAGCAGCACATAAGGGTTGTCCCAAAGTAGACTCCTACGAGCAGTGCCTGTCGCACTGCCTGCACTGCATTTGCCGCAGCTGCACTGCCTGCCATCTTCTGCATTGTCAGTACCACAGCTTGCATCATTAAGACTTGAAACTGATCCACTTCAGTGATTAGGCTGATCCAAGGACACGGACAGAAGAGCAGGATTTAATGGGCAGGCGGGCAGGAAAAGTCTTTTAACACTTTAGAAAACATTGACTTGGTGGAAGGAATTGGCTAGCTCAAGGGATTAGTAATGAGATACTGAGCCCCTTAGCTCTAGGTCACCACACTGAATCTGGTCCAGGTCAGTAGAAATCAAAAGCTGTTGCTGTTCAGTGGCCTTCAGGAAGTCAGTTGGTGGTCCTACCCCAGCTACTGCTGGCAAAATATATGTACTGTCATTAAAGATAAAAGTTGGCAGCACTTACAGGAAAGATTTAGGACTGGCACAGCACAGGAAAAGACTGAGCAGAGGAAGATGTCCCAGCAAACACACTAGGCTGGAACCCAAATAAAATGAGCTCCCTGATCATATACAGACTTCCAGTGTGACTTGCAGCACGAGATGAAAGATTCTGCTCAAGAAAACTTTGTTTCCTAATTTCTATGGTCTTCACAAGGCATTTGTAGCATAAATGTCTCCAAAGGGCACAGTAATTGCTGAATTTCAGATCCTTACCTTTGAAATAGAAGTAACTAGCTCACAGGGTTGCTGCAGGGTGATTTACAGTAAACGGGTGATAAGACGCAAAAGCGAAATGAGAAAACAAGATGGGTGAGTAAATCCTTTCTACCTAAAATCAACTCCCCTAACTCCAAAGCAGGGCATTTGCTAAGTATGCACAAGGCTCCCATCTGCAAAGGTCTCTGTTTAACATACTTAAAAAGAAAAAATTCCCTTCATAGCAAAAGATGCTCCCCAAAAGCCCTCACATTTCCGCCGTTGCCCAGCAGAGCAGCATCAAAAAATCCAGCTACTCCCAGCTTTTATCCCACCTAGGATGAAATTCTAATGTCTGTGTTGTGCAGGAGGTCAAATAGATTACAATAGTCCTTCTGGCCCTAAAAACTATGAAATTGGAGAGTGAATCACAAGGTATCGGTAGGCAGCATAGCTCAGTGATAGGGTGTGAAACGGCAGAGTAAATCTGATGTTCTTAGGCCGCGTGAAGCTGGGAAACCGACATTTTGCCTTCTTTGTTGTCCCTTTGGGACACGGAGAGAGAGATGCAGGTTATTATAATAATAAGCCTGGTCCAGCCTCAATGCAGCCTAAGAATATTGCCTCTTACAGGAGTGAGTGCGTGAAGGATTGAGAAACACTAGTTATTTTCAAACTGGATTAAGTCTTTCAAAAGCTAATTGGTTTCCAATGAGCTGTGGTGGTGCTGCTGCAGCTGCTCTAATTTGAGAATAAAAGAATGCAGGCTTTGTGCCTAGGGACCTGTTATTGATCTGAGCAAGGACGATGGAAAGGAAGGGGGTAGAGGAGGGTTATCCTCCTTTCAGCTGGGGTGGGGGCGTTCTTTTCAAAGTCACATTATCTGCTAGTAACAACAAAGCCTAACCCCATGACATGCTGCTCTATACAGGACTGCACTTGTTGAGAACTAAAAGCATTAGAGAAAAAAACCTTTTCTGGCAACCTTGAGCAGCTAACTTCATTGAGGGCCCACGAGACTCAACAGATGGGTCTCGGGACACCCTCATTAGGAAACGCGCCCATCCCTTTGCATCTGGTGCCGTACTCTGCTCTGTGCCACACATTCATTAGCATTGCAGGCTCACAGATTCCTCAGCACGTGCTTCCAATAAATATTGGAAAGAAAGGAGGGGAGGGAAGGCACTGCTTGGAGCAGCAAGATGAAGGGTCACCCACTAGGCTGGGAAATCCTTCTGCACACACGCACACTCCCCTGCAGCCCCAGAGGAGGTAGGACAATAAAAGGCAGCCAACCAAAAATGTGCATTTAAAGGGACAGGTGTGGAATTGCTTCTATTCAAGTTGTGGCAGATTCTCATTCGTTCCCCTCTGCCACAGTAAATAAAAATCATCATTACATTTATAAAAAAAACCTCAACAATTCAGGGCAACACACAGACTGCAAGAGTTTGTGGTCCTTTTCAGACAAAAAGCGGGTGAACATTGGGTAATGCTATTACCTTCAAAGAAATTAATTGGTTTTAAGAGTCCAATTCTACAGCCAGGCTCTTCTTCTTTCAGCTCTTCATCAAGCATGTCTTGCTGCCACATTGCCACAATCATCACAGTTGGAACGGTCTGGGACTTAGGAACAAGATCAGGAGCAATTGAAGGAAAAATCACCTCCAATGTGTTTGAAAACCTCTGGAAAGAGCAAAAAAAATCTTTAATCAGAGAAATGAGGTGACAGGTTACCATATCTTGATCATACTCCCAAGAATATGGCTTTTTATTTGCCATCTCTACATCATGCCACTAGTCTATTCTTATTCATTTCCTTCTCATTCACTCTTGTTTCCACTGTCCTCCTAGGAGCTGCAGGCACTTTTATCACAGCAGACTCCAGAGTGGGACTGGGAGAGGCTCAAGCAATTAACTGATGGAAGTTGATACAGACCTCACTCAAAATGCAGTTTTACTACCAAAAAACTCCCAAATTAGAGCAGGATCAGATTATTTTGGATGCTGCTGGCTCTAATGTACAGTCCCGTCACATCTCTAACTGCATGATTAGTGCCAGAAAAGTCCTCAAAACACACACAGGTAACATCTACACACCAGCAGCACTGTTGTAAGACGCAAAACTGGCCAAGGGTTTTTTGTTAATTTCTGTGTTAAGGATAGACATAAAGAAAGCCATTCTTAGCTCCTTTGCACAAGACCTTGGCTTTCTCCATACCACAGGTCATTTTGCCACTGCATATACCCCTAACTCCCTGGAGAAATATATCCCCTGTAGATCAGTGAGGTCACTCCCATTCACCTAACTTTGAGGCTCAACTTACTGGCCATCCTAACAAGTTACTCAAGCAAATCTCTAACTTAAATTTTTTTGTTCCTTGATTTAGGTACATTTATAATTTGGGCTGAATCTGGATTTTAGTAATCCATACTCCTCTGATTGTTTCTTCATGCCAAATGAAGCAACTCCCTTTATATCACCCATGCAGGATTAAGTAAGGCCAAGGCCCAGAATATTAGATGAGCCATGGAGTAATGGTGGTTAAGGGCAAAAAGTAATATGCTATACACCCAAATTTAAATTTCTTAATCGCAACTTTCTTCTTTTTAGTCATTTCCTTAGCTAAATGACACTCTTGTATACTTCAATCTTGCACCCTTAGGATATTTGTGTTTGAGAATATATCGAACACATTATCATATGCATTTAACAATGAAGAAAAAACAATCTATGAGAAAAAAAACTTGACATTTGATTCTTTCATAATAAGAAAACAAAACTTGATCTGAGCATTTACTCAATAAATTTGGCTAAAAGAAGCACCCTTGCAGAAAAATATGAGGAAAACTACTAGAAACATCAGCTGTTTATTGGATACGGGGCTCAGTCTAGGTTTCAGTGCAGCCTTTTCTACAACTGACAAGAATAGCTGAAGTTGCTGCTTATCAAATGAAAGTGTCATCTTGTCTGTGACAGATGTGCCAGCACTGCTCAGTGTCATAGTCTTTGCACCTAGTGGAAGCTACTCTAGCTTGATAAGCTGTATCCCTACTCAGACCTGAAACTGTAGTCTCAGCTCTACCCTGTTTTTAGAAAGCAGGGATTTGAGACCAAATCACTTGTGTATAGTAATCCCACCACTGAGGAGAACTGAAGGACAAAGCAATTGGGTCCACAGGTTAACATAGAGGCATCTGATCCATGAAGGGTTAACAGAGAAAATATCAGAAAGCAAGTTTTATATGCATATAAAGAGAGAGCTAAGGTACAGAAAAACTAAGGGGGAGTTTCAAAGTCACAAAATGCACAAGCACACTATACACAACAGGGCTTAAAATTTTAACTTTCTTAAGCACCTGTGCTCCAAGGAAACAGGAAAGTAAGTGCTTGTAGCAGAAAACTGGATTTGGGTCTCTGGTCACTAGGGCATCGTCTTCTCCAAAATCTTTTGTTAACTTTGGAAAGCTTGCCTATACAGCTATAAGAATTGGTTTTGTGGAAGTAGGTATGCACTGCTCAGAGTTTGGTAAACTGTGCTCTCTCTCCTAACCTCTGCCACTTGCTCAACTTTCTCACCAGACAGTTTTCTCTCCTGATCCATCTGTGAAATAGTCTAACATGGGGTGTGGCCTCCCCACAAAATGCTTTCTAATTAGTTTCTAAACATTAAATGATTATGGAAGTGCAATTCCCATTCCACTCAGGTGATGAAAAGCTTTACAGGAGTTCAATCTCACTTTGTAATTAGAGAAATTAGCTTTCTAAGTTTAGATCACTCAACTGTGCAAATGGGTTCATCTGCTGGAACGTGTTGCTCTGAAATGTGTGTCAGCCAAGCAGCACGGCACAGTCCCTATCTCTGCCTCTGCCAAACTTGCACAAGTGGGGAGGTCAGTTCCAGTACAGCAAAAGGAAAATAAAGTGTTACGGGTGTATTACAGGAAAGGCCTTATCTAAAAGCTCACTCGTCTGTGATTGACTGTAGTGATATGCTCTTCTTGGTGCAACAGGGAAGCTTAACTCAAAGATAAAGGATTACTCAAGTGGATGAAATTTTCACTCTTTCACTCAGTTTGTCCAGAATGATATCTAAATCTGCAGCAAACAAATTTTAGAGTGTGGCTAATTTTGAGAGGCAAAACTACTGTTATAAAACTCCACGGAGAAACCAAGGGCTCCTCTAGCCTTTTCCTTTGCTCTGAAATAAGGCCATCAAGTTTTAAGAGTTCTTTACGCCTACAGATTCCAAATTTCAACTGATTTTTTCTGATAGTTCTTTCTAATAGTTTATTGAAGGCTGATGCCAGATCAGCCTCCCACGATTATGCAACCATCTTGATCTGCATTACAAGAGTAAACAGTTTAGTCATTGACTTGAAAATTAGATGGATCAGGTCCCTGAACCAAGAATTTTTCCAGGGGCATCATTCCAAGCTTACCTTCAGGTATCACAAATCTAAGGAAATCCTGTGGGATTGTTCACAGCCACAATTCAATGACTCACTGAGCTTTAAAAGGAAATTACAACTTTCCTAACACTGTTGACTTTACAACACCTGACCCTGTAAACCAGGTGCTCCCTCTAAAGGCTGTGATCCTCATCCCACCAAAATCACGGGTATTCACCCAGTCGTTTCAAAACAAGCGGGATGTAACTCCATGTTAGGGAACTGACTCAGGCCCTAAGAGAAGTACTGTCTTTAACACTGGACCTTGGCACATTAGATGTTTGTAACAACTTGCAGTGTGGTTGTAGTCTAATTATGTCAGAATAGGAAGATCAGCAGGAAGTAACTTTACACAATGTTAAAAGCTAAGTGCCAAACATTGGAAAGTTCTTCACAAGCTTCAAAGGAAGATATGTCAGCTCTGCAACTCACGAGACACAGATGTATATAAGCAGAGCATTACAGCGGGAATTTTACATGCAACAGTCTCAGGTCACTCAAAGCAACCACAATTCAGGCCCTCTGCACACATGCAGCAATTTGTACATTACTGTATCTGCAGTGGAATGGGCATCTTGAGAAGATCCTTGGGCTGCACAATGCACCACTCAGCTGGTTTTCAGTACTGTTGTGCAGCAACAAAATATCTGGCCTCGAGAGATCAGTGAAGAAAAGCAGGAGACAGGACTTCAGGGGTGAAATTCTGTCCTTAATATGTTAAGGTCATTTTGCTACTGACTTCTGTGAGAGCAAAATTTCTTTCAGGGCTGCAAGGGAGAGGGTTTGCATTGTACTTCTGCACAACTCGTGTTTTGCCTTGGTTTACCCATCAGTAATACTTTATGTCTCAAGACATCAGGAGGCTTAATCCATTAGTGCTTGCAAAGCATTTTAAGTTGTCAAACAAGTAATTCTGTTTAAGGGCAGCTTCACTGCTGAGTCACAAGCACTGTGGGAACCAGAACTCTGGATTTCCTAAGCACTGGAGTCAAACAGGTAGAGTAACCTTTTGCAGAAAGGCCAACTCCAGACCTGCCCTAAAGGTACGGAGCATACCAGCAGACATGAGGGTATTTAAAGGCCCAGAGGAGCACATGTGTGGCACTTGTGAATGAGTAACATCCAAATAGGCTGTGGAAGATAACCAACACCCACTGAAAAAAAGGAGAGAGGCACTGGTTCTTCTGTCACCAAACTGCAGCCACTTCATGGATAAAACACAATGAAGGTTTACCAGCCTAAGAAAAGTTAATGACCACAAGTAAGAAACAACTGATACCACCAGAACTTCCAGGCTGAGTGAGGCTGAGTATTCACCAACCACATACCGCACAGGCTTGCCAAAATTGTTGGTATATAATCTAAGTTTTTAACTCACAATTGGGAAGTGATCTGCAGGAGCCTAATGAAATTACGAGCATGGTTGTAGTGGTAGAGGCACAAGTGCCACTGGCTTCACAGCCTTAGACACTCTGTAACAGGACAAACTCTACCACAGCCAAGAACAACCAAGCACTTTGCTTTTGCCATAGGAAATGAAAACAAAGGAGATAAAATTAGGTCCAAAATCTTGTTTTCCTCTATACCACTGACTCTGGTGCGTAAAATAGACATTCACACATGTACTGTATTAGATCAGGGTGGACTAGGAGATAGGAACATAATAGCTGTTCTGGGTCAGACCAAACGTCATGTAGGCTAAGTTCCTGTCTCCAGCGCCTCAGGAAGAAAGGGACAGCGATGCAGTGACAGTTCCCAGCATATTAGCCCAGCTTCTAGATCAGTGGCTCAGGGACTTCCCGAACAAGACGCAAAGTTAGGGGTGGAGTTTTTTTAATGAAATGCCCTTTGATGCGTGGCTCTTCCTCTGGGAACCAGTCTGAGCCCTTTTTTGCTACTGTGCAAACTGTTGGGTTTCTCTGTGTCCCGTGACAAGGAGTCCCATAGGTAACTCCACCTGGCTACGTGCCCGCAGATCCTGCTCCCCTGAGGATGGGCTGAGAAAGCCCCACACTCACTTAGAAGCTGAGCAGCTGGGACACAGAATCGTAGAATCGTTCAGCTGGAAAAGACCAAGCCAAACCGTACCTGTCCACTACTAACTCACACCCCTAAGCACTTCACCTACTCCTCTTTTAAACACCTTTAGGGATAGAGATTCAACCACCTCGCTGGGCAGCTGTTCCAGTGCCGGCTAACCCTTTAAGCGAAGGAGTTTTTCCTAAAGCTCAACCTGAACGTCCCCTGGCACAACCCGAGGCCGTTCCCTCCCATCCCGAACTGCCCCGAGCCCGAGGGCGCCTCTGCCTCACCACAGCGCCGCGGCGCCGGGAGCCCTTGGCCCGGAGCGGCGCCCGAGGGAGGCGGCCCGCTCCTCCCCTCCGCGATCCTCGGTGCTGCGAGGGGACAACCGGTTCCACGGGGGCGGCTGGCGGCTCCGCATCCCCCGGGAGAGCCGCCGGCCCCGTACCCGGGGAGCGCCCGCACCGCCCGAACGCTTCGCGTTCCCCTCCGAGCGACGCCCGGGGAGGCGAGCAGGGAACGGGCTGCAGCTCCCGTGTAGGGAGAATCCCCCCCGCTCCCCGAGAGGGCGAGCAGGGAAGAGGCCGCGGCTCCAGTTCCCGGGCGGGGAGAATCCTCCCAGCCCCCCACCCCCCGAGGAGTCAAACAGGGAAAGGGCTGCGGGTCCCGCTCCGCTCCCGAGGAGGCTGCCAGGCGGGGAGAACCCCCTCATCCCCGGCGAGGGCGCGCCGGGACGGGGCTGCGCGCAGAGCCGGCCGGCGCGGAGCGGGAGGCACCTGTGGGAGGCGGAGCGGCCCGCGACCCCGCCGCCTGCCCTCCCCGCCGCCGCTACCTGCCGCCCCTTCCCTCCTGTCCCCTCCTTCCCCCCGGCTCATGCATATGGATGGGCGCATGCGCGGGCGGGCGGCCTCCCCGCCTGCCGCCGCGGGCTTAGATGAAGGCGAGCGGCTGCGGGGCTGCAGACGGGCAGGCGGCTGCGGGTGGCGTGTGCGTGTGTGTGAGTGTGAGTGAGTGTGTGAGTGTGAGTGAGTGAGAGTGTGTGTGCGCGTCCNGAAAGAAAAGAGGCGAGAGAATAAGGAGAATAAAAGGAGGCTGGGCTGCTTTGCATTGGAGACCGGGGCGCTATTGAAAAGCGGCGTTGTCCCGCGCTATATTAGAGCGGGGCTCGGCGGGCAGCAGCGGCGGCGCCTCCTCCGCCCCTCCCGGAGCCAGCGGCACTCGGCGGGATGCGGGCGCCCCGGCGGGCAGCCGCGCCGGAGAGACCCCTCGGTCTCCTCCTCCTTCTCCTCCTCCTCCTCCTGGCGCTGCGGGCCGAGGTACGTACCGGGGGGCGGCGGGAGCGGGGCCCGGGGCCGCCAGGCTCCTCCGGAGGGAGCGCGGAGCGAACTTGGCGAGAGGCGCTCCCTGCGGAGAGGCTCCTTCCCGGGGAACCAAAACGGACGTTGCTGCGAACGGCTTTTTTTTTTTTCTTAAATCCCTTTTTNATCCCCTCTTTTCTTTTTTTTTCTTTTTATTTTTTTCTCTTTCCAATTCGGTGCTGCTGGGGTGGGCGATGAGCAGGGTCCGAGGCTGTTCGCCCCGTCCCGGCTGCAGCTCCCCGGGCAGCTTTGGCGAGATCGTTTTTCTGGGTTTGCCCTCGCCTGGGCGCCTTTGCTCTGCTTTAGGTTTGTCTCCTAACGCTTTAGGCACCTTTCTCACACTGTCTTTTGCAGTTGGCACTTAAGGTTCTTATTTTAGCACTAATGCATTATTTGCTTGGGACGATTTATGAGCCTTTCCCCTGGATGTCTGCTTGGGAAAAGCTTGCAGTGATTGCTTTTTTAAAACGTTATGCTTGTGCTTCTTGAAAGCACACTGAAAATTACTTTCTCTTGCCTGCAGAGTTCTTGCAAAGTTTGGGGGGGAAACGTGGGGTAACTGTCTATTTCTTGTTCTTTTTTTTTTTTTTTTTTAATTTTTTCTTATCTCCTCCGGTTCTTTATTGGGATTAACAGGTGACTTCAGCGTCGGGACAGTTTGAGTTGGAGATCTTATCCATGCAAAATGTGAATGGTGAACTGCAAAATGGAAATTGCTGTGATGGCACCCGAAACCCCGGCGACAGAAAATGCACCAGAGACGAGTGTGACACCTATTTTAAAGTTTGCCTGAAGGAGTATCAGTCGCGAGTCACTGCTGGAGGTCCTTGCAGCTTTGGAACCAAGTCCACTCCTGTCATCGGAGGAAATACCTTCAATTTGAAGTACAACCGGAATAATGAAAAGAACCGGATTGTTATCCCTTTCAGCTTTGCCTGGCCGGTGAGTTGCGTGGCCTGCCCTGGCTCTGCTTCTGTTGGACAGTGGTGTCCGAGATGGTCGTAGCGAGCTGAGCTCTGACTCCTGGTGCAGGAGGAGAGGGACCAGGACTGGGGAGGGAGCAGGCATCTTGGCACGAGCATTGGGAATTTGCAGCACAGAAATGAGTAAAAATGTGGTGGTGGTTTTGTTTTCGTTCCCTGGAGCTCACAATGCACAGCCTGTTAAATTTGAAAGTCAGATGTGCAGTGAGGGGGATCTAAATGGGTCAGGGAAGCAAACCCAGTATCTCTGCACTTTACAGCATGAATAAGTCTCTTGAGACTTAGAAGGTCAGAAGTTCATTTTCTTTTTTCTTTTTTTTTAAATTTTTTTTCCCCTAACCAGTGAAGTCTTGGGCTTAAGCCAAAAGAGCAGTGGGTTAGGGGCTGTAGAGGGATCCCATGTGAAAAGTGTGTGTCATAGCTGGCCTCCTTCCCTGGAGCATGTTTGGTAAGGCTTCTTCTAAGGGGAAATCTAGCTGCATTGCTTGCTGTTGATGGGAGCTGCTCTTTCTGAACTAGTTGCCAGCTTCCTTGGGAAACTTGCTGTGTTTTGAAGGTGCTTGTAGACTACAGAAGCTAAAGACTGAGAAAAGCCTAGCCTTAGCTTCTGGTCCATTTCACTCACTCACACCTTTTCCTGGTCACTTGCCTCTGAGGTCCAGACATTCTGACATCCCTCTAGTTGTGTTCAAAACTCAGTGGCTCAAGGAGGTGTGTCTCTTTGCCAGGCACTTCTGTGGCATTGTCCAGTCTGGTGAACACAGTTCAGCCTTGTAGAATGGTGAGATGGAGGACAGGTGACCTCTTTATTAGCTGAAGCCTACTTTGTTGTTGGTCTTGTAAAGAACACTTACTTAGACCTCAGTGTTGCTTGTTTCTTTTGGGGTGCTTGAGTGTTGGAGCTTTGATAAAGTCAGCTCTGCAGAGAAGTCTTCTCCTTACTGCACAGGAAGACTATCTTTCCAAGACAGCCATCACTCAGGATGGACCTACAGATGTAGCATCCAGAGCCATAGAGTTTCTGGATATAGGAGGCTGTAGTGGCCTTGGGTGGTAGGACATGTGCTGTTTTGTGCCCAGCAGTGCTCTGTGCAGGCAAGTAAAAACTGAGGGTGACTGATCTGAAGGGGTTAGTACACGCAAACACACACACCAGTCTGTCTGGGATGCTGTGGTATGAAAGCTGAAAACTCCCAAATCTATGCTCTCAAAACTTATATTTAGAGATCACCTAGGAAACAAAACTGTTTCCCCCCCCCTCCCCTTCTCCAAAGGCGCTGAGCAGACAGTTTCCCACCAACTGCCTTAAGATATGTTGATGCTCAGCAGTTTTGAAAATCCAGTCATCCTAACCTAGATGCCTAAGGTTGTTTTTGCGATGGGAGGAGGGCTCTCGTGTGCATGTAGGGGAGGGGTGAATCTTGTTTCCTATCCTCTGTCACTATCGCATCTGGCAAGGTGGATGCATGCGTAGACTTTCCGCTGCCTCCAAAGCTTGGCCCTTCCTAGTCAGATAAGGTCTGGTTGCTGGGAGCGCCTGGACTTTTTCTGGGGGGAGGAAAGCCCGCCCCAGAAGCATTCCTGCTCCAGTCGTGATGTAGACACCCACTTTGTAGTCCTACGGCCAAGTGCTGCAGGCAGCCATGTGTTCTTGAAATGGCCTGTGCTGCCTCCTACCTGCCTCCTGTGTCAGTTGTGACTCCTGGAGTACTGAGGGCTAGAGGGGCATACGAGTGAAATAAAGTCTCCATTTTTAAGGATATAGTATTACAAAGTACAGTACCAGAGTTAACAAAAGTATTTTCTGTTGGAAGTGCAAGCTCTCCCTTTTCTCCTTTCTTTTTTTCTCTTCTCTTTCTCTTCCTTTCTAATATGAAATGAGATAAAACTGTTATCAAATATGCCATCAAAGGGATAAAGAGCTTTGTAAAAATCTGAGGTATTTGAAGCTCTGCCAATGGCTGCTGTGCTTGTGTTGCAGATTTTGACTTTTTTTTCCAGAAAAGTCAGGTTCATCAAGGTCTTTAGTTTTTGTGGTTTTTAACTAGCCCTCTGCCCTGCTTCCAGTAATTAAGTGCCTTGAATATGAAGATGTGTGCGTATGTAAAAATGATGTGAAAACTGATCACATTGCTTCTAATAACTCCTCCTTTCATAGTGTTGGGAATGGAAATCTGTGCATAGAGGGTGGGTTTGGGGGGGGTGGGAATCCTGGGAGAAGTTTCTTAAGCTTGCCTGCATCTTAGTAAAAGAAATGCTTCTATTGTCCTGCTGAATCTAATTGAGCACTGGAATCCTAGACCAGCAGCAGAATTCCAGTGCAGCCTTTGAAATGTGTAAAACTCAACAACTTCAGACACCCTGGTTCCTAAGACTGGATTTTTTTGGAATAAAATCTTGCATATTCCCACGCAGAAATGCACTTTTTGAGGTTGTGATGGTAGTCTGCTTGCAATTATCAAGCTTGCCTCCCAGCTTTAGCTTCCAGAGGACACCGCTTTTATGCTAGCCATTGTGACTTCCAAATGGCATTTGAACAAAAGAATATCTAATGTGGCAAAGCTCTTATTTGTACTAAAATTGTGTACACAAATCACTTCAGGCATTTTGAAAGCTCTACAGATAAAGTAGTAAACTTAATTAGTCAACTCAAATCCGATGCTGAAATTTCAGAATTTTAAAAAATCTTTAGTTGAGTGAATTCTGTTGACTTCAGTGAAAGCTTCAGGCTAGCATTGCATTTGCCAGTGTGGCTAATCATGAGAGGTGTCTTTGAATACATACAACTGAAAATTACAGAAAAGGTAATAGGAGCTAAACCAGCGTGTTAATCGTACTGCACTTGAAAGTTCATGCTCATCTCTGAATATGTATGTTTGCATTCTACTGTCTGAAGAAGGCTTTTCTTGGATACTCTGGCTTGAGTTGGTAACATTAAGAAGTATTGTTGCCTTGACAACTTAAAACAAAAAAAAATTTCTTTTCATGTCAAGCCCCACCCTTATGCTGCTTGTGAGAAATAGCTGAATTTCCTTACAGGTCTTTATTCATCATGCAGGAGAGGAAAAAAAGCGAATGATGTGATTTAAATGTATTAGATTTGGCTTGTTGTAACATAGACTTGATACATCAGAGTCTTATTAATAACTTATGCAATTTTCTCTTGTCAGTTTTGATATGTACCCCTCTGAATAATGGGTGTGGAGATGGTGGGCCATAAATTAATCTAAGTGATGGGAGGTTTAAGTAAGTTGCTAGGAAACGGGGCAGCAGACCAGCATAAAGGAATCAGTGCGCCAAAAAGCTGCCCTTGCAGTAGCTAGCAGTTCTTCAGTGAACTGAAACAATGGTGATAATGATGATTTAAAAGAAAAAAAATACACGTAGCGTTGCTTCTTGCATTCATTTTGAGACTAGTGACTTTGTTGACAGGCATACTTGGCTTATGAAGCCATATGGAAAAGTATGGAACAAAAGAATTTCCATGTTCCACTTGTCAAAAGTCTGTCTCAACAAGTTTTGTTTCATGGTAGACACATGCTGTTCTCTGACATGAATCAAATCTCTTGCCTTTGTTAAGGAATCAAACAGCATCCCAAGTCTGGTGCGTGCTCTAGCTTAAGGGAGGTGTGTATGAATTAACTAAGCAAACCTTAGCACTAAACTTTTAGGGAAAGAGAGATCTTTTGGGGGTTTGGAGAGACTAAGTAAGAAGGAGGTCAAACTTGGGAATTCCTTTGGTCTGCATAGTTCCAATTTCAAACTGCTTGTTTATCCTGAAATTATGATCCTTGTAATTATTTAATATTAAGGCCAATTGCACCAACACACCAGGAAACTATTGAAGTGGAAACAAACCCTCCAGCATCTAAGTGACTTCAGTGTCAAATACAATTAAAAAGAGTTTTGAACATCTTATTTCATCCTTACTTTAAAAAATATAGTAGTCAGCCTTTCCCCTTCTTAATGACAAATCTTACTGCTACTGGTTCCTGAAGATGTAAAATGTTTTCTGAGTAGGCATTGTTTTTTCTGGCTTGAAAGAGATAATGAAAGAGCTCTAGTGTTAAGGGGTTTGGGTTTTTTAAAGCTTCATGAACCTTTTTCCCATATCTTGACACAAGAGGCTTCCAAAATACTAATCTTCAGCTGATGTTAACATCCTTTTGAATCTGAGAGAAAAATATCACTTCTTTCAACTGCTTTATTTTTTAACAAAACAGAACTTTTTTTATTTTGTTTTTCCCTCCCTCCGGTTAACCTTTTGAAAACTTGAAACAAATGCTAGATGTTGTTGAAGCTTTTCTCAAAGAATGCCTGATAAATCATCCTGGAGCATGAGCTGACTGGAAGAAATAATTATAATAAGAAAATGCGTAATAATCAAATCCTCTCTTGTGTCATTTATTGTTGATGAGTAATTTAAGAATAAATCTTCAGCACTCAAAGGGCAATGTTTTGCCTAGGATTACTATCCAAAATGGAGATGAGAGTATTAAGTGACATTTGAAGCATAATTAGCATCCACAAGGCTGCTTTTTCCCAGGACTGCAGAGAAGTGATGCATCCATTCAGAGGTTTTGGACATCTTACATGTTCTTAACAGTCAGTTGTGTTCTAGTTTGGAACTTTATCTTCTGGGTAAATCCATTTGGCTATGTTGTCATAACATGTATAAAAATAAATCCTCCTCCTGCCTGCTCCCAGAACTTTTGTTCTTGTTAAACTGGAGCAGGCCTTTACTATAAATTCAGTGGCAGCTGGATTTAGCCTGGCATTGAAGTTTAGAAATAAACTTTCTCAGACTACATACATTCAGCACTGCCAGCTTGTTTACACAGCTGGAAGTCTGCATGTCTGAAAATGCATTGCATAAAATTGATGCTTTATGCTTAGAAGTCTAGGTAATTCACGGAAACTTACTGTTTTGTTGCAGACTCAGGGCTAGAATAGAAGTAAACTAGCTTTGAAGCTAGTGAAGTTGGACGTTGGCTAATTAAGTGAAACAGTGTGCCATACAAGAGGCTTGCACTCTCATATGTGGCACTTACTGCAAGTTCAGTTCTTAAGTCTGATGCCCTGCAGTACATGCAAAACTATTAAGCTACAGTTCTTAAAAGTGATTCTGTGTAAAGAATGCTGACGACAGGATTGGTCTTGAAAGTTCAAACTAAGCTTGACTTTGCATTTCTGCTGATGCACAGAAGTTTTGTGTTAATTGACACAGTTCTAATAACTTTAGCAGGTAACCCATATGCCTTAACATGGGGAAAGATGCTAAAACAACCTGTTGCATTCATTTCTTGTTGGTTTGCAGAGTTTATGGTTCTGTGGTTACTACTCTGCAGCATAAATTACACTCATCATTCTTGTAGCATTCAGAAGAAACTGTAAAATGTGGAGAGAAGTGGTTAAAGTGGTTTGTAAATAGTCAAACATCCACAGTCCTTTACCAGCTCAACCCAGTTCTTATGCACTTAGGTAAATAAGTAGAAAGGCTTCTTGTTCAGGCTTGCTCCATGTGAACCTGACTGTTTTGCTTGGCTGGCTAGTAGGTATTCTCTCTATTAACCTTGCCACCCTTTTGTAACTGGTGCATTTAATTATCAGTGGGATGCTTTAAACAGGTAGGGGGACTGATAAGAGCAGGTAATCTGCTTGTTGGGGAAGGTTGAAAGCAACCATTGACATCTTGGCCTACCTGCTAGTCTTTGACAAGTGGGACTCTGTGAGAAAATAACTTGGTAACGAGATAAGGAGCTGATTAAAATGCTGTTGTCGTACGATGCACTGTTGTAGCTGGGATCACTTAAAATCATTAACTGGAAAAGAAAAAAAAAATTAAAAAAGAGATGCTATACTTCTTGCTTTTCTCTCTTTTTTTTTTTTTTTTTTTTTTNTTTTTTTTTTTTTTTTTTAAGGAGGGTAGGAGGGAGAACCCCAAGTCTCCCAGCTCTATGCCAGTACATTATTCGGTTAATGCATGCTAGTTTTATGATTGGAATACATTGTAGATCGGCCACCCAGACAGAGGCATTGACTGCTAATATTAACCAAGAACAATAGTGTGGCCATACTGACTGCAGTGAGGATTACAGAACATAATGGGGCCTATCCAAAAATAATGCTAATACAGGACAAGCAACAGGAAGCAGCAGTAGACTCAGCATTGCTCGGCTCCCAGACAAACCATGGACTTGCTTCACACAATGGCAACTTCAGCATATTATGTATTCACAGGATACTCATTATTCCAGCAGGCTTGCCAGATCAGAGATCAGCCTGGTTTACTGGATGCTTAAGCGTATGCATAGTTTGGATAGCGGTACTTTTGTGTCCTTCGTTATTTGGCAGGAGGGTGGCAGTTGTATCGCAGAGAAGGTCTTGACTTTGGTTACTGGCTTGGCTTGTGCCAAGGCAGAATGAGGAGGAAACTCTCCTGGAAGCTGCTAGTATGTTTGAATTTGTTTCCATGTCTTCTCCTTTATGTGGCAATGAAGTGTGTACAGGCACTAACAGCATTGAAGGAACTACTCAAAATGAAGACTAAAGGTGCTCTGTTTTCATGTGGGAATATTGTGATGAGGCTGTCAGCTGGGCTGCCTGTTTGAGGTTCTGCCTAGTTCTTGTCTATAGTCTCTGAGGCATGAGATCATAACAACTTAGACCATTTATATACGCAGAGGTGAGAGAGTAACAGCTTGATAGGGTGTTGCCTTATCCTTCTGTAGGCTGGCCCAAAGAGGAGCTTCCTGATGATGTTGCATTCAGTGAAGGGTTAAGAGGGTTTGGTTGTTTCTCTTGTTTTTCCATATATATCCACATCTCTACTGAGTGAGGACCCAGTTGTCTTGAGCTTCTTTGAAGGAATATTCTGTTCCTCAAGTTGACTGGTTGACCATGGCATGACTGTGCGATACATCTATACACTGTCATTGTGACTTGTCACGTGCCAATAGGGGTACCCAAATGAGAGCCCTGCTGACATTTAGAGGAGGTGAGTTTGTGACTAGCCTTCACTCTGGTCAGATGCCCTTGGGCACTTTGAAATACTCCATAGTTTCCTGCTTCCCTATTTCACCCCCATTTGTCCTAAGGGAGAGAGGATTGCTGGAGCACCTGATAATTTGCTGTGGCCTGGACAGCTTGCCAGTCTCCTAGCTTTCTTCCTCAGGACACAGGCAGCAAGCACCGTTCTCAAACTGGTCTTCAGTGCTGTGCTTGGCTGGCAGAGTATGAGGAGAACTTTGCTGGGCTTAACCTGCTCTCCTTGTTTGGCAGAGGAGGAGCAGGCACAACATCCAGAATGCAGACTTCCCACTGCATTTGTCTAGTCATGGTTTCACATGCTCAGCAAAGCTCTCATATGGTTTAACCACAAGGATAGGAGGGGAAAGAAGTTTAACTAGTCACCACCCTTTTCAAAAAGGAGGCAGTCCTTTCACTAATGAGTCTGATGTTTTAATCATGCCCTGTCCCACTGACTTGATGAATGCGTTTAGAAGCCAAAGTATAAAACCACCTCCTTTTGGGCAGGTGTCTGGATGGACAGAGGGAAGAAGGTTGTAAAATGAGACCTTTAAACACCTTCTGCTTGCTTAGAGTGGCTAGTGTTCCATTTAAATAACCAGAAAAGAGATTACATTGTCCTTTCAGACCTTTAAATGGGGCGGTTTCTGATGGATTTCAGGGTCTTCAAAGTTTTTCTTGAGCTGTATTATCAATGGGTCAAGACTAAATAGTGGTGTCTTGTCATTGAGGAAAATAGCTCTTGTGCATTGGTGCTTTGTTTGTTTTTTAGAGTGTGAACTTAAACATTTCCATCATCTCGTAGCTTAGCTCATGAGATTTCCTTGAATTTGACCATGCTGCCCTTCAGCCCTCTGGGCTGATCAGACTGGATGTTCTGCAAACTGCCAGCTCGCTGGTTTTTTTTTAAGCTGCCTTTCCTCACCAGTCAGAATCTCTGCCTTCTGGTCAAGCCTGGGTTTACAGTGGCTAATTGGGTATGACTCTGGAAAATTCACTGCTGCCTTGTTGCCTAGGACATTGCTGTGATGGAATAAGGTGCATGATGTGGAATTCTTGTGTCTGAATATATATATATTTATTCAAAGATGGGCAGAGGTCATCTGTGGGCATGGGAAAACTTAAACCTCCACACTGTAAGTAGTCATTACTGAGATATCTGAATTGTTGATCTATAGAGTGGGGATGATTGGTACCCATAAAAAATCTCAACAGTGCAGTTTTTGCACAAAACTATGGGGTTTGGGTTTTCTTTCTTTTTTTNTGTGTTGGCTAGAGGTATATGATAGTTGGATTGCTGAGGGGGGTTGGCTGCTGTTGTGGGGCTGTGGGTGTCTATGTGCCTTTTGTTTAGAAGTGTCACATCTTGAACAGTGTCTTGTCCTTTCTTTGCCCCATGCTGAGTGGGACTGAGCCAAGAGATTAAACTTCCAATCTTTGTATTATCCCTTTTCAGGACAGGGATTCCTTATTTAAAATATTCAGATGAGGTGAGAAGGGGGCACATAGACCTACCCTAGCAATTCCCTCGTTTCTATTCTCTTGCATTTTGTTTCCATCCAGTTAAACAGAAGTCTCCTCTCTTTAAACAAACTCTTGTGTGGTGTTAGAAAGTGATCACGCAAGTATCTAGCAATAGTAGCACTAAGAGCTAGGATTCAGCCTTTCCTTTCCTTAAGGGCTAGGTGTGTAGGTAAACAATCCCGAGAACCAACCAGGAACTGTTGCTATGATTTTAGACAAAATATCTTCCAAAACAATTATGCAAGGCCAAAGGAGAACATCTTTGACTTTGTTGGAAGAAGTACTAGTTGCCATAATTCAGTCTCTATATCATAATATCTTTTTCAAGCTTGCAGTAACATGTTGTGCTTGTTTCTCTCAATGTTGGTAGTTAAACCAGTGAGGAAGCACCCAAGATAGTGCAATCTGTATCTGTAATATGGCTCAAGAGTTCTATTCTGGTTTGGTGGGGTTTTTTTTGGTTTTTTTTGTTACCTCCAACTTGTGTAAGGACTTAAATCTGTTTTAAGGAGTGTTGAATGATCATGTTGTGTTTTGTTTTATTGTCAGGTTTCTATAAAGTTGACAGACCTGGTCTAGAAGAGTTTCATGAAATATTAACCAAAAATGGCTTGGACCAATAGAGCCTCTGCATAGAAGTTTGTGCGCATGTTTCGGCTTGCCCAGCTTTGCTTACTTTTGAAACATTTTCCCACAGTTATCAGTGAACAAAATGGAATCCTAGTCTGCTTTGAATATGAAACATATTTAGGCTATATTCCAAGCCGGTGTCCATCACAAACTAGGTTTTCATTCAGAGGCTGCATGCTGTGTCCAGTCGTGAGAAAGCAGTCTGCTTCAACTTTTTTTCTGTCTTTTTTTTTTTTTTTCCTTTCTTCCTCCCCCTCTCGTAAGGAATTTCTGCCATGCTCTTGCACCTTGTAGCAGCTTACTCTCAGAACTGTATTTCTGTATTTTAGTCTCTGTTACAGAAAAGGTGTTAAGTGCTGGATTGCAACTGAGCACAGATACATTTGAAAAGAAATAAACTTCACAATACACAGCTTCTGTGGCAAAGCATAAAAATTACTCATGGAGAATTTTTATTTGTTCTATTATTGTTCTGCTAACCAGAAAAATGTTACATCTATTACCTCATTTTTATAGTATTTATTATTCTTACACTGTTTACTTTTCTGGTCATATTTTTTCTTGTTTTTTTTCCTCAGCTTTTTGTTGGAGGGGAAAGGAAGCGGTGTTTTAGTTTGGTTTTGAGTTATTCTGTGAGTTTGGATATGGCTGGCTAAATAGCAATTCTGAAAAATACAGCCTGGATAGTAATATCTCGGAGTAGAGCTGGGGGAGGAGAAGAAGTTTTAATGGCTCTTGTTCTCAAGTTAGGATTGAAGATAAAGGTGGCTTAGATGTAATAGCTGGCATCTTTCCAACCCACAGAGTCACTTCGGTTAGTTTATGCTTATGATTATTATTACTGGAGTGCTAGCGAGCTCATTGGCAGATTAGTGCATCTGTAAATGTGACACGGGGTGGGTAGTGCATCTTCCCTTTCCCTGCTCTTCCAAACAGTCTGATCTTAGCCTTTGTGTTACAATGCTTCTCTCTCACCCCACCCCCTTCCCATATCCATCAGTTCTTCCCTCAGTTACCTGATACTTGTGGGAGCTGCGATGTCCCTCATGCAGACAAAGCTTTCAAAGGGGGTGCTGAAAAGCAAAGTCCCTAGAGATTGCGCTGTCAAGGCAGAGCACAGTAATCTTGGCAACACTTCTTGCTTTCAGGATGGCTGGGGGAAGGGACATCCAGACTACTTTTCTGTGAATGAAATCCTTTTGAAGTGTTTTTGAGTGGGGGGTTAGTTTTGTGGGGTTTGATGCTGCTGTGCTAGCCTGGTGTTTTCTGTCTTCCACGTGCAGTTCTATGCATGCTTTATTGTGGCTACAGCATAGTGTCAAAGGCTGTGCTTCCTGGTTAAGTACATGAGATGCATTAATGATGACAAAGATGAGCTATCCAAGGTGAAAGGTCTTCTAAGTCAGACTGGATAAGGTAGCTTACGAGGTTTCAAGAAGATCATGTTTGTCTCCAGTATAATCTATTACCTATTTCTGTTTACAAGTGTTCATTTCAGGGCAGAGAACAAGATTTTTATTTTTAATTAAAATTGTCATTGTTTTGGTTTGTTTTTCTTACAGTCGTGTGGCTTTGAAACTAACTATTATTTCTCTTTTGCAGAGATCCTACACGTTGCTTGTTGAGGCATTGGATTACAATGATAACTCTACTAGTAAGTATTAATTCTGATGGTTATTTAATTCCGACAACTTGATTTCCTGTCCATTGACAGGCCTTTGGTAGTCTACCTAGTTACTGTGAAGCAAAGCATGAGGAAAAGCTCTTCCCCAGACAGTTTGGAGGGACTCTCCAGGCTCTACAGCAGCCTGTCTCCCTCGCATTGCCTGTAGAGGGTGAGTAGCTCGCTCAGCTAGACACAAGTGGCTTGATGCCTAAAAATACATGTTTTTAATTTTCTCTTTCTCCTTAGAGAGGATAAAAGCAAAGGAAGGAGTTTCTTCAGGACTTTTTTTTGTTTGGAGTTGTTTTGGGTTTTTTTAAATTAGGAGTGATATTCAGAAGCCTAAGTCTTGTTGACCTGGGACCTCTCTATAAACTATGTACTTGCAAAACTGAACGTACTGCTTTGAAAAAAAACTCCATAAGACTAGGTATAGATATCCATCTAATGCCTGTAGATGAGAAACAGGAGTGATTACCAGCTCTTCCTTGGGAGCTGGATGTCTAGGAATTTATATTCAGGGCCTGAAAAATATTTACCAGACACCACCTTGCAGAGTTGGCTGGAAATCAAAGGTGGCAATCTTTCACCTGGAATGTCTTTGCTTGGTTTCAGAAACTTTCTGCTAAGCTTTTCCTGTTGGCAAGAGGAAGCTGTATAGAGTCCCTTGGCATATAAGCTGTTCTGCTTGTTGCCTACTGTTACTGAAGTAGGTGGGCAAAATTAGCTCTATTTTCAATCTAAGGCTTTAATAGTGTGTGGTAAAAGCCACAAGGGATAGCATGAATCTGAATTCCTAAATATCTTGTTGACACAACAAGCCTTTTCTTTCAGCAAGGAAGTAGCAGCACTGTGACCTGTCTCTCTCAAACCTTATAACAGCTTCTCAGTCCACTTGGGAATGCCAGGTGACAACTGCACAGTAATGAAATGGAGTTCATGCTTCATGGAAGAAAGGCCTTGTAGAAATGTGCACAGTGCTCTGGTTTAGTTTAACTAGTGAAGAGTGCCCTGCTTGGGAGTGGCCTTCGAGTCTGGGAACCTTTCTTCACAGATCTGCCCCTCCCTTCCCCCACCTTTTTTTCTAATATATGTGGGATGACCTGTTAGTTCTTGGTTCCAGAAAATAACTTGTCCATGCAGATGGTTCATGTGAGCTGTCAGCGATAGCCACGGTTTGCTTTACCACTGGCCACGTTCAGCACTGTTGCAGTACCTGTGATTTCAGCCCTACCCCAGTGCAGTCATCGAGTGGTAGCCAGGAGATTTCTTGTCTCTCGACTACGGGATGTTTTATGGAGGAGCAGAAAATAGATGGCTGCAGCAACAGAGTTGTATTAAAAATGGAAGATGCTTGAATTCAAAATGAATGTCTTGTTTACAGTAGAATCTGAGAATTTTTTTCACACTGGGTCTCTGCCACTCTTACTATTATTAGAGCTCATCTTTTTTTCATGAAACAACTTCATTTCCAAGGCTACACAATGAACCCTTTCTTTGCTTTCATGTTCTGGAAGTACAATTGTCTTCAGACAAAATTGCCTCATTTCTCAGCAGTGAATTTGACCAAGTGCAGACATGTTCTTACATATGTTCCTGATTTGCATTCCTGCTCTAACTTTGCTGTCACATATCTATCCATAGGTCTCCTCAGTCATTGTACTGCACAAAACTCTTCCTTTGTACTTCCTTTTTACTTGTAGTCAGCTTTCCCGTAGGTGAAGAATAAGTCTTGAAGAACTAGTTAAGGAAATCATTAGAACTAAACAGTCATCATCACATAAAATGATGAGTATTTTTTTGATGTCCAGGATTTTCTTTTACCCTAATTACCACTGAATTGTTAGGACTCTGTGAGAGCTTTCTCTGTCTCAAAAAAAAAAAAAAAAGTGAGCTTAGTAGGCTTTGTGTAACTTTTCAATAGCTCTAGCATCCTCTGATCAATGCAGTCATTAGGAGATCCTAGAGTGGATGCTTCCTTCCCCCCTCTACATTCCACTCCTCCTACGTTCGTTCCCTTTACCACATACTCTCTCTTGTCTCACTTCCAAGAGTGGCTTGCAGTTAAATTCTGGCCCTGTTCAAGCTGATGAGAATCATGCTTTGTTGGAGCCAAGATTCAACTTAAATGGTTTTCTTACTCTGGTTCTTGTCTAAATGCCATCTTGCTACTGTCGCTTCATACATAAAGCTAATGGGGCTGACATTGCATCTCAAATTATGTCAAAGAGCTATTGTAAATTACTAGTATCAGTTGCATGTGAATTCCAGTTGGGCATAAGAAACTTCAGCACAATGTAAACCAAGCCATAGCTAGAAGCTGCCTGAAACAAAAGACTTTCAAAAATAACTGTGGTGTCCTTGGCCACCTAAACTGTCTAGAGGAGTCTGGGCTTTTTTCTTGATGTTGTTTGCTTCCTAATGCTGCACAGTTATAATTTCCAGAAACTGGAGCACTGAAAAGCATAGGTGGGTGGTCAAAATAGCTAATTTCTCTGTGCCTGAAGTATTTGATACAGTTGTCCATTGAATGAAGAGACAGATTTAGAGCTTTGAAGCGTAGCCACTAAAAAGGAATGAAACCAACAAACTTTCTGATGGCAAAATGCAGTGTTGGAAGCCAAAGATGTGCAGGAAGCCTCTCTTTTCTACTTCATCAATTTCTAGTTGTTTAATGTTTCCTCTAAATTTTTAATCAAAGCATGGGATTCCGAGTCAGGTGATGTCAGGGAAGTTAGGAAGATAAGATTGCGTTCTCTCAAGCCTGGCTGACTGCTTCTTTTTACTTACTTAACCAGTCTGCTGCTTTGGGATTGCTTACTATAAAACCTGACACATAGTTGGTGCAGGCTAAGAATGGAAGAGTTGTTGCAATGCCTCCCCTGAAGTCTGGGTCAGCACACTTGTGTAAGTGCGTACTGACAGGTTGGAAGAGGGAGGGGTGGAGAAATTTTTGTACAAGAAGGAACATGCTAATACTTCATTGTGAAAACTGGGTAATGGAAAAGGATCGTAAGTCTGAGAGACCTGACTTGAATTTAAATGTACAGTGGTGTCTTTATAATGTGTATTAAATGAACAAATAGCTATGATCTAAAGCAAAATCGCAACTGGTTTTCATCTATACCCTTAAAAAAATAAAGTCCAGTTGACTCATAAGGATGTTTCCCTTTGGGTTCAGCCTGTGGTCTCCGTTGGCTGGAGTAAGATGTCAGACAGCATGCTGCTGAATGAGCTGGCAGATAAGGGGAGGAATGGTAGAGCAGAGGCAAGAAGAAAGATCTCTTTTTCCAAAGTGATTGTTTTTCTGGTGCCACAGACTAAAATAGCTGTCAGTGGCATCTCCCCAACAGGGATCAGGAGAAGACTGCAAAAGCAAGGGGGATGGTGGTGAGGTTTGCAAAACGAAATTGAATGTCGTTCCCCTTTTCTTATGCCACTTACAGGAGAAAAGGATAGAGTTGTCTTACTCACAAGAAACAGGATGTCTTTATGCACAGACTCGGTATTTGGGGAAATGCATTTGCTTTCCAACTGTGCTGTAGATCGGGGTGTAGTCTTGGCAAGTGCAGTAAAGCCATGTTTAGCACGCATGAGTGCAACTATAATGGCCTGACTAGTCCCATTCAAGGCAAATAGATATGCATCTGCTTAAGTACCTCTTAGAATTAGTCAGTAATCTTGTTGATGAGATCTAAGAGCCTTACACCTGCACAGTACAGGACATGATATTTCTCTGGATATACCAGTATGTAAAAGTCCCTAGGCATGTACATTACTTGTGAATGGGATTTAAATTAATAAAGGCCTGCATACATTTGAAAGTCTTTCGCATAGATGTGGGTTTGGGGGCTTAGTGCCAACAAATAATAAAACCTGATTTAAATGGAAAATATTATAGAACCAGAAATACCAGAAGGTGAATAAGAAGTTGTTGCCCTTAATTTCACACTGTAAACACTTAATGAATGCTATAGTTTCAAGCCAAGAATACTCCCCAAAATGGGCAAATACTTACAGCGTTTGTGTATTAACACTCCTCTGTGGTTGTGCAGCAAGTGCTTTCACTTTATGCAAAACTGCAAACAAGCAGACAGGATCTAGTGATGAATCGGTATCTGAGGCTTGAGGAGCCTATTGGAAGTTCTTTTGGAAAGCTGCAAATCCAAGGTCCTTAGCGATACATTTAAAAGTATTTTAGATGAAAAATTGACCCTACGTCATCTTAGTTTTATATAGCAACTTCATTAGTCTTCAGGTCTGCATTATGTAAAATCCCTGAACTTCCTTTTGTAATTGTTGGAAGAACAAGCTGAACATTGTTATGTTTTAATGCTAATGCTTAAATGTACCGATACTTCACTGCACTGCTTTCTAGCACATCTTTGGCAAAGTGCACTTCTACCTACAATTCTTCTGCCATGGGATTATGCTCCCATATGCAGAACAGCATAGCCTGGTACTTATTTTTGGTTTTGCACCACGTCTGCAAGGATATTTGGCTGTTGTATGATAAACCTTCACTTGGCAGTCAAATGCTTGCTAGCAGCAGGTTGTAAGGCAGTGTCGGACCATTTAAGTCACAAGACCTAGACTGCAAAATGAAATACCAGAGATATATATGAAGTTCTGAGCTAATGTGAAATATTATTGTTTCTAACCATAATTTAGAGAGTGTAGGGTTCTAAGAGCCAGAAGACTTTTTGCTAGGACTGAATGTCAGGTACAAAGCCTAACTTTGAAATGTTCCCTAGAGAGAATGGGCACCTATAGCACGTATATGCACTATAATTGGAGTAATTGGAGTTCTTTCCTTTGAGCTCTGGTAGTGTTGAATTTTTAGTGTCAACTAACATCTAAAGACACAACTTCCATGGTGTTTCTTGGCCAAAACATAGTGAGATCAGTGATGTCATCTGAATGTCAGAGTTGCTAGTTTTCAATTTAGTGTTTACCCGAGAGTCCCAGAAGGCTGCAAACCTTTTGTGGGGCTTACATTCAGTTTGTAGGTGTTGCTTTATTAGGCTGTTAGTATGAGTTTTTCCCAAATAGTCCAGTTATAAATAAAACTAGTACCGTTAATGGAGAAGACTACATTATGTACTAGTCTATTTAAGCTAAAAGTAAAAACAGCTGAATTTTCTCTAATTGTGAACTGTGTAATTGTTATTAGATGTCATTACACTGCAAAAGATGATATAAGTGATTGGCAGTAACTTAACAATCCCTTTTGATTTCAAGCTTTGCTCAGTTTGATAATGCTGCATGTGTGTTTCAGTTAATAGTTTGTAGCTCCAGGGCAGCTTTATCTTACTCTCTAAACCAGAAAATTAATAAAACCAACTGGCTGCCTCAGAGTCTTGCCTGCAAAGCTTGAGACCTGTGATGTGGGAGGTAATGATACCTAAATGAAATTATAACTCTGACATCTCTTCTGACTTGTAGGTCCTGATCGTGTTATCGAGAAGGCATCCCACTCTGGCATGATCAATCCAAGCCGTCAGTGGCAGACTTTGAAACATAATGCAGGAGTTGCCCACTTTGAGTATCAAATACGTGTGACTTGTGCAGAACATTACTATGGCTTTGGCTGCAACAAGTTTTGTCGACCAAGAGATGACTTCTTCACTCATCATACCTGTGACCAGAACGGCAATAAAACCTGCTTGGAAGGCTGGACGGGACCAGAGTGCAACAAAGGTTTGTGATGAATGCATGATCCCAAAGTGTTCAGTGGGTTTGGACAGGATTTGAGTGCATCGTATCCAAGTTGCAATTCAGGGGTCAGTTTGTGCAGATAACAAGCCCAAGGACTGATGGGGAAGCAACTAACTTTTCAGACAGAGAACTGAGGGCAGGAGAAGACTAGTTTCTGCCTTGTTTTAAGATATTGGGGAGGTTTGAGAAGGACTGGGCACTTAAGCAGATGTGTTCTTTCTCCCATTACCCACATCTTTGCCCTTGGGAAGAAAACCCAGCCCATTGACTTCAATGGGAGTACTACTGCTGACTTCAGAAAGGATTTCCCCTTTGGTGCAGAACTTCAAGACAAGCAGGAAGGAGAGACTTGTTTGAGATCTGACCTGGCAAGTGTAAAGCTTTGGTGTTTGAAAAGTCCCAGGCTGTTTGTTCTACCTGAGAAGATGTTTAACATATTTATTAGGGAATGGCAACTTCCTAGGGGATTTCAGAAGAAGAAAGCAGGACTTTGAACTGGAAGAGACTGTCAGCCTGTCTTGCTGAGTTTACCTCCAGTATGAATAGATGTTCATCTCGGTGTTCTGTCAATTCAGAGATATAGCGCAAAAGCTAATACAGAGTAGCTAAAAGTTGCTTTGAATTAGGTACAAAGCAAGGAAGAGTGGGCCAGTTCACCTGCAAAAGACTGAGAAAGGAAACCTGTAGACTAGAAGTGACTTGCTAAGGCCAGACGGTTTCTCTTCCACAGAAACAACTTTTCAAACAGTATTAGGTACAGTTCCTCTGCAAAGCTAGCCAACAGATGTCCTATCACAGGGAGCCACCTACCTTGGTTTTCCTTCCAGTAGGCTTGATATGAAACACTTGTTAAAACCTTGGATTTAGTAGGATTACAATGCCAGATAGAGATTAAAACATTCCCACGAGTGTGAAGATGGAGGAAGCAGGCAGCATGATGATACTCTCCTTTTTTTTTTTTTTTGTTTTTTTGTTTTAACAGCCATTTGTCGTCAGGGATGTAGCCCCAAGCATGGTTCTTGCACAATTCCCGGAGAGTGCAGGTAAATGCTCCCTCTCCCTCCCTGTTTCCCCCAACTCTTCCAAATAATTAAATAAGTGATGCTAAATACAATAGGAGTGGGGAGGGATGGTGGTTTTGGAATCATGTTTTTGACAGAGGCACATTATTCATTCTCCCAGAATAAGGGAGAAGCAGGCTTTTAATGCGTTGATAACTTAAAGAAGCTTTTGGTTTGTGAAATGGTGGCAGTGGTGGGGAGGGGGTACATGGGATAAATTGTGTGAATGCTGCCTCATAAGCACTGACTAATTTTTTCTGCATAAATAGTGCAAATGTTTTGTGGTTGTGGGTTTTTGCAACAACCTGATTAATAGGCTTTTTCAGCTACAAGCTTGAAGTACAGTGTGGCTTTTCTCTCCTCTTCTCCCTTTCACTGTTACCCCTTTCCTTCCTCCCATCCCCTAGTTTCTTTCTGTCAGTAGGCAAAAGTCAAGCATTCTTTAGAATGGGATTGGTTAAACCCCTTGGTTCCTTTACCATTATGAGCCAGGCTCCAAGCGCTGAGAGGTTAATAGCTGGGATGAAATCTTGTCAGTAGGCTCCGATGAATGCAGATTTTTGCTCCTGTGCTTTGAAGTCTATTCTGCCCTGGCAAAGAGAGTGAAAAGCAGAGTATGCCTGTAACCCTACAATTAAATATTTGGAATGCCTCAAAATATACAGAATATATTTAGATCACAGGGAAGTTTTCTCCCTTACTAATAGAGGGTTAATAGATATTAAATGTGGATATTCTTTATCAACAAACAGGTTGCAAGTTGCTTCATGTAATGCTTTATTGTATCTGTTTACATGTGATAGGGAGCTGAGGGCTTCTGAGGTTGCAAACTCTTGATATTGATTCTGTGTAGGAAAAGTTAAAAGTGAAGCTTGGGTATTCATGAATAAAACTTGGAAGTCTGAAGGAACAGAAAGTAATTTTTCTGCCTGACAAACATATTGGTAGATTCTCTATTGCTGGAAACTTTTGCATGAAGTGGACTGCTTTTTTTTTTCTAGACAAGCTGTAGTTCAGACAAGAGGTAAAACTAGGGTGTCTGACAGGCTATACTGTACAGGAAATCAGATTGAGTAGTCACAGTGGTTCATTCTTTCTGTGTCCCTGTAATCTATGCTTCAAAACCAAACCAAAACAATACCAAAAAAATCATCAAGGAACATTGTGAAAGTAAGGTAGGAAGTAACTTCTCATCCTCTACAAAAGACATGGTAAAGTGAAAGTGAAGATACAGGACGGCTGTTGTTCAGTGATTTGAATGTTTAGCAGCACTGATATAAGCTGGTTAAACCCTAGAACACCAAATCTAAATCTTTTTTTAATTAAAAAAAATCAAAAAGCCTAGCAAGTAGTAGGAAGTATCAGAGGGCCAGATGGTGAGAGGAGTTTATCAGTCAAGGCTACCAGTGATTTGTGCTTCTGTCATCAGAATAAACATGCCTTGTAGGGGTTGCTGTCTCCTAGTCAGAACAACAGGCTTTGTTTCCAGATTTTTTTTCTTTCCTTTCTCTTTCTAAGTCTCTTACCTCCCACTCACTGCCCAGACATGCACTAGTGCTCTTATTTACTTAAGGTGCAACTTTCCCACACTTGATTTGCATAGTCTTGAAACAATGCTGTCCTTCTGGTGCTTTCAGATAACTTCTCCTTGCCAAGTTAGACCAATATCTTTAAAGTGAACACAGAAACAAGATTTTATTTTCTTTTAAGTTTTGATGAGTCATATGGCTTGTATGTTACAAATGCAACAGAGTTTAAAAATAACATCCCAGCAGAAACTGCTCTGGGTTCTGGTACAATAGACAACTCGCAAACATTCTTAAAATATCCTTTTCCCTTTTGGTGCGAGCCACTTTCTTTAATACAGACCAGCCAACAAAACCATATTTACTCATGAATCACTATACAAGGAAAGTTAACTTCAAATTTCTCATGAGAAACTGCTGCATACATATTATTAAACAAGAATTATTGCTGTAGATGCTTTTCTGGAATTGATATCTAACTTTTTTAAATGCCCATAGCCTTATCCAATTATGGTTGTTACACTTTGAAGCTGATGTTTGAAGAAAATCATATCTTTGGCCCATGGCTTTGTTTTTTCCTGTGTGGTTTTTTTTTTTTTCATTACTTTTCTCTTTATACTCAATTTAAAGAAAACAAAAATAAGCCACACCTTTGATTTGACAGAAAGCAGTATAATTTTCGATTTGGATACCTGTTTTTGCAGGTGAGGTGCCATAGTTTTGCTTGTGTGCAAGCTTACAGGTACATTGCTTTAAATACAATACAAACTAAAAGCGTATGCTCCTAATTTTTGATCTTTTTGCATTCTTACTATATTTGCTATACAGAAGGATTTTCCAGGAGCTACTTCAGAGAGGTTGTTTTGTCTAATCTGGTGTTCTTTCATGTTCTTTGCGTACAAAGACGCATAAGCCGGACTAGCTTTTTTCTTTTTTCCTTTTAACACACAAACTAAAAAGAATTTCCCATTGACTTTGATAGGCTACTATGGAAATAGCTATTAAAAAAAAAAAGCTTAACTAAGATGCAGTTTGTCACCTGAGATGCTTAGAAAGGAAGTCAGACTTACCACTAGCTGTGTGTAATTACCCAATGGATAGCTTCTTCTAGCTTTTTCCCATGAGAAGAAATTGCCAGTAGAAGAATGGTGGGGGGTTTTATAAATAGAAAGCTTAGCTGACTTCTGTACGGATGAGATTTGTTTTCATAATTTAGTGACAGCTTAGTGCATAATTGCTACTGATCAATTACTCTCAGGACCTGTTAATGAAATACAGTACCTCAACAAAGCCTTGCTTTTCATTTTCAACATGTTTTCCTTGTTTCTATCTATAGATCCACTCTAATTTGAAGAATCCTTGGTCTGCATTGATAGTGAGAACTAAATGAAACCCAAAATGAGCTTTCCCTTAAAGGGGCTTTACTTTAAAACAAGAAAAGTCTTTTTAAGTATAGAATTCAGGTAGCTCATTGATAGTGACCATAACTAATGTAAATAATAATAATTCTTTTCTCCAGACATGAAATTGAGTGTGTTTCAGTTTTTCCCTGAAAAGAGGTTAGAATAAAACATCTGAAATAAATGGACAGCTGATTTTTGCACACACGTAAAATCCTAGTGTGCATTCTTTTCTTTTATCTTACTGTGGCCCAGTCCACGCTTGCTGTGTAGTTCAGAATAAGGTTAGTTTCTGATAGAATAAAGAACTCCTAATGCTTTGCTACTGCCTTGTTGAAGGCTCAGTGTTGGTGTTTATGGTTTTGTCTGTCTTCTGCAAACCCAGCATGGCTAAAATACTTGGAACCTTGTATTTGTGAGGATCGCTGTATGGCTATTGTTTCTGCTGACTTTCCCCCTCTTCAGTTTATAAAGCACAAAGTTCAGAGATTGATTTACTGTGCACACCCACCCTCTCTGCCACATTTGTGTGAGGCTCCAAAAGAGTATTATTGTGCTGAATGGCCTCATGCTGGTTCTCTCAGAACAGTTATTCATTTGTCAGTAGTCAGGCTACAGAGACCTTGGCAAAAGCACTAAAATGTTTGTTTACAAGAAACCATCAAACAAACCTTAAATAGCGTGTCCCCTCATCCTTCCCTTCTCCCCCGCAATCCCAGTCCTTCTTCAAGCTTTGGAGTTCCACGCCTCTGTCTATGCAGTGCAGTTCTAACGAGTTTTTGGTTTCTTTCCCTGTTCTGATTTTTTTTTCCTCCTTTAAACCAAGGTGTCAGTATGGATGGCAAGGCCAGTACTGTGATAAGTGCATTCCACACCCAGGATGTGTCCATGGCACGTGCATTGAACCATGGCAATGCCTCTGTGAAACCAACTGGGGTGGTCAGCTCTGTGACAAAGGTATGTTAATCTTATGGATAGGCAAGTGTAACACTTGAATTTTAACAGTGGCAAGAAGGGAGTGCCCACCAGAGTGAATGAACCTTCTGAAATGTGGTGGGAGTGTTTCATTCTTCAGCTACTTAGTGCTGTGTTCTCTGCTGTTCTGGCATTGACGGCATATGTGCTTAACTTCATCCTGTCCTGCTCATGTGTGGGGATGTATTCTGTAAAGGCTCTAGAATAATGGAACAAACCATGCACCTGGTGAAGTTTCTGTTGTTCAACCATGGCTTTAATGCTCCTAATCTCTTGCAGATCTGAACTACTGTGGAACCCACCCACCCTGTTTGAATGGTGGTACCTGCAGTAACACTGGCCCGGATAAATACCAGTGTTCCTGCCCTGAGGGCTACTCGGGACAGAACTGTGAAATCGGTAAGCGTTTGATGCAGCCATGGGGCTGCTACCTGGCAGTTAATTCTTATCAGCCTTTAGTGTCTGGTTTTGGATATATTTTATGAGGCTGTGGAAAAGTCAATTTCTGTTATTAATTATGATGTCAGGGCAGACTGCAAAGATCAACTTGCTTGTTCATGCTTCATCACGAACAGTTGGTATCTCTGCACATCAGCCTTCTGCTCACAGGAGAGATCAGCACAGGTTGTGTTGTCTGGCTCTGACTCAAACAGGTGCAAGTCAGTGTGTTGATGAGCTTAGCAGGGAAGATGGCTTCCTGCTGGCTGGTAGCTTTTGATTCACAGCTCTCACGGGAGCACAAGTACATCAGGAGTGATGATGGCATGTCCAGAGCAGAATTGTATAGAGGGAGGAGGGGGGAGCTTCTGGTGGTATTGCTGTAGTTTCTACCATGATGTACTTCTGTCCTGGTGCAGCGGAGCACGCGTGCCTCTCTGATCCTTGTCACAATGGAGGAAGCTGTTTAGAGACGTCTACGGGATTTGAATGTGTGTGTGCGCCTGGCTGGGCTGGACCAACTTGCACTGATAGTAAGTCCTTTCAAAATTGAATTAAAAATATGCTACTTTGCTGGTTTAGATCAGTCTTTCTAATCCCTGATAAACTAGCAGGGTAGCCTACTTAACGTTTCTCAGCTTTAGTGTTGTTTCTTAGCAGGCATTTATACCATTGTGCACTCTCTCCTCCTTTGCTTGTAGCAAGTTTTTTTGTTGAATGCCAGGTGAAGGAATGGTCAATGGCTTCTTTAAAGAAGCAGAACAATGAATATTTGTAGCGTTCTGGCAAGCTGCTTAAAATACTGTTAAGAGAGATTTGCAGGATCAAAATCTGACTTCCACTTGTAAAAAAGCCACAGGTGTAATCTTCTTACCTTGTGCTTTGACCCCGCTTGTGCACTACTACTATTTTTAAAGGAGGCTTTTGCTGAAGTCAGAGTAGACCTAGAAATTCCAAGTAGAATCCCATTGCCTTTCTGTTCCTCAGGGTAAATCCTAGTAGTAGCAACCACTTATCAGATTTGTCAGTTACTGATATCGCATGTTTGGTAACAGAGCTAAGCCTTTCCTTATTCTGCTTAACAGATATTGATGACTGTTCTCCAAATCCCTGTGGTCATGGAGGAACTTGCCAAGACCTAGTTGATGGATTTAAGTGTATTTGCCCACCTCAGTGGACTGGCAAAACGTGCCAGCTAGGTGAGAACTGCTTTTGTCTTTGTACAATATTGCTTAGGGGCAGGAAGAAGATAAATGCAAAAGGGATCATAGTCCAGCAGGCAAGAGCAATTGTGCCCTTTGCATTAGGCACATTTATGGCTCTGAAGCTTACAGACATATTCTGGCACATTGCAAATATTAAAAGTTGGTGTTTGCAGGACAGTCTCAAAGCATAGAGTGGCTTCCATCTGTCGTTGCTTCACTGGTGAGTGCTAGTAGTTGAAGGAAATAGTTAACTAAGCCAGACAGTCATACTTTAAAACATAAATTAACTGAGGTGGGAAGGGTGCATGTGTGCACCTTCCAGTACTGCCCCCACATGCATTTCTTCTTTCAGCCTGTGAGAAAATTGCTCTATCTCTTCAGCCATGTCAACTCCTCCAGACCAAGGAGTTCACAGCTGGGTTCCAAAATGTGGATGATCTCATGAAGAATGAGCTGTCTGCATTCTTTACACAACACACTAATCCCAGTGACCAAGCTGCAGCACTCCTCCCTCAAAATGCTCAGTTAGGATGGGGGGAAAGTTGCTCTTAATGAGTGGCTGGGTAATTATTAAATAATTATTGTAGCCTGTGTGATCTAATTGCAGAGAAATTGAAAGAGACTTCAGAGACTGATGTATGATTGAATTTTCTACCTTCAAGTCAGGCTAATCCAAGCTGTACATTATGAGTTGCATTTAGAGCTGAATAAACTGCTGATTATTGCTGTGAAAATGGACGCTTTTTTTTTTTTTTTTTTTTCCTCTCATTACCCACCCCCTCCTTCCCACCCTCCCCCTGCCCCAGGAGTCCTGCATTTATCTATTCACTTTGTTTTTTTCAGATGCGAATGAATGTGAGGGCAAACCCTGTGTCAATGCCAACTCCTGCAGGAACCTGATTGGCAGCTACTATTGTGACTGCATTACTGGCTGGTCTGGCCACAACTGTGATATAAGTAAGCGTCTGGATCCTTGGGTTTATTAAAGGCCAGTTGTGTGTGTGTATGTATGCGTGCTGCTGAGCTCTAAGCTGAGATTTAAATATCAGGCAGAGTCCCAGCAGTTGATGTTTTCAGAAAGGGAGTAGTTGGTGTGGAATGAAAATACACTATTTTATCAAACTTATTAGTCCATAACATAGCTATATTCTGATAAAGGGACTAAAACAATGATGTGAAGTTTCACTGCCTCTAGCAGAAGAATTGCAGAAGGTTCCCACCCATTATAATAACCTTATCTCAAGGAAGGCATGCAGGAAACTTGACAAAAGGTTATCTAGCTGCCGTTTCAGGGTGACTTGAACTCTGTATCTAGTGTAAATATATAATTTTTGCCTTCTAACCATGCTAATTTCATTACAGATATTAATGACTGTCGTGGACAATGTCAGAATGGAGGATCCTGTAGGGTATGCTACATTCTTGTTTTAAATTGGTTTCCCTGAGACTTGCAACAGTAACTCAAACATTTGAGTCCACACACAAATAGTGTGGAAAAAAGCAATTAGCTGGTATAAATAGTCATTTCTTTGACCTGGGGGGGAGTGGCTATGTCATGCTATAGTGTGTCAGGGTATGTATGTGTAAAATAGCAAGGGCAAAACACGTAACTGTAATAAATGACTCAGTTTCACTGCCAGAGTCGCCAGTGAATGGGTTGGTTGTACAAACTACCTGCTGTAAATGTACTGTAAATCCACTTCAAAATATGGATTAATGTATCTTCCTCGGAAATGAAGACCATAAACCAGTACTAATGTGTTTGGGTGTGTGCATTTATTTTTTTCCCTGTAAATACTCTTGCCTTGGTTTAATTTGAGCTAGTTTCTTATGCTGGTGTCAGGCAACATAAGAGGGTATATCCTTTTGTTTCTTTTTCCCCCTCCTTTTTTTTTCCCCTTAATTTTTTTTAATAAGAATATATCAAGAGGGAGAAACAAAACCTTAACTCTAAACCTTTTTGTTCCTTTCCAGGACTTGGTTAATGGTTATCGGTGTATATGTTCACCTGGCTATGCAGGAGATCACTGTGAGAAAGACATCAATGAATGTGCAAGTAACCCTTGCATGAATGGGGGTCATTGCCAGGATGAAGTCAATGGATTCCAGTGTCTGTGTCCCGCTGGTTTCTCAGGAAACCTCTGTCAGGTAAGAAGCATGGGTGAAAGACAGGCCCTTAGCCAGTGGTGTTTCTACTGGTGCTCTGGATCTGTACAGTGAATGCCTTGCATCCAGTGAACCGTAGTATAAAGTTGTACTCGATATTGCTGTCAGTCTGCCAAGGAAGTGCTTGATTAATATATATTGGGAGGTAAAAAAGAAACCAACAAAAAACCCTCATGGACTACTGTGGATTCTTTTGTTAAACAGACTGCAAGTATTTGCATGTCAGGTTTTGTTGTGTGCTAACTATTAACTTTTAGTGGCTATTTAATATCAAGAGCGCTGTCTGCTGAAATAGTTGCAAGTCTAACCAAACTCTGCATTATGAACAATTCATTGACGGAGCAGATAAAAAGGTCAGATTCCACAGCATCTGCCTGCTACAGTGAGGGAAAGCTATGATAAAACTTGTTTCACTCAACCTTCCCCCATCTTATCTTTTTTCTGCTCTTTTTATTTCCCTTCCCTTTTTCTGCACTACTTGCAGCTGGACATAGATTATTGTGAACCAAACCCTTGCCAGAACGGTGCCCAGTGCTTCAATCTTGCTATGGACTATTTCTGTAACTGTCCTGAAGATTACGAAGGGAAGAACTGCTCCCACCTGAAAGATCACTGCCGCACAACTCCTTGTGAAGGTTTGTGTTACCTCACAGGTGAATGGGAATGACTGCAATGGTTTCTGCCCCTCCTCTGGCTGTAGCCGTAATGCAGCTCCAGTAGTCAGTGGAGAAGCCTTTGTATAAAGGGGCCAAATTCTCCTGTCCCTTATGCCCCTTATTTGTAGGAGATGCTGAATACTATTTGTAACTATAAGCAATTTGAAAGAATGTCACGTCAGTGTGGACATAAAACACACATAGCACGTGTTTGCTGATTTTATTCCAGGCCACAGACATTGTCGAGCAGTCTTCAGATGAGACACAGTGATTTTTTTATGTAAAAACACTTGATACAGGTCTGTTGTTCAAAGCAGCAAGCGTAGTTGGCACAGCTAGCTTTAGAGTTGGACTTGGTGATCTTAAAGGTCTTTTCCATCCAGAGGTCTTTTTAAATTCCAATGACGGACCTTTAAATGTTGCTTTTACCTTAAGAAAACAGACAGAATGGGCAATCCTGATGCAGGCCTTTGCTTTTCCTACAGTGATTGACAGCTGTACCGTGGCAGTAGCTTCTAACAGCACACCGGAAGGGGTTCGTTATATTTCTTCAAATGTCTGTGGCCCTCATGGGAAATGCAAGAGCCAAGCAGGTGGAAAATTCACCTGTGAATGCAACAAAGGATTCACTGGCACCTACTGTCATGAGAGTAAGAGCTAAAAGTTTACTGTTCCCTACTCCTTTTTGGAAAGACTCCATCCTTTCCTCCCAGACTGCTTTAAGGCTTCTTTCTTGTAAGAAAGTGAACCTTCGAACTGCTATAAGTTTTCATATCCCACTTGGATGAGGCAGACTGGAATTTGCTAGACCTTGGGAAAAGTTAACCGTAACAAATCTTCTGGCCTTAATGTGTAGTTTTTTAAAAACCTTATGTATGCAAGGTCTGAGGTAGTTAATAGTGGGGTTTAACAGAGATCTCAAGGACTCCTGATTGTTTTCTCTTGTTTTGCTTTTAGTAGTAGTAGTTAAGTGGCAGGCTCATCACTGTGCACTGTCAGCTATGTCCTATCTTGCTTATAGCCCTTCTCTCAAAGGGGCTTAGAAATGGAAGTAGCACCAAATAGTCTGCAATAATATGATGACTTCTAGTTGTTGTACTTCTAGTTTGATTTTGTTTTCATCATTTTTTACCTCCCCTCTCCTCCAAACTGTTGCAGATATTAATGACTGCGAGAGTAACCCCTGTAAAAATGGTGGCACCTGTATCGATGGCATAAATTCCTACAAATGTATTTGTAGCGATGGATGGGAAGGAACGTATTGTGAAACAAGTAAGTTAACAATACTTCATCATGCAGAAAGATCTCTTGGAAAAACCTCCAGAAAGAATGGTTGGTCTTGTCTTTAAAATGATACTGACCAGTGCTGGTGGGTTTTTGAATCTGAACTAAACCCAAGTTACAAAACTGGGCTGGGAGTAGAACCTGGCTCTTCCACTGTTCAGCTTTCTGCTCTGCCCTTTGGGTCACTTTCTGTAAACTCTTAATGTTAGTACATACTGTTTTAGGAATGGCAAGTCTGTAGGTCACATTTGTCTTCTGTCAGCTTCTGGAATACGAGTGAGCACTCTGCTCCTGCCCTCAGTTGATGGGATAGTTTTTGTAGTAGGCCTTTTCGCTTCTTGTTTACTGAACGAGGTGACAAACAAAATGTAAACAAACTGGAGGAATGTGGTGAAATATTTTTAATTTCTGTGACAGCCCTTAAAGTATTGACTTAAGCGTTTAATCCCTGATTGAAACACAGACCAAAATTAGGGATGGGACATTCACCTTTCAAGCATGAAGTGTTGGTCAATTCTGTAAACGCTGCTTAGCCTCTTTTCTCTCCTTAATGTATCTAGATATTAATGACTGCAGTAAAAACCTTTGCCACAATGGAGGAACTTGCCGAGACTTGGTCAACGACTTCTTCTGTGAATGTAAAAATGGGTGGAAAGGAAAAACTTGCCACTCCCGTAAGTTCAGCATTACCAAAACATAACAGGCTTGCTCTGTCAGGCTGCTTAAACTTGTTGCACTGCCTTAAGAAAGCTGTGGTATCAACGATAGTTTGGGTTCTCCACAGGTGACAGCCAGTGCGATGAGGCAACATGCAACAATGGAGGGACATGTTATGATACAGGGGACACTTTCAAGTGCATGTGTCCTGCAGGATGGGAAGGAGCCACTTGTAATATAGGTAAATATCCTGCACAATCGCCAGGAAGCAGATGTAGCACTGAATCTGTGACCTCAGTTTTTCCTCTTGGCTCAATTTTGATGGCTTTCTAGCAACTTAGTGGCAAATCTTGTTTCTGTTACAGCAAGGAACAGCAGCTGCCTGCCAAACCCCTGTCATAACGGTGGTACCTGTGTAGTCAGCGGGGATTCTTTTACTTGTGTCTGCAAGGAGGGCTGGGAAGGCCCCACATGTACTCAGAGTAAGTTGTCTCCTCTTGAACTTTTCCAGAGCGTTGCATGATGAGAACATTAGCTCATCCTGTCGCCCCAGGAGTCAAGATTGAAACCAGAAGTGAAAGCTTGTTTGATATAGGCTTTAGCATCACCTGAATCTTTGTTTTTATTGACTTTATGTGATAGAGCCTTGACCTGGGCATGAGAAAGTTGCAAATGAGCTAAGTGGAGACAGATGTTGTCTTGGTTTTATCCTGCATTCTTTTTCTACAAGCAGCTCTGTCTGCTTCCATGGTTTTTTTTCTGTTAGATTCTTTACAAGGATCTCTTCCTGTGTACATGTGTTCCACAATGTAGTTAACAAATTTTGTGGTAGGAGCCTGGAATCAATTTAGTAGAGAATTTTAGCATATTTTTGTTGAAGTTGTGCTAAGAGTAACTTGGACATTAGGGGAAGTTTGATCTGTCTTTCCTGACAGTAGTTGTATTAGCCAAAGTCTGCATATTTAATGTTTGTCTGTCTTTGCTTTGCAGACACAAATGACTGCAGTCCTCATCCTTGGTAAGTTTAATGTGTATATCTTTCATCCTTTGCTTTTTTTGCTGTTTTAGAATTCTAGATTCTTTTCATCTGTAGCAGTGTTATATATTAACGTCCGTAATAACTTTTCTTTATAGTTACAACAGTGGCACTTGTGTGGATGGAGACAACTGGTACCGCTGTGAATGTGCTCCAGGCTTTGCAGGTCCTGACTGCAGGATCAGTAAGTGTTTCAGTGGCACTCTGCCTTGATTTTTTTAATTTTTGCCTTGCTTGGATCATCTTATGAGGCAGTCATGTTAATTGAGTTAATTGGTGGATCATATTAATGACAGATATCCTGTGTCTTCTGTATTGATACTCAGATCTGTAGCAAATGTGGGGATGGCAGGAACTGCACAAAAAAAAGAAAGAAATCCTGAATTCCATTCAGCTAGGGCTGAAGTCTCTTGGTTCAGCTGAGTGGGCAAAATGCCCTTCAGGGCAGTCATCTCAGACAGAATGTTTGTGTGGCATAGGTGTCAGCCAGCCAAAACCCTTGTCAGTTAATCCACCTACAAGCCTTGAGGTCATGTATGTACTTCCCTGTAATTTAATAATAATTACAGGTAGAGGGACACTAAGACTTTTTTTTTTAGTAACAGCCATGGAGACAGAAGTTTCATAGTAACAATACAACTGGAAAGGGGTTTAGTATTGTCATCAGTTGAAGATGGGAGACAAAACTAGAGTACGTCAAAGGAGAGGAATTGTGAGAAGGAATGTGTCCTTGCCCTTGAAAAGCTTTAAGTAGCCATAGGGGTCAGGTTTTGGTCTTTGTTAGTGCTACACAGCAGAGACTCAGAGAACTTGCTCCAAGATTATACTGGTGCTGCTAATAAGAATCTGGCTCTGAGTAGGCACTAGAAAATGGACATAAAGCTCTAAGAAGAAAATCTATTGTATGCTGTTCTGACCAAAAAAAAAAAAGGATACTAGAGAGTAACTTTCATTTCCTCTCCTTCCCATAGATATTAATGAATGCCAGTCTTCACCCTGTGCCTTCGGAGCTACATGCGTAGATGAAATTAATGGGTACCGTTGCATTTGCCCACCAGGTCGTAGCGGTCCAGGATGCCAAGAAGGTATTCCAGATGTCATAGCTGGTCATAATCCTTGTAGCAAGATCTGTATAATTGCATGTTAGCAAGTTTGTGGTTGCATGGGTTGTTTTTTTTCTGGAGGGAGTTGTTTGTTGTTTCAAAGCTAGTATCTTTCTTGTAGAAGCAAACATCATTATGTTTAGATAACTTAGGAAAGGGGGTTTCTCACTCTTCCCATTTTAAGTTCATAATTCTGTTGAATTTCTCTTCAGTTACAGGAAGGCCTTGCATTACCAGTGTTCGAGTAATGCCAGATGGGGCTAAGTGGGATGATGACTGTAACACCTGTCAGTGTTTGAATGGAAAAGTCACCTGTTCAAAGGTATGGCTGTGCTATGGTTTGGGTTATCCTGTCTTCTGTCCTGTAAACAGTGGTTACTTACCGATATTTCCTTTCTAGGTTTGGTGTGGTCCTCGACCTTGTGTCATACATGCCAAAGGCCATAATGAGTGCCCACTTGGACATGTTTGTCTTCCTGTTAAAGACGACCGCTGCTTCACTCGCCCTTGTGCTGCAGTGGGCGAATGCTGGCCTTCCAATCAACAGCCTGTGAAGACCAAATGCAATTCTGATTCTTACTACCAAGACAACTGTGCCAACATCACCTTCACCTTCAACAAAGAAATGATGGCACCAGTAAGTAGCAGAATGTAGTGTGCTGTGCTGCAGCACACATGTGCTTTCTTCCCAGGGCATGAAGCAACTTTGACTTGTAATCATACAGGAAAAGTTGACACCCCTTTGTTGTTTAAGAGAAGGCATAGAATAATACACACATAGATTAATACAGACTTCTACCCTAAATACTTTTGTGTCCTAAGAAGAATAAATGCTGATTTGGGGGAAATTCCTCTTCCCTTGAACTGCTATTTCTTGAGAAAAACCTAATTTTTTTCTGTGTTCATGTGCACACATATATATATTTTTTTTAAATCGCCTTTTTCTGTATCCTGCAGGGACTCACCACAGAACACATTTGCAGTGAATTGAGGAATCTGAATATTCTGAAGAATGTTTCTGTTGAATATTCCATTTACATTACCTGTGAGCCTTCGCACTTGGCAAATAATGAAATACATGTTGCTATTGTAAGTATTCCTGGAATATTTTTAAATGCCCTAATTGCCTGGATATGTGTGCAACATGTGGATTTCATAAGAGTTGTAATTCCTGGCTTTATCATCACTTCATGTGGTTTAGTTTCCACTCCAGTTCCCTTTAGGAACAGAGAAGAAGTCTTGGTTGTGTGTACATACCTGAAAGCTACCATCTGGTGGCAAGTGTAATGGTGGTAGTAAAATGTTCTCTGTTCTATTCTCTTGAGCATTGCTTCTAGGGGGTTTTTTTGCTATCTTTTTGAAGATGGGGACAAAAATTCTGCATGATTGGTTTCTGCTTTGTTTGGCTCTTTCTTTGTTTCTAGTTTAAGTATTAAAAATACTGAGAGCCTTAATGGATTGATTGTGAAAGTTCATAAATAGCAGATTGCCCACGCGTCTGATTTGGCATTTGGCACTAATTGCATGACTTCTCCTCTAGTCTGCAGAAGATACGGGGGAGGATGAAAACCCAATCAAAGACATCACAGATAAGATTATTGACCTTGTCAGTAAGCGTGATGGTAACAACACATTAATTGCTGCAGTTGCGGAAGTCAGAGTACAACGGCGACCAGTTAAAACCAAAACAGGTAAGCTTCTTATCTGTGAAAACTTGCATGCTTGCCGTGTGTAGAACAGCCTTTCAGAGCGGGTGAAGTTTTTCTCACTTTTGAGATTTGTAGCAAGTCTTAGAATGTCTCCCTCTTGGCCCTGTTAGTGATGAGAGGCGGCTTTGCACCTGGATCCTATAAGTTCTAAAAATGCTGTACAACAGCAGCCTGACCCCTTGACTGGGCTGCTACTCTTCAGCCCTCCTCTGCAGGAATAAGGCAGTGGAAACCTGGTGAAGCTCTGAAAGCTCCCATGTAATTACCTGGCAATGTCAGTGTCCTAGTGCGATGAGTGTAGCACTAAGGTTGGAAGTGTCCATTAGCTGTCTGCAGAGCACCAGGCGTGTGCTGGCCTCTGCCTGCCAGCCACCAGTGGAGAGAGATAGATATGACTGGAGCAGGTATAGAGCCAAGTGCCCCAGGGCCAGGAGATGTTCTCCCGCAGTTTCCGCAGTGAAAAAATAAAGACTTAAGAACTGAGGTTTTGTTTTCCTTTGTAGAAAACCTTGACTGAAATACTTGGTTTGCAGTGGAGGTGACAGGTCTTATGTCTCTTTCAGATTTCTTGGTGCCATTACTGAGCTCAGTCCTAACAGTAGCCTGGATCTGTTGCCTGGTAACTGTTTTTTATTGGTGCATTCGAAAGCGCCGAAAGCAGAGCAGCCATACTCACACAGCGTCTGATGACAACACTACCAACAACGTGAGGGAGCAGCTGAATCAGATAAAAAACCCCATTGAGAAACACGGAGCAAATACTGTCCCAATTAAAGACTATGAAAACAAAAACTCTAAAATCGCCAAAATAAGGACACACAATTCAGAGGTGGAGGAAGATGACATGGACAAACACCAGCAGAAGGCCCGATTTGCCAAGCAGCCAGCATACACTTTGGTAGACAGAGATGAAAAGCCCCCCAACAGCACACCTACAAAACACCCAAACTGGACAAATAAACAAGACAACAGAGACTTGGAAAGTGCACAAAGCCTAAATCGAATGGAATACATTGTATAGCAGTGGGGTGCTGCCATGCAGGGCCTTTTAGTATCATTATAAAGGCACTCAAGAGCTTGTAGTTCTTAAACTGTTGTGTAATATTTGAGTCTAAGGCTATTATTTACTTAGAATCCCTGTGTTAATTTAAGTTTTGACAAGCTGGCTTACACTGGCAATGATAGTTGCTGTGGTTGGCTGGAATACCAAGTGCTGCATTTCACATCTATGCAAAACTAGTCAAAAGTGCCCTCGTGTAAATTCAGCTGTAGCTGATGCATCATGGAAACGTTTCATAAGGTATTATATAGCCTTATCACTTTTCCTTAGTGTTAATTTTTTTTTTCTGCCAGATGTCCCGATTTATACAGTTTCTTTAGAATAATGCATTTTATTTATATTTATTGAATTTGAGGTTTTTGTATATTGGTTTTATGGTGACGTACAACTAGTTCTGTATTTGAAAGTGCCTTTGCAGCTCAGAACCACAGCAACTATCAAAAATAAGTTTATTATTTATTTTTTTATTGTATTTTTGTTGGGGGCGGGTGGGGGGAACTTGTCAGCAGTTGCTGGTAAATGAAGAATTTAAAGAGGAAAATGTGTTCAAAAATAGAAGTTTGTATAGATATGTAAATAATTCTTTTTTATTAATCACTGTGTATATTTGATTTATTAACTTAATAATCAAGAGCCTTAAAATATCATTCCTTTTTATTTATATGTATGTGTTTAGAGTTGAAGGTTTTTTGATAGCATTTGTAAGATTGTGGCTTCTCTATTTTGAATTTATTTTCTTGTTACATGTTGCCTATATGCCAAAACTAAGGTGTTCTAAAATAGTTTATTTTTCATAGGATGGGCTCTCATGCCTTGATGCTGGTTTTTGTACAATGTTAAACGTTTGCAACACCTTCCATAGTATCACTTTAAGACTATTTGTAAGTACTGACTGAGGCAGTTTAGATAATTAGACTAGAAAAATTTTTTTTGCTGCTTTAGACTTGAAAAACGAGTGACAGGCAGATAATCTGCTAAGAAGCAGTTTAAGGGAACAAAATTGAGCTATTACTTTATGTAGATGAAATGTGAGTGGTTGCATGTAATTAAAATATCAAATTAGCGTGTGAAGTTGGAAACACAGCAATCTTAATTTTGTAAATTCTGATTATTTTTTTCTCACCATGAATATGTAATACTGAACCACTTGTAGATTTGACTTTTTTTGTAATCTACTGCATTTAGGGAGTATTCTAATAAGCTAGTTGTTGAATACTTGAACAGTAGAATGTCCAGTAAGATCACTGTGTAGGTTTGCCATAGATTACACTGCCCGCCTTAACAAGTGAGGAAATCAAAGTGCTATTATGACGTTTAAGATCAAAAGGCTTATAAACATAGTCATCTTGGTGGTTAACCATCAAGATCATGAAGATACCTTGTATTGTGATATTAGTGTTAATATGAAAATGCATCTTTGATGTGTTGTTCCTGGCAATAAATCTTGAAAAGTAATATTTATTAAATTTTTTGTATGAAAACATAGAAGAGCGTGGAGATTATTGAGCATGGAGGCATTTCCAGCTAGCGAGTTTTGCAGAAACCAAGGCAGGTGACAGACCCTGTTTCTAAGACCTGACAACTGACTTTTGTGGAGGCAGGTTTTTGTTAGATTGATGCCATGTTCCCCAGCAGAAGGGGGGGTGAAAGCAGCATCTCCCCACTGTGTACTTCTACAAGGAGGAGGAGGTGACTGGAATTGTGCAATGAGGCTAGTTTGCATAGGCCAATGAGCTACCACCAGATAGTAACCAAATCTAAGCAGCTAGGCAAGATCCAAACTGCTGACCTGGGTGGGAAAGGAGCCATAGATTACAGTGATCTCTCGTGGGCAAAAGTGCTTTATCAAGCATAAAATAAACTCTTAAAATATTCAATGCAAGGGCTTTCCATGCTTAACTACTGCAGCCCCTCCCATCTCAGAGGGGCTCTGTATGGCAGTATGGGTCAGCTGCGTGGCTACTTTTCTTCTAGCACCCTTTCCTGATGAAGCTGTAAATTTGTTTAGCATAAGGCATTCGTACAGATCTGAAGGAAAAATTAACAGTGTGTAACAAACTTGACTGAAAAAATACTATAAAATAGGTTCCGGGGGCTCCTTGTACTTCAGCTCAAACCAATCCAGTACTGCACCATTCGGTTTTATCCATGTTTTGCTTGTAGCAAACAGAGTTACTTCATATAAAGATTGCTGTAATAGGAATACAAAAAAACCTTTAAAAAATCTGATAGCAAGACAAACTCTGTCTTGTACCTTCTTTACAGCTGTCTAAAAAAACGTTTAAAAATATCTGTTCAGTGTTACTTTTTATTTCAAGATCAGTTTAAAAGGATATTTTGAACTTCCATTCACTACCCTGAAGGGTGGACTGCTCTCACCCTTCACAGTCACTTGCCCCATTAAGTACTGGAGGCTCATCAGTTCCCTGCAGGGGAAGTCAACAGGATTGGCTTCATCTGACCCCTTCAACAATTCCTCATCTAACAAATCCCATGAGTATTTATTTCCCATTATTCCGTGAGTTCTACAATTACCAATAAAGCAAACTAACGTGTCATGTCTAAAAAGCCTCTTAAAGATAAGTTTTCCACCTGCATTCCAATTTGCAATTTCAAAAGTGAGCCTATTAGCAAAATGCTTTTCCATACTTTTAATGTTGAATTAACTGTACAGGTCATGCAGGTATGAAATCCAGCAATGCAGAAACCAGCTACTCTTTCTAAATGACTGACACATCTATACTTGAATTCATAGGAATAAATCTGAGTCTGCTTTCTATTAAACAAAACCAAAACAAGAGGAAAAAACGGGGGCTTTTGCTAGTCTTGGAACATATTCATCAGGCTACTCTGAAACCTACTAAAGCAAGTTCTAATTACAGACTTTAATACAGTGACAAAGTTGCTTGGAGCTCTGGACTCATAGTAAAACCTGGGCTCCTCAAGCTTCAAGACTTGTCAAAACCATGAACACATTATTCATTCATTCATTCCTTCTTTCATTCATTTCTTTTCAGCCTTTCCTGTGCAACAAAGTTCTGTGTTGACCATGCAGTTTGTTACAGATGTTTCTCCACACACAGCCTGTTCTTCCCATGTAACTTACAATGCTATAAAATAGAGCCACACAAGTTGTACATGGCGAGGGGAGAGAATTCTGAGAAAGTGCTAGGATATTTTTAAATTACACCCTCATTTCTCAGCGTTATCTCCAAAATTCACATGGTTGAATAGAACACAAAAACAGTCTTCTGAAATCCAGAACCACCACCAAGCTGGTGGTTGCTATAGGGAGTGTTTGCCATTGTCATGAAGATGTACCAATGCATGTTTATCTTTCTGTGGAAAATATTCTTTGCCAGTTCAGTTTACTCCTCTGGGAAGATACATTCTGTTTAGCCAAAAGAAGTTTCCCTGCTGCTAGCACATGTTGGTTTTTTGAACCTTATTCATCTAAGAACTTAAAAATGTGTGCTTCCTGAGCTGCCACCAAGAGCTTAAAAAAAAAAAACAAACCACCATCATAAAATCCATCCCCATTGCAGCCTTAGCTTTGCTGGGCCTACAGCAGATTGAACCTGCCGAATCTGGGTTTGGTTCAGCTTAAGCTGAACATCGCCACATCAAAGCCGCTGCACCTCCGCATGGAAAGGGCCCTTCTGACATAGAGGCAACTAGTGAAAAGTTGCTGATGGTGCACATTACATCAGCCTTAACGCAAATGTATTCATGTCATGGGGGGGAAAGAAAGCCTTGGGAACAGCTATTGCTGCATTGCTAATAGGAGCAAATGGCAGCCACACAGTGCTTGGGGTAACATAAACACATTTAGGGCCTAAACATGAGACTGGCATCTTCAAGCAACTTTGCTGATGAAGCTGTTTTCCTTTACATGGAAATACCACTTGTTCTTACATCAGCTGAGACACCTGCACAGCAGGAGTTAAGATTATTAATCAGCTTTCTGCCAAGCTAGAAAATGTATGAGGTTACACTTTCCACTGCTCCCTGACAATTCCACTTCTCTGCCAACCATCAGTCTGAAGCTAGCCTTGCCTCCTCAGCCATCAGAGGCCCAAATCACCACCCTGGCCCTTTGCAGAGTCCCTCTGGAACAAGTCACAAGATTCATGTTTCTGACAAGGGAAGTACCAAATTCAGCCTTTTCCTCCCCAGAAGATATAAGTGATTGCGTAAGCCGCCCCTCCCTCCTCAAAGAAGCAAGAATATTTAAGATTATTTAAGAATTTGTCAACTTCCTCTTTTGCAGAATTGACACCAGTGCCCACCATTAGTGCAGTGCACACTGTTTGGTTTGAAAGGTTAGCTATTGTTCCCAAAACAAGGGGGAAAAGCGTAAAACAGCAGCACAGTGACTCATTCCAGATTCTGGGGGTGAGGAAGAGGAAAGCAGTGAAGGCTCTGTATGATCTGTCGGCCACCAGTTAGAGGTTCAGCGTACCTAGCAGTGGGACTGCAGTAGAGCAATGTGCTATCAGACAGGGCGCCAGACTGAAACCCCAGCCCACATCTTCCAGTGAGTGACTTCTCTGTGATGTGCAAATTGTTTCAACCAGTTTCTCTACAGCGTGGAGAAACAAATCTCTATTCTTCTCATTCTAGCACTATGAGATCATGTTAATATTAAAAAGGGCCATGCCCATCTCCAGAACTGTAACTCAAGACACTTTTCTTCAAAGATCTGATGCATAAATCAAAAAGACAATTATTCTGGCAGCAAATAAAGCAGTTATGGAGCTGTATTACCAATTCTTACTACTAAGGTCCTGTGTCTCTTGTAAGGATCTAATTTTGGCAGAATGGAACCGTATCAGTGGAATTCTCATCCAAAAAAGGTGTGTTGTCAGCTCTCACAGGAATAGATTCCCAGTTCTGGGATAATTGAAATGGGTAGTAAACAAAGTAGGATGGTGGGGGTTAATTCCCTGTACAATTTCCAGGTTACAGCTAAAATGCCTTGTGACACTATGTAATTTTCACAACCTTCTTACTACTTCTCAGCATAAGTGGACACCAAACAAACAAAGAAACTTTGTTTGAAAATGTCACCTTATTGCCACTGTGGAAAGAACAAGGCCTACTTTAATTAAAAAAATAAAAAATAAATTTAGTAAAAGCTGAACAAGATGGCAGAAATCTATTCAAACCTACTTGAACAAATTGATGAAAGGATTTGCAGCAGGAGATCCTTAACCAGCTTTGCTTTACCTTGAAGAAATTACTTACCCTCAGTGCTGCCCCAACCATCAAAATAAGCATATTCATATCCCTCCCAGGTTCGGCTGCAGAAGGCTTTGTTATCCCTTTGATGAAAGGCTCCATGTGCTGCTCTTCCCCATCCCACTTCATCCCATTCACATAGGTTTGGGGATGCTAGTTAATGCTTATTAGAGAAGAAAAAAGCAGAAAGCAAAGAAGTGAGGAGTGCCCTTTATTAAAGCTAATTTCTGGGGGCAACCCACACTTCTCCCTGCTGTCTAAAAGACTACTGCTACTATTAACTCTGTTTGCTCAAGCTTGCATTGGTGTGCTTTAATATGGTATGAAACCTTCTACTAGATAGTGATTCAGGCAAGGAGATCACTACTCAGATCATGAAATCTGGGATGCCCTAACTACACTTCACATCTTTCACTGACAAAATAAAACACCTTCAGATGGCAACTTAACACCTCATTTGGTCAAAACTTTCTCTAGCAAGGAAAGCTTTGGTTCTTAACATTTCCCTTTTTTTAGCTAGGAACAGGTGCTCTTGTCAAGTCAAGCTCAACACATAAATGCAGCTATGCAATTGTAATAACATGTTAACATATGCTCTAGACCCTGGTAAGCAGAACTAGTCTAACAGACAATATCAGAACTAGCACAAAGCTTATTACTCCAAATAACTCTTGTGATAGCTGAAACCTTCCTACCGACCAACATTGGGTAAGGGAGGTTTTGCATCAGTCTTCTTCCTCTTTAAAACTAAATATGTAAAAGGCTAGTCTACCTTTTGATGTGTGTTTAAACACAAAAGTTCACTAAACAAATATTTTTAACTACTTTGATGTAAAGAATAATAGAAACGATAGCCTGTACACATTAGAAAGTGTTTGGCTAGGAAAGGGCTGTTTCATTATCAGCAAACAGCACAGACCAAATTAACCAGATGATTCATTTAAAAAAACCCCAAAGCTGGCTGGTTTTGAACAGTTACTTCTCTTTAAGATAAATATGCATACTTCAATGTAACCTCTGCATTATGGGCTTTAGCCACTCTCAGGTCCACACGTATTCCAGAGGAGTTCAAAGAAGCTCTGAAAATGAAAAAAAACCAAAAAAAAAACCCAACCCAACATAACAAACTCAAATGAAGAAGGAATGAACCAAAGACACGGTTTCTGTGCTTCAATAGCAGTTTCAGAAAAGAACGTAGCCTTAAATATTTATTACTTTTAACACAAAGGTATGCTAATGCTGCTCTGAAGCAAATTGCTAACAGAAAGCCAAGGCCAAGACTTGCAACCTGCTAATTTAATTCCAGAGCAGTTTCCAGCCTCTTTTTTTTTTTTTTCCCTAAGCCTGATTTGGGAAATCAGGTTTGTGGTTCAGGAACGTGTCAGACCACACTGCTCCAATGGTCTGGGTGCAGGCAGATTACAGATAAATGCAAAGACTGAGAAGACAACCTTGGGCTTAAAGTACAGAGATAACAGAGGCATACAGTAACACTACAGCCAGGATGTCACAGCACCACATAAAAGACCCAAAAGGTTTCCAAAAGGGAGTTTTTTATAACAGTCCTGCTGCACAGACAAAAGAAAGAACATTTTTTTAGCAGTGACACCATCTAAAATCCAGAAATTATCATGAAATCAAGGCTTTTCCCTCAATATCCACATTTCTGATTGGATCCAAAAGGCAGCTTTTTAAAGCAACTAAGCTCTAAATACACCGTGACAGAGAGCCCAGGAACCTCACAAGTCAGTTATCACAGTAAGAGTGATTCAGCTATGCACTTTTGAGGAAGTCCACCTGTATTTGTCCTGACTCTCTAGGTTCCTTCAATCAATCTAGCCCTACATTTCTTTGCTGGCACAAGATCACTATTTTAAAAGGAGGATTCTCCCATGCCCTCAGTGACATGACAGGAAACAGCATTTTAAGTAACGTAACAGAATATCCTAAAGGAAACATCAACTATTTAATCTACTCAAGTCTCCTATAAATGAATGACATTCATTTGGGTGCCCGCAGGTATTGTTTCCAGTTAAGACAAAAACTAAATTGTAATTTTAAGGTTGAACTACATATAATATGAGCATGCAATCATACAAATTATTTGTGGTTGTCCTTTGGTTTCTAATATTTTAATTAAATGGATTTGGAGAGGAGAAAGGCAGTAACAGTTCAGGGCATACCTACTCAAGACCATCCACAATTTTCAAAGATAAAATCAGTATGTCTGCCAGCTGAAAAAGGCAAGCATTAGGTCTTTTTCCTAATCAAAATGAACTGAAAATAAGTAACTGAAGTGATTTCGTAAACTCAACATGTCTGGTACTGTATAATCACCTAAAGCTCTCCTGTAGCTATCTGTTACAGCCAAGAACACCGTGGGAAATTCAGAGACTCAAGCAAAAGCAAAGCAGTCTAGAATAGGTGCTTGCACCACTTTTTATCAGCTTATTCATTGCAAACACTTAAAAAAGCCATCCAGAAAATATATGCTAAAACTTTAATATAAAATACTAAGAGTAATTAAGATAGAATAATTAATTTTTCTGATAAATACTTAAATGTCCTTATATCTCTTGTATATCCATCAAAAAGGTGCTTTTTACTCCCTTCCCGGCCCAGTATCTCAAGCCCATACAAAAAACAAGAGCAAACCTACCTCAGCCTACTCTTCCCCCAAACTGAAGTTCATCGCAGCTTTGTTTTTGCTTGTTACCAGGAAAGAATTTTGGCAGAGCCTGCAGATTGGTAAGCATTTGCAAAGCACTGTGACAGACACCATGCAAACAGGCTGAGAAGAAAAAAGAGAAAGTGTCTTCCAGCAGCCACACAGAATCATTTTTACTTATGCAAAAGCAGAAGTTGATTATAGCAGAAAGATGCTGCTCAATAGACAGTATCTTGCTGTCAAGTGTAAAGTTGCTAACTCTCTTAAGTACCTGCATTACACTACCAACTCTAATGCTTATGGATATGAGTCGTCTTATTAACCTAAATGAGGACATCCACCATCATAAGTATATGTCAGTAAGGTTTTTTCAAAAGTGCTTCATGCAAAATGTCTGTGGTCACACTGATTTTGAGAGAATGATGAAAGAACTTTGCACAAAATAAGAAGTTACATTTCCTTAGTACATTGGCATACAAGTTTAAAAAGCAGTATTAAAATTAAAAGAAAAAGCAGTACTAAAATAAAAATTACCCCCACCTTAAAACAAGGAATAACTTGTGCATCACTAATACCTGATAAATAGTTCTTGCACATAGACATGGCCTGATTTTGAAACCGGAATGCATGAAGATGTGTGTGCATGTTTATGTATGAACGTCTCCCAGCAGCTATGTTGCACATCCACGTGCCTGTATGTATAAAATCAATCTTCATTTTTCCAAAGACTGAATGCATGACAATCACTTGCATCCACAATCCAGGTTAGAAATACATGTTCCTATGAAAACTGCATGAGCACCAACTATAGTTACTTTGAAACCCCACTGAAAAGGCTGGCCTTAAATTATCAGGAACAATAAACCCTTAAAGATTTATTTCAAATAATTGCAATCCACCTTACTGTTGTAAGGATCACACAAATAAACCATGTATTTCCTAACACAGAGAGAGAAAGGATTAATTTTTACTAAAATAAAATATATGTTCAGAAACAAGCAAAACACTGAATAACAGCAGCTAACAGATCACAAAAGTGGTTTAACATTTGCTGTCATCAGCTGAGAGGACTTTTTAATGGTACTAAAACATACACAGATCTAAATTTTGTTTAGTAAATATTATGAGAGATTTTTCTTTCTATAAATACTACACTGGTTTGTACAATACTAATGTCTAAATACAAAAGACTGAACAGAATGATCTTCATTAGAGTTCCAGATGACTAAAATACTCAGTTAACTAAATTGTCTTAAAAAGTTTTATTTGGCTTAGTATTGTGAATATTTTTCATTATTTTGAATCACTTCCTACTTTTTGCATGTTTTCTGAACACAAACTTGGCTGTCCAACTATGCCATCAAGGTAATACTTCAGGCTTTATGATTTCTTAAGCCTCCGCAGTTTTAACTTCCTGAGACCATTTTCGGCTTCTTTTTTTCTCTTCTTGGTAAGCTTTTCTGAAGAAACAGCCTGCAGTTCTAAATAAGGTGATGGCATCACAGGCAATAATTCTTCAGTGGTTGTGCTTGGCTCATTTTGGCTTGCCTGCATTACATTGTTCCTCACAGAAAGGGGACGGGAGAGGTTTTCTCCAGAAGTTAGTTCCTCACCAGACGCAGTCTTTGTCAAGTCTTGTTTAGGAAACGATCTGGACTTAAGTGGAATCTTCTCCTCCAGGAATAGACTTAAGCAATTATCATCACACTTATTCATTTCTGTATTGCTAGGAATTAGAGTACCTTCAGAGGACACTTCTTTTAAACATGCTAACTTTTCTCCTGAACCACAGCTCTTTTGTTGAGCCTGTGTTTTAGTCACTTTTTGACTTTGTTTTGGACCTAACAGTGCTGACTCAGAACTACATGGAGGGTTCTCACTTAGAAGACTCGACTTCAACCATTCCACAGAATGAGGTTTTTGCTGGCTGCTAACATCATCTGTCTGTCTCTGATTAACATAATTTTCCAGCTCTAAAACAGGAAGCTCCAAGTTGTTCTCAGCTGTATTTATGCAGTTCTTTAGCTGTCCTGTACTCCCACATTTCTCTTCAGATTGAGGACTGAGAGAAACCTGACAGTCTTTCTTTCTGTTCCCTGTCTGTGAGTCCACCGAGCCAAGATACACTTCCTTGGAGTCCTTGCTGATTTGAGGTTTGCTTGTGCTACTTCTCCTTGGTTTTGTCCTTTTCACACTGAAATAAAAAGGAATTTTGTTTTTAAATTTAAAAAAGAATATTTACTGCCTCAATCCATCCTTCTTACAAACTCTGAAACACCACTAAGGCAGCACTCTTTCTGAATGTGGAAAAAAATCCCTGTATATCATCTTGACAAGCAGTAATGTTTGTCTAGCGTGGATAATATCAAGTGTTATCCATCTGATTTTCCACTGCAGTAGGGGAACCCTATTTATTAATGACTAAGCCATGAAGGAGTTCACATTCTATTCCAAGAGGCAGAACTGAACTCATTACAGATGTTAAAGGTCAACAATGCATAAGTATATTGAATTCCTTCCCAAACTGGCTAGATAAAATAGTATTTCATAAGTACTTAAATGATTTCAAACTATTCCCATATATCCACATGCATAATGTATATCTAACAAATAGAGGGGGCAGGCAGGGAGAGACAGTGTGCATGTCTCTTTGTAAGAGTTCCTAATCTCTACTTTAGAATGTTCCTCTGGAATTTTTCCCAGGACATTTCAAAGCATTATTTTAAAGTTAACCAGTACTCGTCTAATATCAAGCCTGTTCATCTGGGAAGGACTTAGGTAATGCAAGTAGATGATATTCTGAAAGGAATTACACAGGAAAAGGGAATCACAGGGGACAAGATGGAGTGTTGGTACACAAACACTCCTCAGCAGTGTGTTATCTACAAATCTAGATTTCACACAGGCTGTAAGGTGAACTTTGTGCACAAGAACTGAGGCAGCCTATGGAAGATTTTGAGTCTAAAGATAATACTGCAGATTCACCCCCATGCTGAGACCACTTTCTGCTGGTCTGGTGATGCCCAAGCATTTCCCAGGTTAGCACATATAACTCCTCAGTCTTCCAAAATAGGTAAATCTGGCATACCTCATATCTAATCTCATTTCTAAAGACAACACATATGAGACAGCATAGGTAAACAAAAAGAAGAGTTGGCAGGATTCTCAGCAAATTCCTGATTTCCACAGTTGATTGGGGGCTACTGGCAGCTTGCATGACTAAGAATGGCATCCTGGCACAGCAGAGGACCCATGAAATGTTCAGCTGACCAACTAAACCTACCCATCCACCACACTAGGGACACCCTTTAGTTGTGACCAAAGATCCAGGCTAATATCATGGTACACTGCAGAATCTCAAAATAAACAAAGATATATTTGCAAAGTGTTTTTCACCAGATTCAAACATCACTTATTTATTTTGGCTCAGAGCTTCATTCAAGTAAAAAACACCCTGTTTTGATTCTGCCTAGGCTATGAGAGATATCCATGTGGGTTGTAACAACTTTTTTCATGCCATGCAAAATAACAACAATCACTTTATGTGCTTATCCACACTACACTACTTTAAACAGTCTCTTAGTAATTTAAAATAATCTTTTGTAGAGCAGTTTATATAATTCAAAAATTTATTACATAGGCTAGGTTCAATTTATCCAAATTTCACCAGATTATAAATCTAACAATTCAGAAAGAATAGCAACATACATTTCTTTCAAGATGTCTTGCTTTGTTTGCTTGTTCAGACTAATACTATGCTTCTTGCTCTCAGCAGATTCAGTAAAATATTCAGATGTCCTATTGGAAAGTTCTTCTTTCTGCTCCAAAAGAAAATACAGGTATAAGACATGACACATCAAGCTATGATTATTCAATATAAAATTCTATTTCTAATACTAACACTTACAGATGTTCTTTATTATTTACATCTGAAAAGTCTAAGGGAATCAGAATTATTTTTAATCTTTTAATATTTGGGAGTCTAGTCAGTTCCCACCCCTTTCAGACTCCCAGCAAACATACTTCATATGCTAAAATATACCACAAACAAACAAGACTGTAATGTAAAGGATGTAGCTTTCCAAACCGTCTGAAGAAACTGTTGGCAAATATTTGACATCTTTGTGGTTCAAACTGTGACAAATGCCAGGAATCTCCCTTGCAGACAGGAGCATGTTTGTCAGTTTTTTCTCTGAAGAGACTGACTGGCGCAGTGGTCTATACACTTATTCTCAGAAGAATTCCCATAATTTTCCATACTTACAAAAAAATATACAGAGTATTACTTGCTCATTTAAGAAGGCAAGGGTTAAAAGTTTTAATACTAACATTCAAATGCTCACAGCTTGTAGTGGTTGGCTACTACGGGACAACAGGGGAATTCTTTCTGGTTTCAGCTAACAGTAGCACCATGTTTTTCTATAACACAAGTTTGGTATAAGAGGGAGGGAAGGAAAGTGCTCTTTTTCTTCAAGCAGTGAGCATTTCCTTTCACACTGAAACGATCTCATTGACACAAGGGCCATTTGCTATTAACTATTCACTATTAACTAACACATCAAAAAAGTATTACCTCTGAGGCTATGGAGAGAGGATAAAAAAATGTGGCAAAGTCAAGATGAGAAGAAGCTTTGTGCACCCTTTTTCTTTGATAGCATTTTTTTTTTCATGAGCCTGCATGATGCAACTTCTGGTTGCGGCTTATCAAAGATTGGGAGTGCTCATTTATACCATTTCTTGCTCCACACTGTGAAGCTAGCACTGGAGCCAGGTGGTATGAAAGAACTTAAGAAAGTAGAGAAAGACTGTGGAGGCACAAGGTCAAATCATGTACATGACGGTTGCCTAGTCATAATACACCTCAGGAACCTGTCACATACAAAGGATTAAGCCCTGCACATTTTTATATTTATTTCTGTCTTAAAGAGAGTGGGGTAAATCCTCACTGCTCTTTCCAAAAGAATAAACCTGTGGAAACAACTTCCTGTTTTGTCAGCAGAAAGAGGGTAGTCAAGCAAGGAAATAAAGCCATATTGACAGTTTTAAAAACTACAGTTGTTTTAAGCTTTCATTTCAGAGACAAATTACACAAATGTTCTTGTGTGTATTAATAGATGCATGGTGTCCACTAATGGTGTAACACATGTGTTTACAGAAGAAAGAAAACACATGAGGTACATGCAATATGATTTCATCCTCAGAAATCAAGCCTAACTAGTTTAATCTGAGGGATTAATTGGTGCTTCTATTCTTGTTAGAAGTATGGACTCCTCTAATTTAACTAAATAGATTTTCATGTTTTGTAAACTGTTAAAGAAAAGAACATTATTAATATACTCAAGAGCTTAGTTAATTTTAAGAAAAGGCACAGACTCTTAACTGTAAAGTCTGTAGAAACTCTTCTGATTTCCAGTAACACTCTCACAACACAGGCTGATAGATCTTGCACAATCATTTGGCATCAAAGCACCTGGAGAGCAGTCTTACTTAGCCAGAGAACTTCTGCCAGAGCAGAAGCATCTGAACTTTCCTTATTCTGCTTTATGGTAACTGGTAAGACTAATTCTAATAAATTGTCTTCAGCCCTCAGCTGAGGACATCAACACTGCACATTGAGACAGCATCTCCAGTCAACTAAGGCAAGTGTTGTAGATTTGGTAAACAATGGGTGGAAAGTAGCACTTTGTACAAAATCCAGAGTAGGATGGGAGACAGTTCCAGTCCACATATACTTTAGTACTACAGATAAGCAATAAAGCTCATACTTCAATACCGCAAATAAGCAATAAAGCTCAGTTCTGACTTGCACCTAATTATGACCAGGGCATGATCACTGCCTGGAGTGCACCATCCTGCCAGGGTGTGAAGAACAGACCCCAGAAAGAGGCAAAGATGATGAAGCCATGTCTCCTGTGAGCTGAGTCAGACTGGAGCTAACGGTCCAGAATTGAAGGGCTAACACATGCCCTCACTACACCATCGTCAACCTTTTTTTTTAATTTTCAAATAGCTTATCACATAAAGTAGTGACAGAAAAGGGCTAAGGCATTAAAAAAATAAAAATAAAAATGATTTATATGTGAAACACTTCTGAACATGCCCTCTAAGTACAGTAGATTTTCCCCTTCGAACCACACCCTGTGAGTGCTGTATTTTGAGAGCTGAACAATTAACATACGGCATATGAGTCAGTCTTTGAAAGACTCTGTGGGAACCAGAGAGCCTTTTGCTATTAGGAGTGATGTAAACTCCCTAAGGCTGGAATAAGTCCACAATAGAAGGCAAAGAGAGTCATAAATAACAACAATGGGCACTCCATATACTACTAAGACACTCAGCCATTATTGGTGATACTTCCTTTATTTTCTTTATTAGACTTAATAATTTTAGTTAATTAAAAAAAATAAAAAACACCATCTGTTTTGGGAATACTATTTATTTCCTATGGGAACTTCAGGACTTGCTAAAGAAAGAAAAAAAGCTAATCTGCTCTCATCCTGTCTAGTAATCCCAGATTCCTTTTAGGCAGTGAAATAATTAAAGAAAAATATTCCAGGCATAAAAAGGAGGACAGCAGAAGCAGACATCATATAAACAATGACACCATGACAGAGAAAAACGTCAAAGCACCGCCAGACTTGTGACTTGACTCTGAAAGAGCTGCAGGGAGTGGGATCGCTGCTAACAAATTAGAACCACATTTCTTGGCAAATTGTTAAACACAGACATATTTACATTTGTTTACAGACTGGGTGGGCACCGAAGATTAAAATGCTTCTTGAGCCCTTGAACTGCCAAGTTCTATTAGAAATATGTGCTCTTAAAATCCTGGGGTAAGCTCACTCTATTTTGTCCCTAAAACTCAAAGAAGGGCTCTCAGAAATGAAGCTTACAAAGTTTTACTAACTATACCTACTCATAATACTGTCTTCTCAAAATCTGTTTTTAAGATCCTTAGTACTTATCCAAACTGATATCTAAGAAAAAAACCCTCTATTAAGATCTACAGAGAAACATGACTGCTAGGTGCATAATATACTTGCTTTAAGGTTTATTAAATTGAAAATTCATTCTTTACTATCTTTCTTAACTACGTCACTCAAAATGAAAGGAAACCCTCAAAAATGCAAAAGTGACTGTCATCTGCATCCCCTTCCATGACAGTTGAGTCAGCAATACAGCTTTAAATATCTGTAAAAGAACAACTCACAGGTGTGCACTTGTGAAGAATCCTTGCAACTCATTATCCTGAGGAAGATTGAAAGGTTTGGCCTTTTCAGCCTAACAATAATACTCATTAAAATATTGGGGTTTTTTCTAGTCTAGGGCTTGGGATGGTGGGCTGAAAGAAAAATTTCCAAAGTGAACAATGCTGCTATCCTTTCTAACTCTCATTTGGTTTCATATTTTCTAGTTGTCTTACTGCGCTCAAGATAAGAGTTGCATAGGCTTATGTGCCAATAAAGTAACACTAAGGGATAATTAAATTTCGTATCTGGCTAACAAATAAAGCCACAATAAAAAACACACATTGTTTCTGAATTACATTTATCAATGTGGCTCAACTTGCTCATTCAAAAAAATTAATAGAAAACATCAATGGGTCCAATAAAACAGGTTTAGCATCAGAGTGGCATTACAGTAAGGGACTCCAAATTTAATAATGTAGATGAGGCAATGAAATAAAGTATTATCTCAGGCATACACACATGAATAGAATTAGAATTGGTAAAACAAGTCAGTCACAAACACTTATGTAGGGGAGCTTTATGTGACATTGCAATTGCATGACTTCTCTTAATGTCACTCTAACCAGTATCAGCTAGGTCCTACATCTGGGTTCAGGCAATCCCCGATTTCACTACATGATGGAGGATGATGTGATTGAGAGCTGCCCTACAGAGAAGGGGTGCTGGTGGATTTGAAGCTCAACATGAGCCAGCAAGGTGCACTTGCAGCCCAGAAGGCCAAATGTATCCTGGGATGCATCAAAAGAAGTGTGGCCAGTAGGTCGAGGGAAGTGATTCTGCCCCTCTGTTCCTCACTTGTGAGACCTCATCTGGAGTACTGTGTCCTTTTCTGGAATCCTCAATGTAAGAAGGATAAGGAGCTGTTGGAATGGGTCTAGAGGAAGGCTACAAAAATGATCCGAGGGCTGGAGCACCTTCCATACAAGGACAGGCTGAGAGAGTTAGGCTTGTTCAGCCGGAGAGGGACTATTCATAAAGGCTTGTGGTGACAGGATGAGGGGAAATGGGTATAAACTGGTAAGGGGCAGATTTAGGCTTGACATAAGGAAGAATTTCTTCACAATGAAAGTGGTGAGACACTGACACAGGTTGGCCAGGGAAGTTGTGGATGCCTCATCCCTGGAGGTGTTCAAGGCCAGATTGGATGAGACCTTGAACAGCCTGGCACAGTGGGATGTGTCCCTGCCCATGGCAGGGGGGTTGGAACTAAATGAACTTTAAGGTCCCTTCCAACACAAAATATTCTGTGAGCTCAACCATCTAAGATAACCTTTAGGTTTTAGAACTGCTCTTATAGTGACTGGCCAGACAGGACTCTTTCCAATCTGATAAATGGAAAAGGGTTCCTAAAGCAAGTGAGGACACTTGCCAGTGAAGGATGAATCAGATATTATAATCTGACTGATAAGAAATTGACAGAGACAGTACTTTGGGTCTAGTCTTCTACCCTCTCACATCCCACATGAAGGAAAAGCTTCCCACAATTTCACGATGCAAATTTTTCAATGTTTCCAATGTGGTGACACATCTGTCCTAGCAATTCTACTTATGAACTCCTACCACAACATAAAACATTTACGGAAGTATTCCAAGTAAAGAAACGGATGTCACTCTCAATCTGAAATACAGTTCCATGATTGGACTTGTGGAATAGTGCTCTGCATTTTAAAATGGACTATCCTGCTCTATGTCAGTAAGTTTCAGAAAGTGAAAAACACTAAGGATCATTCCATGTTACACATGGGAGTACTGATTTTTTCATCTGAAATAGCTATTTTTAAAGAACTTCTGTGGTTTTTAAAAAATGCATTCTTTTCGTGACTGAAATTGGAGGAGCAACTAGTGAAAACCGCATCTGTCTGGAGAGGAGTAGAACTGTATCACCCACCCATGGCCCTAGCATGGAAGGCAATATCTAACTCCTGGATGAATACAGCCTTCATTATTCAAAATTAATTTTGGCTTGACATCATGGATCTTACTAGTTATGGTTTTGCTTATCAAGCATCCCTGTGGTCAGTACTGTCTACTCCAAGAGCTGGCCCAATCTGTTACAAGCCCCTCTGACCCACACTCCACCTCCTCAAAATACAAGGTATGAACCCAGGTTTCTCCTTCAATACTTATGTCCTGGCAATTCCAAACACTCCAAAGGTCCCCAGAGCATCATCAGATTACCTTAATGCATATGACTTCTTATAAGGAAAATGACTCCTTGCTTTTAAAGTCTTTCATTTAGATTTTAGTGAAGTATAACATTTAGCAGGAATTTTAGACTATTACTAATGTAGGGAATTCAGAGTTTTTCTAGATTTGCACTTGAATACTTGCTAGATAACAACAAATAGAAAAATTCCTAATGAGCTGTAAATGGCATAAGCCAAATAAAACATCATAGTTCATAAAAAAACTGAAGTTGCAGGGTGGCCTTTTTAAAAACTGATATATATCTGTAGCACAGATAGGAGAACATACACATAACACTTTCTAAAGCCACATGAGGTGGCAAATGAACGATTTATTTACATACTGAGAAGCACATGATACATGCTGCATGTATTTGCTTGAAGGCAAAAAGCGTTGAAATTAATGTTAAGTAATTGAGCTATTAATCATTCTGATTTTATATACTGATGCTACAAGACACAGATTCTATCTTCAGAAAAAGTGTCCACTGATAAGAAATGGAGGCAAAGACAACAGGTTTTGAACAAAAAAAGCTTCTCAAGGATACTAAAGAAAAATTTAAAGCATACTAGCGCTGAATATTTCTTTTTTTAAGAAAACCAGTGTCTTAGAAGCATGCATCTTTAGCTAGCGTTTCCCATCAATTTTAAGGTTCCTGCCTCCAGTAGTTACGAAAGAGGACATGCATGCAACATACACGGTTTATACTTTAAATACTTCTTAAATAAGAAGATCGCAATTTTATGTGGAGCTTGACACCTTTAGCCAACTTACAAATCATAAGGGAAGGAATCTACTACTCAAATGTTACAAGTACCTGGAAAAGTAAAGCACCCCTGTAATCCTGTACTATAGCTTTTAACTGTCTGACATAAGGATTCTCTATCTGCCTACCAAATCTAAATGGTGTATCAGAATCAACCAGTACAGATGTCTATACACCCATCAGTGATAAGTAAACATTGTATTTATCCTTAGTTACAGTACCGGTTGTATGATATAACAGAATACAATATATAGTACATAATGTCTACAACACCATGCTTTATATACTTCTAAACTTCATATACCTCAATTCTTACAGAAAAAAAATCTAGAAAAGAAAGCAACCATTTTAAAAAGCAATCATTCTCTTCACACAATTACAATAGTGTTTAATAACTGCAAGAGATCTTGGAAAGAATAATGAATATTCTTTATCTTGCTGGTTATACAGAAGCAAAATACAAAAAATACTCAGAACCACGCAGTTTAGGAGATAACTACTCTTGAACAATATAGTCAATGTTTTAGCTTGGTTTCCAAAACAAACACCCCAACAAAGCTCCCAAGATTTCTCAGCTCAAGCTGAGGATCTACCATTCCAAATAAATTCTAAACTCACAGGACCATCTCAAACAAACACAATAGATTCATTGAAGTCCCAAAGCCAGTAAGCTATTGTAGAGCTAAAGAGAGGTGAGGAGAAGAAAAACACTTTTGTTTTAAGTATTTCAAATTGTTATAAATGTGTCCAAAGAGGGAAAGGCAGAGCCAGCTTGGTTGCTGCAACCTCTCAGTCTGACGACTGAGAACAGCTGAAACTAGGCACAGCATTCTGGCCAGCAGTTCAAAGCCACAAGGCACAAGTCAACTGAGGGAGTTTCACTGGGCTAAGAAACTCGAGGGTGGTACTGAGAGCTATGAGGGCACCAAGAAGCACTGCAAGTGTTGCAGTGGACAGTCTAGGGAACATAGAAACAAGCTGAAAGTATGTAGAAGATTTTTATACCAAAGACAGCAGGGAGCTGGTGTCACTGACATGGATGTGGCATAGGAAACATGAGGCTATCAGCAGTATCACAATTAAAGCTGATTGGCAGGAGGCAAAAGATGACTCAGGATAAACATATAAGAAAGCAGTTTTGTTAGTTCTAGTAATGACAGAATGGTCTGTTATGATTTTTGTCCTGCTAGGGATTAAAGACATTGTACGAGAAAACAGTGAAAAAACCCAATGCAAACAGTATTAAGATACACTTCCAAACTCAGCCTTGGTTAGGCCGTAGTCACTATCCATTAGAACCAAATGCAAGCTTATGGACAGTGAGACTATGGTGAGAAAATATGCACATCACAACTATTTGCATAAAGGCTGGGTGTGAATGACCCAACTGAACTGAAGAAATTTCAAATCATTCAAAAACCCTTTTGTGAACTTTACCATCACATATTTCAGCTTACTGTTCAGTCATGTTATGAAATTATTGTTAGTTGTAACAGATTTCTGCTGAAGACTGGGGAATAGATTGCTCTTTAAAACAATTTTAAAAAAATCTGTCAAATATTCTTTGCCCAACAGGAATACAAAGAATTATTATTTATTATCAAAACCTGAAGTAATTTAAATTTTCTTAGGTCACAGGGTCACCAAAATCTCACAGATGCACAGCAGCTAAATACAACCTTTAGCTCATTGTACTTTTAAATTTCATCACTGCCACCCTTTTAACCTGCACCTTTGCAGGTGCCCATCCTCCCAAAACCTGCAGAGAGGAAAGAACACCATTCAGTCTAGAATCTTAGCTCAAATCTGCATTAACCCCCAGCCTAAGTTGCAAAAGCAAGAGTGTAAGAGGGTGGAGGAAAATGAAGGAGGTGAAAGGATGATGAGAGATGATAATATATTAAAAACCACAAGGCTTTGACAAATGAGATTTTGTGAACACTGGTAAGCAGTTAAATTTATATCAATTGGAGCACTCACACAAGAGACAACTACCAAAATCAGTAAGAGGTTACTCAATTTGTCCCTGATTTTAAAGACTGCATCATATGGAAATAATTTTATGTAACTTATACTGCAGTTACAAGACCTTTTGTGTTTCTTTATTCTACCCTTTATATGGATTTTGCACAATGAGAGGTACTACTGTTACTGCAGATGTACTCAGATGTATTACTTTTTATTTTGTTCCACATATCTTGTCTGTTTTTCAGATAAATAATGCTATGGAACAAAGATTTTCAAATCAGTTCCTTGTAACAATATCTTGGCCTTTTTCCAGAGACTGTACAGTTAATTCACTCAGTGGTATGCATGAACACATTAATTGCTCTTTTCAGTAAAAATACTGGTCATTTATCAACAGATGATTTTCATTTAGAGTCCTAAGGCCCCTCTACTCAGCCCTGTGAGATTTCTCTGAAATTCTTCACAGCCTTTTCCAATCTTGATTAATTGAAATAATTGTGTCAGGTTTCATTTCATCATTTGTCCACTTCTCTGGATCATTAATATAACAAACAGCACACAGCTATTAGGCATTTGCCATGCAGAAAATAAATCAGTCAGCCTGTAAGCCATAAGAAACTAAGACAAGTTCAGACAAATCTGACTGAGGCAATTCACAGTATTACCACCCTCAGGTGACCTCCCTCTCCTTTTGCAGGGTTTCCTACCCCAACTGCTGAGTTGGCAGAAGGGAGCACACCCCCCCCCCCAGCTGCTCCCACCCATGCTTCGATGAGCTAGCTTTAAAATCAGAAAAGTTTGGTTTGCATGAATTCACAAGGCTGTGATATGCAGCAAGATGAGATGAAGGCACACAGCCCTTTTGGCAAATTCTGCTACAGTAACAGTAATCTCCAAGGAGAAGAGACAGACAGCTAGGACAAAAGGCAATACTGTAAAACTGCCAAAGCATTCTTCATGACAGGGTCAAAGACATTAGTACAATTATTTTGTGATATAGTTTCTCAGAGAGCACCCTTATAATTCAAGCTAATCTAAAACTATCCTAACACTGAAAGGGAAATCTCACCCTTACCCAAAACATGGTTCTGCCAAGTCTATCAACACCAGCATTTATGTAGCCATGCAGTGAGACTTCGACTGAAGTGATACAGCTGAAAGCTAACCATGCAAACAACAGAAAAACTTCAAAACCAAAAAAACATCCTTGTTTTCAGAGGGGTCAATGAATTAACTGAGATCCCCACAAATGCCAGTAAAGACAGACATTGAGAACAAAAAAGTGTGGCAAAAAGAAGGGAAAAGAAGGCAGGAGGGAGGGCACATTTCAGCATTATAAGTCTTGCATCAGCTCGAGCAGAATGTGAAAGATGAGTAGAAAAAGTGATCAAAGCTTGAAGTGTAAAAAGTGAAAGCCTACCAAAAGATAAATGCAATTCTTTACCTGTTCCACTATGCGCTATCTGGATAGGGTTCATTAGCCTGCAGTTTCCTCCTCTCAATGTTTTTTCAAAAGTAGTGAGCCCTCTTCATACAGTTAGTCTAGTTATGTTAGCTATATTGACTGAAAATAATTTTGCATGTTATCTGAAAACACATGAAAACTAGATTTTATGAAATTTAAAAAAGGATAATGAAATCAAAATCCACCAACCCGACAGGTATAAAAACAAATAACTTGTGTTTCTGATGTTATTTCAAACCAGGGTAACTATCACCTGCTACTCAAAGGGATGGTCCTTTCTTCTTCCAAATCTGGGTTATGTGCTTCCACGTTTATTTATGTAACAATTGGCAGCTGTAGGGGTACAGGATATATCAGTTCTGTGAACTGACATGATGGAAAACTAATCTTCCAATAAAAAACCAGAAACTTCACAAATAAATCATTTTCTGCTGAATCAAGTCAACAAACTAACTCATTCTCAGCTAAAGAATCACTTGGTCCATTGTAATCAAAAAGGAAAAGGAATACATGGCTGGAACCAGAGGCAATGTGGACTGACTTTTTCAACAGCTTAACTGTGGTATTAAATATATATGTGTGTATATACACACACACAGAATGTTCCATGCCAAGATTAACACTTATTCACTATGAGTTGTGCAACTGTATTTCAGTTTCCTTCTTCCCCTACTCAATCTATTATCACTTCATAATAATCTTTAAAGTATTTAAGATACCTTAATTCCACATAAAGTCTTCCATTAACTTTTACAAATCGCCCCATCTGAAAAAACATTTTCATTCTACCTTCCAATAGACACACTGTTCCAGCAGCACATACTATAATATTAATAGTCTCCTGTACATGTTTTCACGAAATAACCACAAGCATCTTCCCAGCAATATCAAAATCCAAGCAAATCATGCCTATTACACACTTAGGAGTTTTAAGAAAGAGAACTATCTAATGCACCTGAAGTATGGAACAATGACATAATTTCTAAAATCAGACATTTATAAAGATGACTGGGGTGCTTTTCTTTATCTGTTAGGGATTTAATAAGCAGTGGGCATACCTTTAGCATTTTTCTTCTTCTTGCATACCTATGTAGGTTTTGTTGTTTGCCTTTTTTTCTTTTTTAAGTAATATCCTGTTTGGAAAATAATCTTTTTTTTTCTGTTATAATATTCTCTGTAACTTAAGAAGGCTCACTGGAAACTTTGAGATCTTTTGATCAACACAGCATCTCCTAATCCCCACTTTCTTTTCAGATTTCAAATAAATTGTGAGTCATATTTCCACTTTAATATCATCATTAGCTTAGCTTCCTTCATGCTTTCCCTACAACAGCTTCCTGTCCCAGATTCTAGTATAAAGCCAACACTTATCAATGAATACTCCATTGTTAGCTAATTTTCAAATGCCCATGAGTCTCCAAGAAGCTTTCCACCCATTTCCATTTCCACTGGTTCTTCAGATAACCCATTTCCAATTTTCCATTTTAGCTGTCTACATAAAAATCATCTAGACAGTGTCATCATTGACAAAGATGACTAAACCCTGCAAAGCTCTTACATATTATTCTGTTTCCTCTTTTGCCATGTTACCAAAACCGTCGTCTTTTTCAAGATAAAATATTCAAGATTACAAACAGTTTGGAAAACTAGGAAAAAAATGGTTTTATGTTTAAACTCAGCATGAATCAGCCAGGCTGTTCTCCCACCTTTACCTTAAGTCTTCAAATATGCTTATGTATTTTCACTAACTTGCTGTATTGTTTCTTTCATAGAGATTTCCCTTCTTCCAAACTGATTATCACTGCCTGCAGCCTGATTTTAGATATGACCACATGAAAAGTTGTTTCTAAATAGATTTTAGAAAACAGAAAATTACGTATCAATAGATTTTCTTCTATTTTATTTCAGCTCTACTCCTTAGAAGTGCTCTTGGATCTTTTATTAGTTTATCTGTAAAGCTAATTTGACAGACTACCTAAGCCACCTTTTCCTTGGTTTTACAAGATGCATCACAGAATGCTTCAAATTGCTTCTCTCAGCAGTTGAGGCTAAGGTTTGTGCTTATGAATATCTAAAAAGCAATCTAATTATGATCTTTCTGAAAACACAGGACATAAGAATTTCATTTCATATCGGGTTACATCCCTTGAAACTCTTGATCTAATCAAAGCCTATTCAGAGGAATAGCCTAGAAAGCAGTAAAAATGCGAAGAATATAGTGCTGAAGACAGATGAAGAGAGAGCTGCAATGAGTGAAAGAAATGTGTCTTCATCAGGGTGATATGAAAATGGTTCCAAAGTAAAGGAAGGACACTGAGCCTGAGCTGTCTTGACAGAACTAAGGAATGAAAGCTGGACCCAAACTGTAAAACAGTACAACAGCAGTTAGAGAAAAAAAAAAACTTAAAAGTGACAAAATCGCCATTAACATATAGTCAATTACTTTTATAAAACACATATAGGCCCTCAAAACCAAAGGTGTGAGCTGATTAAATGTTTAAAAGAACTTACATGCAATATTATGAAATTATTTAAACCTAAACAAAATACAGAGGAAAACAAAACAGATGCCTCATTTTTAGCCCACAACACTGAAGTATATCAAGCATACTCACTGCTAAACTGCATACAGAAAAGTATAAACACAAAGCGCAGACCCTTAGCCTTTACTTCTGGAGCACCAGAAACTTGAAATTACCTCTCAGTGGCAATCAAACCTTCCCCCAGTTTGGCAAAGTACTCAACTTGGTACTTTTTATATATAACCAACTCAGTACTAATGTGCTGAAGAAATTCTGGATCAACAAAAGAGTCTGGAGTGTACCCTTTTAGTTAAAACGGCAAAAATTAATAAGACACCTCAAGACATTTGCTGAGGGTCTGTTCATATCTTGATAGTTCTTCAAATCAGCAAAAATGCCTGAGGGATAACTTCATCTTATTCTCTCCTACTGACCTGTTGCACTGACTGTTCCAGCCAGTTCTATGTGAACGTATTGCATTTGTAAGTAAAGCAAAATTCCAAGACTTTGTCATTGCTTAGGTTAGTATTCTACCAAGAAATTTATTTCTTTCTTTTTAAACACAAAACTGCTTAAGCCTCCTTTTCAATCAAGGAGCTTCCATAGATGAAGATCAAATTTTGAAATAGTCAAGCTAAACTCTGTATCTTATTTTTCATTTGCCTTCTTTTTAGTAGAGTGTATCATATGAAAGAAACTAAAGAGAATTTCTTATCTTTTATGGAAAGCTTAAAAATACCAAAGGGGATAGTTGGATATCTCATAAGAGGTACTTAAGCAAGGGAAAAAGAAAAGACAATTTTTTTCTCAGTCAAAAGGGAGAGCTGGGATTTTCTACTTAAAGTATCTATGTAGTTTTCAAGAAAATAACAAGAAAACGATAATTTTCAAAGTAGTAAAATACTTCCAACCAGTGAGACATTTTTGTGAGAGGAAAACGTTTGCCTGATCCTTTGATATTGAAGGATACTTACCCATGTAAGAATCAAGACAATAAAATCAACATTTAGTACAACTAATAAAACACCCTGCTTGATATTAAAAAAATACTAAGTTGAATGAACAGCAGAAAAACTTCAAGGGCCAAATATACTCTAATACATCTAAGATAAACTACTAAAACTATACATAGACCTCAGTGTGTAATTCTGACTCTTACTGTGAGCACACAAGAGACTGCCTGCCATATAGCAGCCACCTGGGTCAATGTGAGCACTCCTGAGACAATCAGCAGTTAACTGCAGCATAAAATTCATAAGCCTATGACCCTGATAAAGCCTTAAGGATGAAATATTAAAGTAGAATTGCTTATGGTATTTAACTACACATCAGTGCCTTTTTCTCAATAAATGGCTGAGGACTTTTTTTTTTCCCAGCAGGGCTAGCACTGCTCCATTTTAGTTGTTTTACAGAACAAGTGCTAAGAAAGCAGACAAGAAACCCATGCACATGAAAAAACCTGCCCCACTATAATACTGGAAAGTAAAATTTTACAAGGACAAAATATTAAGGAAAACAGATTCTTACATCAAGGCACTCAGACCATACCTAGCTTTCTAAATACATGGTGTTTTTCTTTGAGAATACATAGCTCAAAAATGTTGAGCTTCCAAAAATTACCATTTTTGTCTGTTTCAAAGTCTCCTTTTGAATACTTTGGCCCAACTGTTAATGTGGCTTTCTGTTTCCAAGATGTCAGTCACAAATATGTGATAACTGCCTCCATATACAAATATTGATCTTAGCCACTATAAAATAAAGCAGAAAGTTTAAGGAACCTGTTTGTACATACCAATACACCATTCTCACATGTCCAAGTACTTGGATTAGATTCAAGTTTACTGACACAAACTATAAATCGCTCCGGAAACACACGTAGCTCTATACAAAAATAATTGAAGAGAAGATCACAAAAATCATATACATGATCAAAAACATGAATAACAATGCAAATATATGATATTTTAGTAAGCAAAATAATTTTTTTATAATTCCACACTAACTCACCTTGTACACTCCACTAGTTTCTTAACTACTCTCTTCGACATCCCATCCCTCCTTTTGTTTTGCTTTTTTAAATCATTTAAAAAAAAAAAAAAGTCAGATAAAGTTTAGTTCCCAAGAGGAACACCATGGCTGCAAATTAGTCTACCTACACCCCTGGACAAGTATACCAGCCAGAACCAACAGGCAAACCACTTAACGATGATTTCTTTGCACTATTCTGGTGATGAGTCTTTTCATCACAAAAGCTCCAAACCATGTTTATAATACATCACAACATAATCAGTCAGGACTTGGCATAAAAACTCAGCACAAGGCTAAGTGTTTCAAACTTTGATGACAGTGGTTTTTGAATGCATTAAACAAATAGATTAACTTCTACTGAATTACATACTTTACTCAAGATCATGAGTTTGTTTTGAACGCAAGAAAGTTTCTATTTACACAGGATGAAAAATTGAAGGGGTTTCATGTTAGAATAGACCAGACAAAGCTTTATTGAGTAAGTAGTAATGCTATGAAAAAAAGCATAACTGGATATTTTGCTATTTTATGTATCAGATTATTTCCAGATTATAATGTTGATATTTTCATTTCAGTTGTTTTTGTTGTTGTTGATTTTGCTTTGGTTTAGTTTTACAAAAACATAGTTACTATTTTTTTAAGTTTGTCATACTTCAAAACCAAGCCATAGCAGCCTTCCAGTACTTGAAGGAGGACCACAAGAAAGCTATTTTTTACAAGGGCATGTAGTGAAATGATGAGGGGGGATGGTTTTAAATTGGAATGGGGAAGATTTATATTAGACATTAGGAAGAAATTCTTCATGATGAGGGCGGTAAGACACTGGAACAGGCTGCCCAGAGAAGTTGTGGATGCCCCCTCCCTGGAAGTGTTCAAGGCCAGGTTGGATGAAGCCTTAAGCAGCCTGGTGGGAGGCTGGGGGTTGGAAGTGGAACTGGTTTGAACTGGTTGGATCTTTAAGGTCTCTTCTAACCCAAACCATTTTATGATAACAGCCTGTTTACTGAGACAAGAAAGAGACAAAGCATGTGGAAAAAAAAAAAAGACGAAGTTGACCTCAGATTTTTTTTTTTTTTTGAGTATATGGCCAATGTGCACAATTTGCCAGTGATGACCAGATAATCCACATGGGTGACTGCCTCTTGCACAAGGTACTGCTTCTTCAGCAACAGCACATTTCCATTGCTATCTGACAAACCCCTCCTGAGAGTGTAACTGGTAGCAACTATTCTAGGGTCATTACAATGAAAGATGGGGATGTTTAAACATACTACTTTGCATATGCCATTGGTTGAAAATGCATGCAAAAGGACCTCAGATGCAATTGTGTTGGCACAACAGCTTGTTAAGCTACTATAACTTTCATATTCTTTCAGAAATATCAACTTTTTTAGAAAAATTGTGTCCAAGGAGGTAGTCACACTATGCCTTATGTCCAGATTTTTGTTTCACTGCTTGTATCCTCAGGACCAGAAAAGCCACCCACAAAGGTCTAATACAATGGGTTTCAAGCTGAGAGCTTCTAAATGGGCTACAAAAGAAAAGCAGGAAAACAGTTGCAAGGACTGTGTTATGTGGTGTTCCAATAATAGTCTCTTTGGTAAGCTTACTTTAGATACTGAGCAAGCAACACTTACATAAAATGTAGAATATTCTTCTAGTGGGCTAAAAATCTCATTTTTGTTTGTGAAGGACTAGGTGTATCATATAGAACAGAAATAATGGTGCCAAATTATCCAGGTTTTGAGGATATATGATTATTTTGCTATTTACTGGGAGCAAAAAACCAGCAAAATTAAGTTTCCTTCTTGTTAAGGACTTCATATGGAAGCAAAGTTTTGACAGCAGCATCATAGCCCCCTTTTTTCCCAGCACTGGTAGGGCGAGTTCATTCCTCTTAGACACATTTATTGTTACACTTTATAATAATCTCGCTTGCCAGCTATCAAAATGAATGTATCATTAGGTGTACGCAGACACTTAAAAATAGCTCAAATTTAATACAAAGAAACCAATGTTGGAATACCCAGGCAGACACTCTGCTATTCTATTCTAACTATTCTCCTCCAGGAGGCTGAGAGAACAATTTTGACAAAATATTTAAAATCAACATGCCAACCTCTTCAACAAATATAGACTTAGAGCAGAACTAGTTGACATTTTAAGGCAGATTTAAACATTTATGGATAAAACAAATTCTTACAAAACTATGAAAATCTTTTAAAATATCCATTCAAGTATTCAGTATTTCTAAGGGCAGCTAACTGATTTGTTTTGATTTCTTTTAATACAAAAAGCTTAACATAAAGGGCAGTGATCATTATAGCTCCTTTTTACTGCCGTTGGCATGACAGGATTGATATCACTTCCTTACAGAGCATCTTGGCTTGAGAAAACATGAAAAAGATCTGGTCCAATGACATCACCTATGTAAAGACTTTATAGCACTGAGGTGAATGAAAGGCTTTTCTTGCATACACTTGTACTGCACAGTTGATGTCATAAGACATTCAAGCAAGCAATAATGAAGTGATTCATACTGCAACCTCCAGTTGATTCACCCTGCAGAGACTCAGTAAAACGCTGAGTCTCATCATACTTACAGAATTTGGTGTGGCTTAGCTGATTACCCTGGAGCAAAGCATAGACAACTTTAAATTTAAGTTTAAAAAACATCCATTGTATAAGAAACACTTCTCTGTTTTTTAGCAAATGTGCTCTGGAAAAAAAAAAAAGCTCTGAAAAATATTTGACTAGGTAGACAAAAATCTGACCAAGTATTAGTTTATGTTCCTCCTTTTTTTAAATTCTAGAAATACAGAATACAGAATACTAAGTAACACTATAAGAAACTGATTACTTACCACGATAATTTTTCCCTACAGCACAACGGAGGTTAACCCATCTCTTCGTAAAGTAGGCAGTAATGTGAAAACTGTTGGCTGCAATGTAAAACAAAGACATAATTATAATTAACTGCAAGGGTATCTTGGGCATTTTTTTCTCTAAGTGTTACACATCTGTGAAAACAGGAGTGAGACAAAAGAGCAGTCCAAGAATACAAAAGAAAACATAACATTAAAGGAATATTTTTAAAAAGAAACAGCTCATATTGAAGTCTCAAAAAGCTGGTGGCTAAAGTACAGGAAAAATCTAAACTGCCACCTAGTTCTGGTATCCAACCAGAGAAATAAATTTAAATCAACTAATTGGTCAGAGATATCATCTGCCCAATAGCCTAATGTCACGGTCACAAGTCCAATAGGCTGGAGTCCTATTCTCTATGATGCTTTCTTATGTATTCTACACAAACTCTACAGACAACCCTTTACTTCATTGACTTCTACAGAAAGGTGACATACTCAGAGCTGATAGAAAAAAATGCTGGCTATAAAAAAAGACAAGCAACCAGCCAAATATGAAAGGTCTTAATTATCTACAATTCCATTTAATTTAGTGATAGATGCATACATTTATCCTTGTTAGTATCTACAAGTAGATAGAGCTAACCTGGCTGACCCAGCAGATACCTATTAATACAGAGGGGCAGTCACTATTCCTGAGAATGACAGAAATCCTTGTGCACCAGGAGCATAAGAAAAGGACAGAGAGGATTGTATTACAATGAAGAGACTATTAGACTACGGCTAAGGAAATCAGCTTTTACTTTTGTTCTACTTAAATTCCCCAAATGACCCTGAGTAAATCAGTTACGACTTGATTCATAGAAGTATTTAGCAACCTAATTCCCACTGAAATGGAAAGAAGTTAGCAACTGTTACTCCTCCTCCACAGTCACTCTGTACACCTCACTAAAATGAATGTGCAAAAGAGGGTGGTATTTCTCCTAACTCTGATGAATTTTGCAAGACTTAAATTACTGCTGTTTCCAAGACAGTCAGATATCCTAGGTGCAATTACTACAGAAAAATTAGAAAATCAAGTGCTACTGCTGTTCTTCTAATCTGATTGCTTTGTGAGAAGAATGGGAAGCCTGTTTGTTCTGATCTCAGTCTCTACTGAGAAAACGCCAAGGCAGGCCTTATTTCTAAGTATAAGCCCTAAAATACACGTGCTCCTCTGCAGTCTACACCTCTCCTACTTGTATAAAGTATCCTGGAGCTCACTAACAAGTGCTGTTTAGCATCATCTCTCATTAAGAACTATGGCTATTGATCACAATCAATCCCTTTGAAATTTATCAGCCATCTTTTTTCCTTCCCCTCAGGAAGATACCCAAAATTTGACTTCCTTTTAGCGATCAAGTCAAGAAGTAACAAGTTGAACCATCTCTTAAAAATGATGAGTACTAATGAAAAATTTGGATGTAATCCACCAGCTTTATTAATTGTATATTTATGAGCACAATTAAAGAAAATTACTTTTAGCTATTTCCAATTTGGCACTCACAACTCTTTACCGTCATTAGTAGGGTTTGCCAAATCAAAGAATTTACCTTGTATATAAATCATTTATTAGTGTGATAACAGTATCTTCCACTGTGACCTCTGTAATGCTGAAAAAGTAACATTGCTGAAAGTGCAACCATGCAAATAAATCTTCAAACAGAGAGTAAATATCAAGACAGTCCTTTTACCTGCATGTCTGGGATATTCCAAATGCATTTTTCTTAAGAGGAATTTTAAATGAAAAAGCATGAATCTTTTGCTTTTCACAGGGAAAAGCACAATATTTCATTCCTGAAATTATCTTTTTTAATCAATGACATGTATACCTGTGTATTTTTCTTGCTATCCTGGTATTGTCAGAGGGGTGTTTAATCATATTCAAATCATATTCACTAATGGCCAGAACAAGACTTTAAGTTCCTCCTAAAAGCCCTTCATTCAGGTGGCTACTGTTCTCCAGAAAAGAACACCTACTTCAAATCTAACAAAACAATTATGTAAGAGGTCAAGACATCGCTACAACTATTTTTGCAGAGTCAGCTTAAATCTGAAAGTCTTATAAAAACCTTCACAGTGAGTTACATATGAGCTAATAAGCTCAGCCCAGAGAGTCTCACACTAGAAAATGGGTTTCATTTGCATGATTATTTACTACTTTCTGAAAAAGCCTGAATAGATAACTTGCTGCTACTTATTGCTAAATGAGAGAAAATTTTAAGATGCATTACATAAAATATACGTCTGTTTTGAAAGTATCATACAGCTACACTCATCAAATGTTTTGAAATCCTCTTATATGTGACATCTGATCTAATCCATAGTCAGCTGGAGTTTGCAAAACTTCCCTAGTTTTGAAGTTTCCAGAGTCACTGCAGAACTATAAAAACAGTGATATCCTCTTTCTGCTTATATATTATCCAAAACCATTCTGCTTCATGAAATAAGAAACTAAAAAATAAGCCCCACAAGAAAACCTTCTTACTCAACAACTTCATGCAGCTTTCAGCCTTTTAAACTTTCAACACAGTTACTCAGCATGAGTCTAGGTCTGTTCTCAATTCCAAACTTGTCCACCAACAACGCTGTTTCTATATTGGCATACACTAATGTTGGTTTTGGGCAGGTTGAGGGTTAATGCTCCAGGGAAAATAGTCACCCTATACTCAGTAAGGACCAAAAGCTGATATTCCTGATATCATTTGGTCCTTCCTTCCAGATATGTACCAAATGATCCATCACCAACTCATTTTAAGCACACCACTGAAGTTTCAACTTCAAGTTACGTACACTGTTTTGCAGCCAGTGACAAAGAGAAACTTCACAGATCTTACGCTCAGCAAATCCACTTAGCCCAATCTTAAGTTTCCTCTTCATCATGCAATGAAGATATAACTTCATTTGTAGATTACCAACACAGAAAAAGAAAGAAAATTGTTACAAGTTATTTGGACTTCTGTTTCTCTTGCTTTGAAACTGTGCACCCAAATCATCAGATCTGGGTCCCAAAGCAACAAATAATGAAAACCAATCAAGAAAATAATAAAAAAACCCCAACAAAACCAAACAACTATCAAAAAAACCCAGACCCTGAAACCTAAAATGAAACTGAGTAAAAGTGGTTCTAAAAAAGCCACAGTTCAGTTTCAGCCAAAATCCACACCAGTTGAGTGCTGCCTTTTAAGGGAAGGGTAATTGGCCCTGCTTGTTATATTTCATAGCCCCATGACACCAAGAGGAAGTATCAGACACTGACGCCTTACTGTAAGACTATCCAGCAACACTCATTTTCCAAAGGAGTCACAGCCAAGCTGACTTGTGCTTCCAGATGCCTGCCAAGAAGAGGGCTGTGGTACAGTGTGGAGCAGTGGGAAGCCTTCTCCCACGGCTATTACAGACCGTTCATCTGGGAGCCTGGGAAAATGCCTCTGAGCTGCTGAGTTATCTGGAGCACCCTGGCAGGTGTTCACTTCCCAGTACAATCTAGCACCTGCATGGCTCTGTAACTAAGCTCAATCAAGTCTTCTCCAAAGCCACAGTACAAGCCCAAGAAGGCCGGCTGCCCCTCAAACATTTCCATATCTGACAGGCACTTATCTCTCATCTCACAATGGTTTTCGATCATCTTTAACAAAAACACCTATTTTTCCTCCCAGCCCAGATCTTTTGCATTCATGATTAGTGCTGCCTCTACATTTGGAAAGTAATAAGAAAGTAAATCATTGTTAACACCATATAAAAAAAATATTTTAAAAATAATAGAATTAATTTCTGATGTTACAATGTGAAATTAAATACACAGGTGCATTAGACTTTCTGAAACTCTATATTGTATATTTAAAATATATCTACATTCTGCTTGTGCTAATTATTCCATACAGATTAAGCTATACAAGTAATAGTGTTTACAGTATATAGAGCTTTTCATCTTCAAAGTGCTCTACAAACATGTTATTACACTGCTTTTTAGTAGTCATACTTCTCCACTTAAAATTATTCACCACCAAATCCAAATTCCTGATAATTTGTAAACAAAACAAAAAACGAACATTTCATTCTAAACCTACTGTTAATCACACAGCTTTCCTTCCCCCAAACAAACATTTATGTTCATAGCATGTGCTCCAGAGTAGGTTGCCATTTCTAATTTAGAAGAGATTCAAAACCAAACTTTGGCAGGTAGCTTTAAGTTCAAATCTAGGGCAGATCAGGGACAGCAGATGCAAGACAGTATGTACAAAAAGCTGTAAAGACTTCCTGAGCCTGTTCCGATGTTCAGAATGGGCACAGAATTTCTCTATTATCTCCTACACCCCCCCCCCCAAAAAAAACCAAAAAACACTAACTGCATAGTCAATGACAACAACTACTTCACGTAGTACAAATTTTTATGCACCAAATAGCGGGTTTGAGAAGAACTTAAGCAGCTCAGGTTGGCATCCATTCCTTCCACTCATTTTGCTTTCAATTCTAAGAATTTAAAAAATTATTTTGTTAAATTTTCATTATTTCAAGTAATAATCACAGGCAACTACACAACAAAGTATGTATGGAACAATGCATAATAAAGCCCATAAACTTTAAATAAATGTTCAATACCTAAGAAAAGACATTCAAGCCACTAAATTTATATACAAAAAGTAGGGATTAAAAAACAAAACAAAACAAAAGACTTGGGTGCAGTATTAAGGGAGTGAGCATCGCTGCAGACTCTAATCCTGCAAACTCTTATACCTGCAAATAAATTCAGTGATATAATTTGCCTCTGTCTTTTTCCAAGGCACCTTACAGTCAGCTCAAAACAAGCATAGACAAAATAGATTACTGATTTGCTTTCTCCTTACCTCACAACTGTATTAGTATTACTGCCGTTCTTCTGTCTGCTAAATCTTCTAAACATGGGCCAGTGGCTAACACCTATAGGTAAGAGTTCTGTTCCATCAAGGATATGGGAACCAGAGTTAGTTCCTATCAGAGAACAGGGTCCCCAACTGGTGAAAACACATTAATCTTTAAATGTCTCTTATCAAGCCAGAATTAGATATGCCTAGCTGAATCCTCTCTCCTATCAGAACACTGATAGCTGGGCGTGGTAAACTGTCTAAAACCTTCAGAATGAAGCATCAACACTGAAATCGGACTGAGCAATTTTATGAAATCCAATAAATAGGGCTGCCATGCTCTCCTCTAGCAGGAGAGGTGCAGATTTCACTTCAAAATCAGAATTATACTGGTCAAAGTGGATCCAGGATAAGGCATTTCTTAGTCTGCTTGTTACAGGTATCCTGGAGGAAAGAATTGAGAAGAAAAACCATGTAAGAGACCACCTGGCTGCAAGATGACAAATGCACCTATTGGACATCCTCAGAACACACCAGCTCTGAAGGAAAAAAAACCTCTTCCCTTCAACTAGTACTTGAGACTGGAGAGGCAGGCTGATGCAGTCCTGGAAAATAGCTCTTACGATACAGTATCTCAACATCCATTCCTAACTTCTAAGCAAAAATAGCTAGTACCAGCTGATAATAAGATATTCAAGTTGATAAATGTAAAGCAATGTATTTGATGGCCAGTGTACCATTACCACAGCCAACTGCGTTCTAATAGGACACCACATTTGATTTCAGCCTTTTGTTTCAGACTCAGTGACAATATTATTAGCTGTACATGATGGGCTTTAACACACAAACTGAAAGCTACTTATTAATCCTCACTGTTTGGAACATATCAACTGTATTCTATAGAAAGCCACGTGCCTGGACGTCCTTAACTACTGGAACGAGCCAAACAACTGAGAGAAAGGTTAAGAAAGGCATCTGTTGCTACCAGCCAAAAGGCAGAGAGAACTGGAAAACAAGCCCTGTGGTAAATGCTGTCTATCTCTTCAAAGTGGCTGTATCACCATGAAGGAGCAGCTCAGTTAAAAACCACCTGATGCCACATTTGCACATCAAGATGAGCATCTCCCTCAAACTGGCCAAACACAACTGTATCCAAATGGAGCAATGCCATTTATATCAATCAATCAAGGTAGATTTTAGATAAAATGAAACGCAGTCACTGTGATGGTGAAAAGTTTTCCAGGGCACATGGGAATCCATACAGTTGCCTTTTTTAAAGAATAAGTCCTTTCAGCCTAATTGTCCCCGTGTTTTTTAACTTGAGGATACCCATGAGCTTTGAAAAAAATTTTTGATGCCATGAAATACCTGTAAGGGAGGATTTTGTATTTTAAATGTCAGGAATCTCCACAAAGCAAACTCTCTTTTAGCACAAAATCTTTAAAAAAAGTGGAAATTAGGCTTTCCCAATTTAACAGACAGGACTGGCTCCCCTTACTGTTCACTAGAACATTATTGTGGGTAACACTACTAAATGCTGAAAGACTTTAAAGTACAGTCAATCAAACTGTTCACAGTTCTCCAGGCTCTGTTTCTTTTCCCTAGTAATAGGAAATAACTTCTGCAAAACTTCTTACCAGAGAGGAGAGAGTTTTAACCCTATACCTCCCACAGCTGACAAGGTTTTCATCTTATACCAATAACAAGTTTCCTAGGCAGGGGTCACTAGAAGTGTCAGGGATATATTACATCACGTGGCTACAGAAACCTATGGGTTTGGTGAAAAAGTCCTACCACAGTCTGCCACTGGAGACATTATGGAAGGCAATAAGAGGGAAAGAAAAGGTAGTAGCAGGTATTTTCAGGAGGACTTTAAAAAGATGGCACGATTGTGAAAAGGTGGCTTCTGCAAAGCTAATCCTGATATATAGCAGTAATAAATGTTCTTGTCTGTCTGTCTCGAGGAATCCTGTTCCAATGGAGCTAAGAGGTAGATGCTGATGTTATGACTCCACTTTTCTTCTATGCCACCATCTAGAGGACACTTCAAAGGAAAGTGAGTTCTAAGAGATGTGTGTGGACTTGAATCAGTATGCGTTTCATGCTGTTGTCTGAATAAAGCAAATCATACCAGAGGTTCATGGGTCTTTTCACACAACAGACTCTTGTTAGGTTTATAACAAGTCAGAATGTAAGGAAATTCTGGAGCTTAGCAAATAGGTGGAAAGTCACCACAATGAAGCCTTCTGTATTTTCTCTTTTTAAATGCAAGCAAATAGGTCGTAATTAAGTCAGCTGCTTAAAGACACTACTTCCAAATAACTCCCACTCGCTTTCTGCTCTCAAGAACTCTGATGCAAATGAGATACCTCCAAAAAGACCAAGAACAGCCCATGACCTTGATCGCCTGATCAGTACCACTCAGCTCTAGCAGCGAAGCAGGTGCTGGTTGTGCTGCAAAGTGATGGAGGCAGCAAAACAGTTTGTAGCAAACCACTCATTTTAGCTTACACAAGAAAACTTTATTATAAGGGACCGCCTGAATTACACAGTGCAGTATCTTGGAGTTTCTGCCATCAATGTAACGAATGCTAAGTGCAAAAAAAATCCCAAAAGGAACATTCTCTTTCTCAATATTAAATCTCAAATTTAAGGTTGAAAAATCTCAAATTAAGATGAAAAATCTTGAGATTGTCTTGTGCCATGGGAAGACAACAGAAAAAGAACAGATAGGCATTGCCTGTATCCTATAACCCATATGCGCGCGCACACAAAAAAGAAAGCTAAATATCTTAGGCAAAAGAACAAGAGAAAGATACTCTAAATAAATACAAAATTGTCATCTTCTAACCTTTCTAAAGCAAGCTTTATCATTTAAACAATTTTGTTTTGAATGAATTTGTGTATCAGGGAGTATGTTTCCCTCTTGAATAAGTGTAATTCACTCTGCATTAGAATATCTCCTACCTGTTTGAAGTTGATGGACTATATCAAGTTCTTTCACCATACCCACAATGCCTATTCAAGATTACTTTCCTCCTCTTCTCAAGTAAAAGTCTTTATTATTTGCTGCACACTACTGCATTTTTATTTACTTCTGTATGTTTTTAATAAATTAAGGCCTAGGCCCTGTAAAGCTTTGCTGGTGTAGTTTTGTCTGCAGTCTGTCCCTTGTGCTTCTGTAGTCAACAGAAATAGTGTGTAATAAATGCAACGTACCTAGCACCCTCTTTGATGAAACAAATGCACATAACTGCTCTCACTTAACTACTTACACAACAAAAGCACTCATAACTTTTTTTCAGGAATTGGCCCTCCATCTTTATCTCAATGGATTTCTGTACAGCCTTAATAAAACTTTCCAAATATAAATAAATCCACAAAAATGTTCGTAATTTAAAAAACTCTACTTGCTCTCCACCTTTGTCATATGATAACAAAACTTAAGACCAAAAGAACACAAAGGAGAATAATATTGTGTAATATGGTAACATGGAAAGTTTAAAAGAAATTCCAACACATATTTGGCCACGAAATTATACCCACAATTATTTCCAGTTATAATGAAAATAGAAAGGACATCAATGTCCAGTACATATCTATAATGATTTTTTTTTTCTTAAAACGTAATGACAATTCTTTTTTTTTTTTCACTTGGAGTGCTGGTGACAGTTTGGGGACTTCTATATCGAGACTTCTAAGGAATGCAAGGGTTAAAGACGCGTTTAAAAGAAAAAAAAAAAAAAGAGAGAGGTTCTCACAGTTTAAAGAGAGCAAAACAACACATTTAGGAAACCAGACAGCTAAAAGGTCAAAACGTTACACTTCCAGGTCAAACTTCTGGTTACAATTAAGTAAATTCCTCTAAGCATTTCTAGGGAAATCATATTTCTTTCAGGTTTTATTTCAAATCCCTGATCTTTCTTGCTTACATTGTAACCAAAACAATAGTGCAGTCTTTAGAAACATTTGGTAAAGAGTGCTTACTTTTTTTTTTAAAACAGAACCTGACATTCCATCTCAAAATAAAAATCAAATCCTTTTTTTTCCATCCCATACAACATAAAGTTAAGCTAATTAAAAAGAAAAAGGAAAAAGAAGCTATCAAATCTAATTAATTATTAAAGAATAGATACAGTCTTTCTTTTCCCCTTAGATTTCCTTTTTCATCCACTTTCCTTAACTGTACTTTCATGGTAGGATTTGGTTCAGAGTTTCTGGGCTTTTTTTTAATAAATCAAGCAATTTTCCTCCTCCCATGAAGTCATCCAGAAAACCTTCACACCTAAGATGCTGACAATAGTCCTGATGCAAAAACTAATGTGCCAGCCTACCAACAATCTCATGACTCCAATCATTGCCCAACAAGACTACCTAGTTCTAAAAAAACCAGAATCTCTAGCCCCGTGACACAGAGTTCCAAAGTTTTTTTCAGAAGTCCCAAACACAGAGCCACCGCAGCTGCCCACAGACAAAGCATTACCTGCACATGGACTAGCAACACAATAGGAAAGCAGTGTACATGGGTTATTGTAATTCACCAGAGGTAGATCTGGTATGCACCTAAACAACACCGCCCGCTATGCAAGTTAGCAAGTGATACATGCAATCATATGTACCCAAGATGAAAAAAAAAATCCTAGAGGTGTAGTCATAGTACAGTGATACTTTAGCCAAGCACATTATATATGACCAGATTCACACATTATTTGTAAACATTCTACTTCAGCAGAGTGCACAAATGACATTAAATTGCCCTCACTGCTTTATCTGTAGCATATTCAGTACAGCACACTCTTCAAGCTATCCCACACACATATTGGTAAAGATTGGACAGCTAAGGAAAGTCAGATCTATCATACTAATCAATAATTTCTCCTCTAGTATTTTAGACATTCCAATGCAAGGAATTTGAGCCTCCATTAAATAAAGGCCATAATTTAAAATTTGCTTCTAGCAGAAATCCTATTCATCATCTTAACAAAAGATGTGAGAAGATAATTTCGAGTCAAGCTTATTCTCCAGAAAATTTCAACTGAAACGACAAGTTCTCAAAATCCCCCCAAACCTGTCTGCTACCTATTCCACCTGTGCTTCATAGTACTTAAACAGGTCCACAGAAGCTGTACACTGAAAGCCTGTCTTTTGTATTCCTGCTTCTAAGTGACCACAGAAGCTTCAAAAAACCACACAGAGCACAGAATAAAGAGTACCTTTGAGAGGAACAGACATCGGACAAAAGAATCAGGCAGTCAAATAAGAAATAGCAAGGACAGATGAGCTGGTTGTAATAAATGTAAAAATGTAATCAGAAACAAATACAGGAAATATTAAGTACAAGATACTAATCAAAACATTTTTCATAAGTTATTGCATAAGTTACTGCATACTTCAGAGAGCTATGAGGTTCTGTTGTCACAGACGGATGAATGCAAGTATAAAGTTCACAAAGTTCTGCAGGACTTGGCTACAAATCATAAATGAGTCCCTTGTAAAGAAGCTCATAATTCTTTTGAGAGACAGAAATTACAATGTGCAATTACAAACATTAAAGTTAATTTAATATACTTCTCCTCAGTCCCATGGGGAAGCTTATCTGCTATAGCTCACCTTCCTTGCAGTTGTATCCATCAAATTTCTGTGAGTGAGGTTAAGTGAAATTATTCTAGTTAAAACCAAATAAAACACTTGAACAGCAGCGGAGTAAGAATTAACAGCTGGAAAGGTAGGAATAAATCAGTTTTGCTGCTACAGGATTGTAACGTGGACACACCCTGTGAACATCTTACACATTTCACATTCTACACTAACAACAAACACTCCTAAAGCAAACGAGGGCAGTCTGAAAAGGATGTTTTACATAAAAATGTCATAATGTTCAAACTTAAGTGCAAGGCCAAAACATCTTGGAATATTTACTATCATGATTTATTGTGGTTTTTTTGTGTGCTTACAGTAGCCAAACAGTTTCATAAGCAACAGTATTTTGTTATGAAATCACATCTTTTGCATTTTTCTATATTAAATATGATGCACAATTTGACTCCAGGTCTTTGTAAAGCTAAACTAGTCATAATAGTACTCGCACTTTTCAAAGTTTCTCGCTTTAGTAAGCTTATCAGAAGTTAATGTCTGAAATCTTAGCGCCTAAGACTTCTACCTGCTAATAAAGTTCAATCATATTTGCAAAAAGCAACTTGGGGAAAAGATGGATAGACACATACAGAGAAAACATGACCAAAATAGGCCAAATTTCCTTAGAAAACTAGGTTAAATTATACAGAACCCCAGAGAAAGCAGATAAAATCAAGCTGGGAGCTCATTGTGCCATGTGACAACATGCTCTCCAATTATTTCCACTGTAGAAGAGACTGTACAATAAAAAAAATCTGAAATCAGAGCAAAAATGTTCTACAAGCCAAGAAAAACAACAAAGATGCTAGGGAAGGAATGAGAAAAGATCTTAGATCTGAAAATTACTTGTAGGATAAACCAAGTTAACTTTTCCCTCCCTCTAGAGGGGAAAGAAGGTCAGTTTACAAGACACCTTCTCCCTTCCTTCCATTTCTAACATGGACATTTCTACCAGTCATATTTTCTTTCTGCACCCTCCTTTTCATTTCCTCTGTGCCCATGTCAACTTTGCCTTCTTCTCTAATTTTCCACAGTCCTTCCTTGTCATTCTCTTGTTTTAATATCTCAGTTCTCTCTGCAGCCTCTTGATACTTAATTTTCACTGTTTTTAATCAAAACCAGCCACCTTCCGCAGAATATGAAAAACACACTCTGCTTTTAGCTTGTCAAAGTCTACAGTAGGTGAGCATTACGACACACCAACTGCTTGACATCATCACTAAAATCCAGCTTGTGTTATTGAGTAGGACAAGAGGTGTAAAGTAAAAACATATGGCTCATATATATAAATGTACTACCTTTAAAAATTATACATTATTGAAGTAAGGTTTACTGTTTAGTGAATGAGAGAAAGTCACTAATACACAGGTTTGTTATTGGATGGCTTACATTGAGTGAACTTCAAATAACCATACCTGATTGATGACCCTCTTGCGTGATTTTGGCAATGTAAACTGGATGCAGGTAAAATTAAAGCTTTGACAACCTACCCCTTTTTTCTCTTAAAAAAATAAACCAAAGCAGAATCAAACCGAAATTGAACACGTTTGGACATTAACTAAAGCAGAAAATGGAGAGCTTGTACCAAAGCCTATGTCCAAAGACTAAATTTAAGCTTACTTTGGCAAATCGTTCATACTAGCCATTTGGGAGGGGTGGAGAAATTGTTGAGACAGAAGGAAGAATAGGAAGAACTTGCTTGTCTTGGCTACTTTCTCTCATTTTTCCATTCTTTCTTTCTTTCTTCTCCTGCGTGTAACACCCACAGATTTCCTAATGAGATGGTATGCGACCCACCACACACTGCTGTGTGGGCGTAACTTAAATGAAAAAAATCTAAATTAACAAGTAACATGCATGGATATTTATATTATGTCCCACAAAACCGAAAGGTGTTATTAAATAATATTAAACATAATATAACATTAATGTTAAAAAGAAATTGTGATAAGTGAAAAATTTCTCTTCAAAATTGATACAGTAGCCAGTTTAACAAGTCTTCTCTGCTCAACAGATCTAGACAGCAGGATGAGATCTGCTCACAGTAAGGGAGCTTGCCTTTTATTTCTGAAGAAAATATGCTTCAATATTAGAGGCAGTAAAAAATCTTAGTGATACTGGTCTAATAATTTGGATTCTAATAAATTTTGAATACATATTGAAACATGGAGAACAAATCAATTAAAAGTGACCTGAAAAGTTGCAAGTTCAAATAGGGGTGGAATGCTGACCTGGCATATTTAAAGTGGTAAATAACCAGCTAATAAGCATCTTAATGGTCCTACAGATACGCTCTTCCTGGCAATAGCCAAGGTTTTACAGCAGTGAAACTCTAGATGCAGACTTGCATAACTTTGAGCAAAAGAAACCACATTTGGTTTGAAGAGCTCAAAAATGTTAAATAACCTCCAAATGCAACAATAGCTGCAAGTTTAAACATTTCACCAGCAGCTCCTACAGTACACATATGCAGCAGTCACATTCCAAGCTTGTGTATTTCTTCGTATACTACAAAACACAATCAGACAAACACTGGTCAGCTATCTCACATTTCATCTGTTTGTGAAAAAACAGAAAAACTTATCTTTGTACTCTACAAACAGGACCTATGATCCTACAGAGGAAGGTAAAACACAAAAGGCCTCAGAGCCACATTTGAGTGATGGTAACTGCTAAAGACTATTAGACATGTAGCTCAGATAAACAGGTCGGTACCTTAGAGGCAGGTCCCTGCTGCTCTGGTGAACATCCACCTATGCTGCTATTTCCTTCTCAGGTAAGAACAGACTTGAATGTAACTTGAATAAACTTGATTCTTGAACTTGAACAAAGCACTCCTTTCTTACAAATTACAGCCCCGAGCAAAGTAGGGTCAGAAAAGGAAAGACATGGATTGGGAAATTAGGTTCAACATGAATGTTGTTATCACAGACTGTTTTCCTCCTTTATTTCTTTAGTGTTAATTAATGACAGTGAGATTAACTGCAGAAAACAGATAGACAAGTAATTCCGTCTCATCCATTTTGTATTTTTCAATATAAAACTGTCACAGATATTACCTATGACATCCTCAAATATCCTTATGTTTTGCATTTACAGGAAATAAGGGGAAGGGTCAAGCAGAAGATCAGTTCACAACTCTGGGACAGCATACCAGTACTCTTACTGAAAAGTTCATGATATAAAAGAAATATAGGACCCTGAAATCTCATGTACACCTTGAAATTAGTGTTGCATCTGTGTGTATACGTATAAAAACAATTATTATGTCTGGCAGTTAGTTTTATCTTAAAAAATATTGAAAAACTACTTTTTACTGAGGCAGGAAACTTTAAAAATAAATACTAAGTTTTATAAACATTAACAGTATTTTAAAGGGGTAAAATGTAGTTACAGCTCACACAGGGAAAACAGGTTTGAAAACCTTTGAGTGTCCTGAAGTGCCTTTTACTTAAGCGGCATTGTGTTCTTGTGGGTGGAAAAAACCCTCCTGTCATGCCATAGCAATCAAGTTCCCACACATGCCTAAAATATTGCAGTAAGCCAATCATACAGTATTTAACCTGTACTTTCTTTATTAAAAACACTCATTAATATTGATAATACTGTTTAAAGCTGAAATCATTAACTAGAATTCTATTGGAATCTGTCTCCTCAACAACCAAAAATATTTTGAAAGGCAAATAATTTGTTCAGAATTAGTATTTATAATATAATATAATATAATATAATATAATATAATATAATATAATATAATATAATATACATTGAAGTCAAACCCTTGTATCAGTATATACATTGATAGTCTATTCTAAGTATGCAATTACATTCATTGCAGAATTCATATTTCAGTAGAGATCTATTTCAATGTATTTAAGGAAATACAAGGAATCATAGTCAACACAGGGCTTTACTATTGCAGTCCTTCTTTTCTGTGACAAGGCTAGTGCTCCAGGTTGGTACTAAAATAATTTTTTTTTTTTAAATCATTATTTGCTAAGAACTATTTGGAAAAAAAAAATTGGGTATGTAACACCAACAGATAAGCCTATCAACAGTAAAACTCACCATGATGACCAGAACAGCTACTGAAATAACATTAAACAAAAGCTGGCAAGCCACATAGCCCCAAAGCTGATTTAACATTGGAGAACAAGCTACAGTGATCATTATCTTTAGTTTAAAAAAAGCATGTACTGAAATTGCACCGATTAATCTCACTACCTTCAAACACACAAAATAATAATAATAATAATAATAATAATTATTATTATTATTATTACACTTAATGCTCTTAATATTGTTCTTTTCTGCATAATAATTACACCCAAGGCCACTGACACTACTCCTAAGCCTGCAGTAGCACCGGTGAAATGACAAATGTTGTTTATCACATCATGGCAACTTTTAAAGAACAAAGAGATTGTTAGAAGAGGGAGAAGTAAAGATGTTATTTCTAAATTAAAAGCTTCTGAACTATATGTTCACATGGAAATGAGACTCAGCAGAATAGCAAGATTTCCATCAAGTTTGGAGCACCTAGGATTATACCATTTATTCATGTAATGCTAACAATAAACTCTCATATGAATAGTACAAGCATCCTATTTATTATTTTAATGACTAGAAAATTAAAACCCACTTAAATGTTTTCAGTAACGTAGGTGAAGTAATTCCAGAGCCAAACATCAACTATTTCAGGCTTCTCGGCTTTCCCAATGGCAAATTTCTCATGATGAAAATAAAGGACACACAATCCTACCATACGGTTTTTCACAGTAAGTTAAAAAATTTATTTTACCAGTAAGAAACAAAGGACCAGATGGTGCGCGTTCCATTGATTTACACTGACCACGTTGTTTAGGCGCTTCCAAGTAATGTTTTACCCTTGAAGCAACAACTTCTTCTAGCAACACGCAGAGCTCCTGAAAGAGTAAACATTGGCCCATTTAGATCGATATTTACGTACATGCCTACAGACACATAACAGAAATCAGAACTCTGAGGGCTGAGAGAGTTGGGGTCTTTCAGCCGGGAGAAGGGAAGGCTCCAGGGAGACCTTGGAGCAGCTTTCCAGTGCCTACGGGAGGCCTACAGAAGAAAAGTTGGGAGGGGAATGCAGCAATAGGGTGAGAGGTAACAATTTTAAGCTGAAAGAGGGGAGATTTAGACGAGATAGTATAAAGAATTATTTTTCCTGTGAGGCACTGGAACAGGTTGTCCCAAAACACAGATGCCCCATCCCTGGAGGTGTTCAAGACCAGGTTGGATGAGGCTATGAGCAACCTGATATAGTGCAAGATGTTCCTGTCCATGGTACAGGGTTTGGAATCTTTAAGGTCCCTCCCAACCAAATTCATTCTATGATTCTATGAAAATCAGTCCGTTTCACATAAAGAGGAAAAACATTATCTGCTATTAAGTACATAGAAGCGAGAAGCACATAAGGAATGAATAGGAAGAAGTCAAGGTGAATTTGCTAGAAAACAAGAGAGGAAGTACATCATGGAATTCTTGCTTGGTAGATGAAATACACAGTACTAAAATACAAATAATTTCGGAAGAGCAGATTAGTTTCATTTGAATGCAAAGCAGGAAAAAATGTTAAAAATTTAAATTTCATTAGGCATTTAAGTAAAATATTAGTAAAAATCAGCAAAGGAATTAGCAACCCTATTTCTCTACAATATCCTTATAAACCACAAGAAATACTTTGCTTCAATTCAGTGTAATTCTTGGGGGGGGAAGACTCAGAGCTAATTTGGTCACAGCAACCTAATTTCTCTTGTCCATTTTGACTTTTCTGCTCCTGAACATAATCATTCATATCTTTCATACTTCTTTCAGAAAAGCAAAATAAAAACCACATACAACTCAAGCAGAACTAACCCTTCAACCAGAAAAAGCATACAAGAAAACTTGGAGTAAAAGAAAAAAATTAATCTCTTGAATACCAGAATAAATTTTCAGATTAATACACACATACATATTTGAGACATTTCCGTCAGTATTCTTATTTTCCATTGTGCATAACTATGTTCTCACAAAAATGATACTTTGTGGTATACAAAAATATCATTTTACCTTTTTACAGCAATTTGGACAATGGATAGAATTATATTAGTACGATCTAAACTAAAATGTCTTGGCTTGAAATTTACTTTGATTATTCTAGAAAGAATGCAGAGCAACAAAATGTTTGAAGTATTGTTCCAAATGGAAGCACTGCACATTATCTGTCAACCACAAATAGCAATTTCTCCTCACAGTAAGAAATACATTTTCCTTTCTGCTTTAAGAGTAGAATTATAAAATACTGTATATACTTACACTTCTGTTTAACTCATTAAAATTATTTCATTACACATTCCTTTACAGGACTTTACATTCAGAATAGAATTAAAAGGTCTAGAAAGCAGAGGAAACATAGTGTGCGTTTGGTTCTTTCTACGACAATAAAGATTAGGATTCACTTCCTTAATCTATGTGGAAACTATTTTAGCTGTTATGTTATGGAAATATTATTTAAATTATTCTCCACAAAGAACTATACTGACCCATATTTAAGAAAACAGAAAGAAGAGCAGGTTTCAAGAGAATCGGCTCTTTATACTTCCGCCATTAAAAAGAACTTGTAACTGAGACTTACGCTATGCCTATGGAGAAATCACAGCAAGGACCTAAAAAATTATAAGTTCAATAAATGTTTCTCAAGGTTTATCTCTGATAAGCATTTGACGTTTTTATTCCAGGGGAAAAGAGACAGGATAGGAAGTGCAGAGAAATTTGATGGGCAAAAAGAGAGAATATTTCCCAAATGCCTCAACTTGCATTTTGCAGCAATCCCAGGATAACTCTATATACAACACACATGTCAGCAGCACACAAGCTGTGTCTTCACAATACCCAGCTAGACAATTTGCACTGCATGTTCTTACACTAGCCTCAAGTGTATGGGCACTCATGTAGTTCCAAGGAGCTGACAGGCTGGCATCAACTCCTCCTCCTGTCTAGGACCACAGCGCCAGCAGAAGATCTGCCATCCATGTTTGGCAGTGGTGCCTCTGCCCTCACACCTATCTGTCATCCTTCCAAGTGGGCTCCAGCTCCCTTGGCTACAAACTGCAGCCACTGACTTTCATCCCAGATGCACAGGGGATCAGCAGAAAACTTTTATGTTACAAAAGCTCTAAGAGGTATCTGCATATTCCACATAGAAGCAAAGAGAACTCTAATACCCCTAGAGTTTTCCAGATATTGGGAACAACAAAAAAATTTAGAAAACTGTTTGTGATAAATAAGTAAGAGCTCTCATTAAAAAAAAAATTACAAACATATGCATAATTTGCCTATAACACCTTACTAACCTTTTTATTTCCACTTTAACAAAGACTCTGCATAGAACTTTCAGGAAGCAAATAGTAGAGCTACTGGAATCACACTTCTCGGTTGCTGAAAATACGCAATCTTTGTACTTCACTCAATACATGCAGTCACAGAAATGTAATGAATGCTGCCCTGTCGTGCCTCTTTATTAAATCAATCATGATCTAATTTCCTGAAATTCATATCTTTCATTTTGGCAGTCCTACAAAACACATTTTGAAAACACTTAGAAGGCAGATAAATGGGATAGAAAAATTGGTTATAAATAGAAGGCGTAATGAATATTCATTACTCAGGAAAAAGAAGTCCAAAATATTTCCTGCATTTGATTCTTTCTTTGCTTAATAAAGCACAAATTGGATGTTAATATTTAACATGTTGTTAAATATTCTGCTTTTTACTCCCTCGGGATATTAATTTATTGTTTCTTTTAATTTTATTTAAAGTTACTACATTAAGATGTATGGGGATGCTCTGCAGTGACAAGTTAATTATGCCATTATTAAGAAAGCTATCTGCTGAAAATTACCGTAACGGAGACTTGCGGGAAAGTCCACAGGCATTCAAAACATGTCCTGCATTCATTTTCAACAGGGAACTTCTCAAATTCCCACACAGACTGAACTAAGTGAAAACTCCAGCCAGTAACTCATCACAAGATTGTAGCAAAAATCACACTGAATCTGATGAAAGTTACATTAGTAATTTTACTGGTCACTGATGCACTTATTTTCCAAAATTGCAACTGTTGTCAGGATGTACAAATGATAAAAATAAAGTTTGGAAGTTTCCATTTGTAAGATACAATGGTTCTATAGTTTATGATTCATTCTCATTAAGTTTTCTTGCACTCTCTAAATGCAACATCATTTACACTTCTCAGAAACAGAAAAAACAATTAATAGAAAGATATTTCAGCAACAAGCTCTGCAAAAATGATACTTGTCATAACCTGGTTTTTATCTCTCACTATAATGTACAAACATTCATTAAAGGTATGTTTTTAAAATTAGAAGTTAAGTCAGAAGAATGAGGACAGCATGCACACATGCAGGTATGCATACACAGTTCAAAAATTAAAAGACAAATTGAAAGTGTTCATTCATGACCAAAAAAAAAAAAGCACATATGGTTCATAATGAGGTCCCCCAGCAACTGCTGAGTTAGGTATAACAAAAAGTATTCTGATATCACTGAAAAATTCTGAACAGTTCAAGGCAATCCAACTTTTCCCCCACAACCGTATGGTTTTGAAGCAGAATTGATATTTGTTGTACCTCTTTCTCATGATCTGAAAACCAGCTGGTGTCTTTACTGGAGCCTTGAGGCAAAATGTGAGCATCCACCAAAACAGCAAAGTTCCCACACTGGAAAAAAAAAAAAGAAAAACCAGTAGCTTCAACAGTAGCTGCTAGGAAGCAGATGTGGGACAAAGAGATAAACAATCAGGTAAGTATATGCATCTGTTTCAGTGAAAGAGCAGGCATAAGATAAAACTATGGGAGACTATGAAGCATGGAATTACAAATTAGCCATTGTTTGTGGGTTTAATGAGACACAAGAGCAACAGACATATCTTGGATAGCTCATTGAAAAGTTTAAACAATTACAAGTACATGGAATTTTCTTCTGCTACCTATACGTCACTTTAAAATCTCAGTTCAAGCAAATTTTAATGTGTAAAGAACTAGCAATTCCTTCACCATTCTATTTTCTGAGATTTTAGTACCATGTAAGTTATTTAGTTTGCATTTAAATCTATTAAGTGTTTAAAAACTCAGCCTCTGTATGAGTCTCTTTCTCTCTTCAAACTATTTAAAGAACAGCAAGTTTGAAGAACTTGCGGTTACTACCTAATATTCACTGACACCTGTCATTTAGTCAATACTACACTTTTAAGGGTTAAATGACAATAAGGCTAACCTATCAACAAACACTAGATAGACTTCTTAGGGTGATAAAGACTACATTCCAAGACATATCAACTATTTCTGAAATTCCTTGATAGGCTTTAATTGAGGACAGTTTGAAATAAGTGGTTTAACTATTTTGTTTTGTCACTACATCTGTCATTACAATTTTCTTTAATATAAGGAAAAGTGAGCAGCACAAACACATCTCCTTAGTTCTGCTGTCTACTAACTTGCCCCTAACAAGAGAATACTGCTTCTTTCCATACACAGAAGTACAGCACATTACAAGCTAATGCTTTCCCTTTCTTCTACTGTAACACAGCACCAAATCTCACTCAGACATCCATTAGCTAAACAACTTGCAAGGAAAAGACAATTTTATCATTTTGGTTTGGCTGCTTTTGCAATGCTTGTGATGCAATAAACCCGTTCTTCAAGAAAACTGGACACGTATGGTCATGGCAATTGCATACCCAGAATGTCTAAAGGAATATAGACAATATCCTGATTCCAGACAAATCTCAGATGTGTATGTATAATCTAGCAATAGATTTGACTCATTTTAAGTGGACACTGCAGCACATGTTTCCATTTGTAACTCACTCTCTCTATATTTGCTCTTCATTGTCAGAATTCCAATTGCTAAAAGAATTAGGTCTAGAAATAGTATGAAACATATTTTTACACCATAGTTCTACATCACCTACAGTCTAAGAGGTACGTGTGTTACTTAGGCTAATGGTATAGGAGAATAGTCTTTGAGGGTACCTTTATCTGTACAGTTCAGAAAAAGAACAACAAGATTTAGCATCAATTTTATTAATCATGACAGTGGTTTTTGTAAATTAGAAATCCCTGGTTTTATGAAAGACTTAGATCTGTAAATTATCCATAAACAGAAGTGTTTAAATGATGATGTAAATGTAATTAAAATATAATTCACTACCTATATTGTTTTGCAACTAGAACGCAAAAGTTTGGTAAATGAGACAGGTATTGTGAAATCATTTTGAGAAACTTCTAACTTCCTTATAGGTGTCAGTCACTGAAAGAGCAGAATGCTTTGATCTACTTTATCAAAAGGCTTCCCTTTCCTCCAGAGAACCAAGAATTACCAGATGGCTGCAATAGCAAACCTCTCCAAGCTTTAAATTGATGACAAACCATCTCTCAAAAATCTCTGGTGAATCATTAGTCAGCTCCAGCAAACTTTTGAGTTAACTACTGAACTTCAAAGTCAGCAGACACTGCGTATTATAAAGAGAAAGCCAGTAAACTCTGCCTGGGTGAGTATTTATAACAATCAACAAGTATTTGATATATCAAGAAACTACAAATTACCAAATGCTACATGTTAACTTGGTTTATGTTCTACTGACTACAGAAACTTTATATATTGATACACACGCAAAGAAAGGATAAAGTTTATTTTCTTTTGACTTGCAGTATTTGTCACATTTGCCAATCCTGAAATAGCTGGAAAAAAGAAAATAATCATATTTTAAACTATATAATGGAACAGTTCAAAAATATCTTAAAAATATTGCAAACATACAAAACATTTGTAGTACTTCAAAAAAAAAAAGCATACATGAACAATGTGTCAATCCTTATACTAGAAAAGCTTTCCCAATGGAACATTTCTAGTCCTGTAAGATTTGGAGCACTTTTCTTGCAGACAGCATACCTAGAACTATTTCAATGTCTAAAAGACAACAGTTCTGCCACTCAATTCAAATAACTTTGGGACAGAGCACAAAGCAGCACAACTGTCACAGACAAAGAGGAATATGTAGAGTAAGAGAATACAAGCACAGATCTTTCTGAGTCCTGTTGCCTCCTATTTTTCTTAAATCATGAGCATGATATAAGCTACCTGTCCCATGTGCTCTCAAATTATACAACACATTGTATAACCTGCACCTGTATTTATACTTTATATGCCTTCATAAGGTATGATATTTCATGTATGATATTTACAATAAGCAGCTTGACATAGCTTTGGTTGCACGAGCAGCAAAAGAAAAGTTCTTTCTACAGACTAAATTCCAATATGAATAACTCTGGGGAACAGAGGGAAGTGGAATAAAACTGTATACTGTTTGTGTTAACAGATTTGAAGATCTTATAGAAGTTGCTAAATAATTTTTATTTTTATTCTAAAGATGTGCACTTCCATGAAAACATGAGCTTCTGTTTGAGAGGAAATTAAGCATTTCCAGTCATTGTAGCTACCAGAAAAAAACCCTCAATCTCAACATTCACACTGGAAATCATTTTTAGAGGTGCAACTGTCAAAACTGAAAACCAAATACCTGATTTGATGATAAACACTTTTCTCTAAGAATCAACAGAAAAACATTTCACTGAAAAATTAAAGACAGGAACAGATGTGCCTGTTTAATGCTGTCCATAATTCTACAATTAAAAAAAATACTTCATTTTTCCAACTTTTTAAAAATGTTAATGTATTTACTGGAACAGTCTAATAGCATTCACTGTGTTATTTAACAAAGGGCTTTACATCATCTCAGAATGTTGTTAGTGTATTGTTGTAAAATAACGGCATTTAGTTCAGAACATATTGTCAGGAATCAAACTGATTATATAAATACATCAAACACTTCATAGATTCTGTAAATGGAAAAGACAACCAGACATACAATGTAAACAGAATGAATACCAACGCAAAGTTTAAGTCAGTCAAGTACAGTCATCTGTGCATAACCTGTTAAAATGCTGGCCCAGGATAAGACCATATTAGAAAGTGGATTATTATCTCAAATGCCCCAATGAGTAGGTAAACCCAAACAAATACTTTTTATTGCTATCATTTCTACAATCAGGGCACTGATACATGGGTACTCTCTTTTCTTTAAACTTCATCACTTCCAACAGTATAAAAAAAGATATTACAACAAACACACTTGGGATGCTGGGGATAAGCATGGTGAGTTTATATTCAGTTACAATCATCCAAAATGTGATGTATCATTGAGCCAGACAGGACTGGAGATCCAGCCTCCCAAGACACACATTAGCATTCCCCATTTCTGTGATTATTCCGCGACACGGGCTGTAGGGTCAGAATTAATTGGAGCTTTGTTCAAAAGGAAACATATGACCCCATTTCCAGGGTGGGTGGGAAGAAGCTAGGTACAACTGCCACACATGCTTTCTCTTTCAAAGATAGCTGCAAACATAGGTGACATCATCAGCATAATAGCAGTAGTTATCTTGAAGTTCACTGACTTTGCTTCAGATCAGAATGGTCTGTGTTGTACTAAAGAGCTTGGAAAGGCTGTTATATTAATTTGCCTACAGAAAAAGAATAGCTTTCCTTATAAACCTTGCTCTGTTTATAATCAATTTTAGTTAAAGACTATTTTGAAACACATTTCCCAGGTCCACTGGGACAGGAATATGTCCTGTACAGTAAAATTTTAGTTCTCCAGTCTAAGCATAAAGGGACACTTTCTGATGCTACCTCTTCCCTGAAAGGTGTGACATTTAGTTGCAGTGATAATTTTATTCCATTCTCAAAGTACGTCAACAGTTAAAAAAATAGACTAGATCCTTGTGACCACTCAAAAATGTCATGATGTTGAAAAGGACTTTGAAAGACATAACTGGTAGGAGGTAGTACCAGTTCCCAGGTAGCAAAAGCAGGGCTCAGAGATTTTGTGGAAAAGAATAAAAGGGAAAAATAAGTGTATGATAAATATCTTCTTTTATAATAGATAAGAAAAAAATAATATATCCTATGCTTTCCAAGTTCTTCCTAAAATCAGTAAATCTTCTAAGTTCAATTATGTAAGTTCAAACATCTACAGCATTAAGTACAATTATGTACTGACATTGGTCTACACATGGCACCGTGTATATTATAACAATACATATACTCAGTTTTTCCAGAATTTTCAGAAGCAAAAGTTTGTTCTCCTTTATCTTTCTGATCCCAAGTAGGAGGAGTAGGCTTTATCTTCCTAGGATAAAAAAGGGAGAGGAGGGGGGAAAAGGGACAGATTTTTTTTTCACCATACAGAGCAGTTCCATGGAAATACTGCCTCTCTAGTTACTGTTTAAGCAAGGTGGTTTTTCAACTTTAAATTTCAGGAGAGTGTTTAGAAAACAGCAAGTCACCAGTGACTCTTTTTTCTGATTGATCAGAAGGTCAAGCTCACAGGAGAAACTGGTGAGTACAAAATGATTTCTCACCAGCTGATTCAGAAAGTGTGTAGAACAGACCACAGAGAAAGCTTCAGAAGATGCCACGAGCAGGAACTCTCAAGGAATTTATCATCCAAGTCCATTCTTCAGAATGGCCAAGAATTAAGGAGCAAAACTATGGAATTGAATATTTTGACCTATTGCCTTTTCTGGAAAAGATGTGCCTAGTTCTGGAAATTCTGAAAATCTTGTAGTTTATAATAAATATTCATGGTTCCATGGAGATGAGTTGTAACCCAAAACCATCCTCAGCACCAAGCACTATATTAATGGGGAATTCACAGCTGCTTGTACTAGATGCAAAATAGGACTGAAGAAACTTTAAGAGTGGAAGACTAACTAGAATCTCATACCCACAGACTGAGCCCTGCTACATTTCAGAAAACTTTACAGCACCTGAGCTGTATAATCGCAGTTTCATGAGCGTACAGCAAACAACCAGGCTGCCCTCCAGAGATCTCAAGTGGGAGACTATTTCATTTGCTAGAGCTGTAAAAAAGTTTTGACAAATAGCTGGTCTTGTTAAAGCAGGATTATAGTCATTAGTTGACATTACCTAGATCTTTTTAGTTCTCTGCTTTCAAAAATCTATGGGATCACTCTGCAAGAGTGAAAAGGTGGCAGCAGTTCAACAGCAAATGCATAGGGGGTTCTAAACTGAAGATCTGTCCTCAAAGATATCGGTATGAAGTCATACACAGATTCAGCAGGAATCACTCAACCTAAAATGCATTCAGATTTTCCAAAAGCAGGAAGAAAACTCTCTCTTTTACAAGCTGAATACAAGTTCTATCTAAGTAATCTTTCACAATTGGTTGGCTTGCTTTTTCAGCAGTGTATTTATCAGAAAATCCTTCAAAAACACCCAAAGTGTTTGCTGTGGTAAAGAATCTGTGTGATTTTTAGTAATATAAGAATGTTTCAGTGCAAATACAGCCCTTCTGTTCATAGCTCACAGTCAGGCTAAGCAGTAATTACTTAATCTAAACATCTGAACTGGTCTAGAACTGCTCTATCAGGTACAATGTTGAAAAAGAGGCCTAAATTGCATGCAAGAATTAAGCTTAATTTAGGTTGTCAATCTATGACGGTCTAGTCCCAATTCCGAAGGAGGTTTGGTAGCCTACATATTGAAAGAAGCCATGTAGCTGGAGCTCAAACAATTGCAAAAAGCAAGTTTTTCCTCAGGGCGAAGCCTCCAAGTAGCAGTGCAATCTCAACCTTGTTTTGAAAGGATATATACCATGTCCCTGCTTGTGTCAGAACTGATCCAGAAAAACAGAAATAGCAACACAGTATTTGTTCAAGATAATGGAAAGATAATTCGAGATTCCAACAAGCTGCTTTCATCCTTTTGTCATTATTATAAAAACTACGGTATCTTTAAAATCATAGCTAGCAAGCCATGAAGAAATACTAATCTCTGCAGCAACCTACATTTATGACACTATGGGCTGGGGAAGGTGAGAGGCCTTATTGACTGGAACATAATCATAATCTATCTAAATGCATTTAATTCTTAACTCCACATTTTAAGGATATTTCTCAGGGCTTGGAAACACCAACAGAGTGCCACAAGGTAATTCATTATTGTGCATCACCTTATCTTTGTTAAGTGAGTGCAAATAAAGATTAGAGCTACCTTACCTATCTCTCATCCTAAGCTATCAACAACCAAAGTTTAGTATCATGAAAATTCTCACGCTGAGAAGAATGGCCTCGCCACTACTGTAATAAATTGGAATTTGCGATGTCCTTTGTGGTTCTAGAAAGCTGGTGCTGGGATTTAGTTTCTTACCTAGGTGGAGAGACAAAATAACTAGTATGTACCCCATGCAAAAAGCTCTGCACCTCTGAATTATTTATCCTGTAATGACTAGATACTACAGTAATAGGTATTATCATGTTAAGACTGAGACATGGTAACCCAAACAAAGATCGTTACTTCCTTTGATTCTGCACTGTATGTCAGAGAAGTACCTAGTTCACTATCAGCTTCTTCAATAGTTCTTTGTAGTAACTAAAGTGAATTGCAAATTTAGCTATTTCTAACTATCACAGCTCTACCACTGGTTAAAGCAACTAGAATGATTAGACATTAATAATACACAAAAGGGCTTGCTTACTGAAGTCCTGCTAAGAAACAGCAGGGATTACTACAGCTTCAACAAACCTAAAAATCATGAACAATTAGGTGACATCATCTGAAGAAATTACAGCCAGTACTAAAAAGACTTAGGACCTTTTTCAGACTTTCAACTCATTAAATAATTTTCAGATATTTTCACATATATGCTCTACATGCTGTACTTTAGTATAAATGAGCCAAACTTTAAAGTATAACAAAAGATTACTAAGCATGTGTTGACAAGCTGCTGTGCATTTGTTAAGCATATGAAAAGAAAAATCACAGAGGACAGTTAAGGAGTTTAGTAATGTACCATCTGATTTCATGTGTTTCTCCATGTCATTCATGACTAGAAAAAAATGTGCAATAAAAATTAAGGTAAAAAGACACCATCTTCAGTATATTTTGATGTAAATTCTGGCAGAGGAAATAAATCCAGATGTTGGATCACATGGAAAACACAATTAACAAAATTCTTGTACAGTGAAGAAGAGTTAAACCACAATGTTTGTTTGGGCAAGTAATGTGCACATTCTAAGATGAAGGGGGGCAGCAGGTCTCAAGCATATGATGCATCCAATAACATATTTCTCAGTTCATTGTACAACAGCTGCAGGGATGGGCCAACTTCCCTCTCACAAAAACAGAACGGGGAAGTGAGGGCAGGTCCCACGCAGGAAATTGTTCCATATTACCCAACTTTGCAATTATTTCACAAAGCCTCTGTTTCCTTTCTATACTAAGAGACAAAGTCTCACCTGCCCTAAAATTTACTTCCTTCCCTCCTTCTCATGAAGATGTTACCTACCGCATGCAGCTACTTAAGTGGGAAGCAGGAGGCAACAGAAAACCGCACATCTGCAGTCCATGTTTCAATATAAAATATCTGCAGATGTTAAAATTTTTATGCCAGAACAATTTAACACATTAAAGATACACTGATTACACATGCTTAGACTTTAAGACCAATACATAGAGAAAAAGTATTTTTATTTGGGAAAAAAGCACAAGCAAGCCAAATTTCTTAATATTGTTAAATTTGCTTAAGTGATTGAAATGTCAGAATTTCCAAGAGCATTAAAGAAATACTTCTAAACTCCGTGTTTTACTTGATCTGCCTTTGAAACAAAGCTAGGCCAATAAAGTCTCAGAACTGCATGAAAGCTTTTTTTATAAATAACATAAGAAAAAGCAATTCAGTTCTAAAAAAGGCATATTACAAAGCAGAGGAAAGCTCAACAAAATAATAATTTATCTAAAAAGGTACAAGGGAAGAAACAGATGAGCTTTTAAAGTGAATAAGTGATGCTCTAAATCTTACTGCTGAAAAAGCAGAATCAAATGGATGAAGAATACAAAGTATCTCAAAACAGAAACAGATCAGCAAACACTTCAAGGAATTACTAGCTGGAAAGCAAAGGAAGGTAATTTTTTTTTCATGTCCAAGGGAAAAAATTATTTTCATCTGATATTGAACAGAGTATATGATAAATAGACTTTGTGCATAAACACAAAGAAAAATGGATCCAAAAGGAATAGGAGCCACAACTGATTTATAAAACCATGTAAAATATTAACACAGTTGAACGCTGAAGAGCTAGTGACAAGGAATAATGAGTTCTGCTGTGTAGCACTGATTCCTGGTGGAGGCATCTATCACCAGAAAGGCTGCCTACACTAAAACTTAACCTGCTAAGGAAGTTGCCCATTCTGTCTCCATCTTGCTTCTTCCAGAAATTACTGCTTCCAGAACTGAACGGGTACAATTCTCTTCTAACTAAACCAGCTTTCATGCAACATTTTTTTAAAATGCATACTAAAAACTACTGATTTCCATAGAAATAAATAGGGAATAATTATTCATATATCTCTCCTAGCCAGCCTAGGAAGTTGCAGCCTCTGGCAGGAAAATATGGCAATAAAAAGCAGGTAGTGGGTGACTACATTTTAAGTTAAATCTTATGCAGCTGAAAAAGTACAACTGAGTGTTCTAACATCAGGACTTCAGAAGGCATCTGGTAACACCAAATACATATAAAGAAGGCAGGTGTGTACAGCATTATATCATGCATGTTAATAAATATTTGCATGCACCTAGCAGGCACATAAAAAAAAAATCTGTAACCAAAAAAGTGAATCTTTCTGCAAATATACCTCTTTGTACAACTTAGTTTCTCAGGTTGGGGGGGAAAACTGCCTACCATTTTTCTTCTAATGATTTGTCAAAATGAGTTAATCAACTCGAGTCTCTTCCAATAGGGGAAAAGATCCAAACTAAGTGTGATTGCTTTTAACACGAAAACAAACATTGAATGGATGCAGAAAGAAACAAACTCAGTACTGTACACAAGCTTAATCTATAACTGGTTTTGTCAGTCTCTATAATTCTTTTTCACATCAAGTGCATTGATAGGTATTATAATCACTTGTGGTCAATCAGCTAATGAAAACCCAAGAGAAAACAGTTGGGTTTAATACAATGTACAGACAGTACGGGTAACACATTACCTATTTTCACCTATTATGAAGTATAATAGAAACAACGTGTTCCCAAGGTTTCAGAGAAGTCTTCCCTTAAAGCTGGGATGGGGCAGAATGGCAACAAGGACTAAATTATTCTTGAAAAATATTTACCTATTTCACCGAGATAAAAAAAACTTAAAGAAAAAAAGGACATAATTTTAGTGATGTTAAAAAGGACTATCTAGCACCTAGGATTTCAACTGATATTTGGGAATGCAGTTTAAAAAAGTTGATGCTTTAAATTTCAAAGCCCAGTTTTTCAAATTTCCCATGGATTATGTTACTAATTGGAAATACGTGGGAAATATTTCCCACAATTATATTTATAAAAGTCAAGTTCCACTGATAATTTGCAGCAATCCTAACACACGTGGAAAACATTAAAATCACTTAACATGATAAACAGCGTTGATTTTATGTAACAAAATGTACATTTAAAATACATTAAAAGTTATATTGGGTTAATCTAAAGGTCCAAAATGGCCCCTATGCTCTGACAGCAACTAGTAGATGTCTACAGGAAAATGCTACACAAAATAAGCAAATAATGACAGTTGCCTAAGTAGATGTATTAGACATTTGGCAACATGAGATTCTGGGTGTTTCTATCTCATAGACTGTGTCTGTATTTAGAAATCATTTGTGATCATTTTCTTCCAGAGTTTGTTAAACTGATTTATAAAGCTGTGAATTTTTGCATGCACAATATCCTGTGGCAAGCAGTTCCACAAACCAATCACATGTGCATGAGGAAGTGTATCATCTAGAATATTTCAAATCATCATGTTGTTTTAATTAAATGCCTTTGCTTGTTAAATTAGAAGATACAGTCATTTCTTATTTGTCTTTTCCTGCCATCCATAATTTGATAGGCCACTATTATTCCCCACCCACCTCCAGCTTTCTCTCTTCAAGGCTGAACAGCATTAAATTGCTCCTTATTGTGACGAAGTTTCACACCTCTCACTAACTCTTCTAGTTCCACTAAAGAGACTATATGTCATGTTTCAAAAGTCGATGTGCCTTCAATGTGTAACATGGCACAGTGATGGTATTCCATGTTTTCCTACTGATTCCCCAAAGCGACCTTGCTTTCTATTGTAAAACGTTGCTGTGAATTGAGCCGATGCTTTAATTAAATATTTATAAGCTTAAAAAAGTCATTCCTGTGTGGCGGTCCTGTGTTCAGGACCCATCACCTGTATCCGTAAGTTTGGAACGCACAGATACATGGCATTTACCTATTCATCCATTATTTTACTGGACAGTGAATGGTCTCAGATTTTTTGCAATACTTCATTGTATCCCTTTGCTATTCAGCTCACTTCTCAGTCATTCAGACATACAAATAGTGTTCACCCCAGAGTACCCTGTTTGACTCCAGTACTGCCTCCTTCTCCCTTTATCCTTTAGCCAGATAATCACAGGATCACAGAATAGTTGGCTTTGAAAGGGACCTCTGGAGATCATCCAAGCCAAACTAACTGCTAAAGCAGGTTCACCTGCAGCAGGTTGCACAGGGACATTTTCAGGCAGGTTTTCAAGATCTATACGGAAGGAGACTCCATAGCCTCTCTGGGCAGCCTGTTCCAGTGCTCTATCACCCACACAGTAAAGAAATTTTTCTTTATGTTGATGTGTAACTTCCTGTGTTTCAGTTTGTACCCATTGCCCCTTGTCCAGCCATTGGGCACTGTTAAGAAGAGTCTACCCTCATCCTCTTGACACCTGCCTCTTAGATATTTCTAAGCATTGATGTGATCCCTTCTCAGTCTTCGCTTTTACAGGCTGAGCCAAGCGAGCTCATTCAGCCTCTCTTTGTAAGAGAGATGCTCCAGTCCACTGATAATCTTCGTGACCCCCTGTTGGACTCTCTCCAGTAGTTCTTTGCCTTTCTTGAGCCAGAGAGCCCAGAACTGGACTCAGCAATCCAGACGTGGCCTCATTAGGGCAGACTGGAGGAGCAAAATAACCTCTGTCATCCTGCTTGCTACACTCTCCCTGATGTAACCTAGGATACCATTGGCCTTCTTGGCCACAAGGACACATTTCTGGTTCATCATCAACTTGTTATACACCAGGATTCCCACATTCCTCTTCACAGAGCTGCTTCCCAGCTGGTCAACCCCTGACTTGTCCTGGTCCTTATTTCTCTGACGGTGCATAACCCTACAATTGCCTTTCTGAACTTCATTAGGTTCCTCTCCACCCAACTTTTCACTTGGTCCAGATCTTGCTGAAGGCAACACAGCCTTTCAGTGTATCAGCCTCTCCTCCTGCTTCTGTACACACTATTCCCTGATCCAGGTCATTGATGAATACANCTGATAATCTTCGTGACCCCCTGTTGGACTCTCTCCAGTAGTTCTTTGCCTTTCTTGAGCCAGAGAGCCCAGAACTGGACTCAGCAATCCAGACGTGGCCTCATTAGGGCAGACTGGAGGAGCAAAATAACCTCTGTCATCCTGCTTGCTACACTCTCCCTGATGTAACCTAGGATACCATTGGCCTTCTTGGCCACAAGGACACATTTCTGGTTCATCATCAACTTGTTATATACCAGGATTCCCACATTCCTCTTCACAGAGCTGCTTCCCAGCTGGTCAACCCCTGACTTGTCCTGGTCCTTATTTCTCTGACGGTGCATAACCCTACAATTGCCTTTCTGAACTTCATTAGGTTCCTCTCCACCCAACTTTTCACTTGGTCCAGATCTTGCTGAAGGCAACACAGCCTTTCAGTGTATCAGCCTCTCCTCCTGCTTCTGTACACACTATTCCCTGATCCAGGTCATTGATGAATACATTGAACAAGACTGAGCAGACTACCAAACTCCATGCCACAATCTTCCAACCAGACTCTGTGCTGCTGATCACAGCCCTCTGAGCTCTGCCATCCAGCCAGTTCTCAATCCATCTCACTGGACTGAGAAATAAGTTATGTAACAATCTTCTTTTTCAGCTCACTTGAAGCAATTTTGATGAGACAGCCTGTCAATCTTTTGCAGAACCTAAATGGGTTATAGCAACCAGATTTCTCTATTTTCAGATTCACCAGTCCCTGTAAAGAAGCCAGGAGACTGTGATGCATGACTTGTCTTTACAATGGGCATTTTGCCTTTTCCCCAATTACTGCACAAATCCATGTATCCATTCATTGTGCCTTCATGGATTCTGTGCTACTATGCCTTCTACAGATGTTAGGCATTGAACTTCCAGTCGTATCATACAATGCATTCTCAAATACATGACACTAGGGCTGTTTAAAAACAACAACATTTGCCAAAGTTTATTATTCACACGTATGCTAAAATCAGGCTATGTACTTATTCCAGAGCAAAGTACACATCTACTAAAACATACAACTATATTAAAACCCATTGTTTCTTTCACAGTTAAGAACACAACAAAGCCGGAAAATTAGTTGTCAAAGTTGAAGCATCACTTCCAAAAATTCTGACTTTGTAACAGCTTAGTACTTAGCAAAAGGCCACAAATGAATCTTAGCATTCTCTCTCTTTGCATGCAAACGCACAGCGAGAATCAAACTAATGCTTTCTCAGGAAACTAATTCTGCTTCACTTGTCTCCCAGATTACCTCTACATTGAACCAAACTGCTGGAAAAAACTCCACCTTCTCCACGTAAGATGATAATCTAGTGTAAAACAGCCCCTTAATTTTATTTTCATCATTTTCTAGCCAAAATACATATATTTCTACACTTACAAGATTTTTTTTAACTTACTCTATCAGTAATCCTATTGCAAAAAATTGCCATAGGTGTCTTAACGCCTTATGACATTTTTCATTAATTTAAATACATCATTCAAGACTTTCTCCACATCTGCAGATGTTACAATTCCTCCTCAATGCATCTTCTGAATGGGTGAGTGCTATAATAAAACTGACAGAAGAAAGCAGCTCAGTGAAGTAGTTTTCTACCTAATAGCAGGCATCTAAGATGTCACCTAGCTTAATTAAAACCTGCTTAATTGCAATGTTTCTGTCCATTCAGCAACATGTTAAAACAAAAAACTAAAACTGAATTACTTAACATAGTTGCAGTGCACCCATAACCTGTTTTTACCTGATTAGCTCTATAAGGGGGAAAGAAATACACATTACATGCAAGAAACATCCCTACCTCCTGCAAAGCAATTTAATGCCCATCATCAATAAAAACAAGACAACCATCACTGTCAACTGCTTCATATTGCACAAAGAGTAAATAATTTTCATCACTTCTAATTTTGCTCCTCTGAAAACATGGAATTTTGAAACCGATAGAGCATTTCTTTTAAAAAAAAGTCAACAATCAGTTGCTAAAACTATAAAACTAGGCCCAGTTCACATGACAGGCCAAGAAAAACAACTGTTTCTTAACTTGCTAGTCCTTTTAATTTATGACCCTAGCAAGGAGATAGAACTCAAATTTGCAATCAAAAAAATAATTATTGGTGCCTCAGCATAAGAGATTTCTTTTTTCCCCCTGCTTGCTGAAGTACAGTTCTGGTCTATATCACTCTCAGTTCCCAAGCCTCTTTCCATCTCTCCTTATCTCAGTCTTCATTTTCTCACTGTCAAAGCCTGTTTTTCCAGGAAGGAAAGTTATGGTAAAGATGAGGAATATTGTTCAGCACCTCTTTGCCCTTTGGCACTGCTATCAAACACTGGGATTTTATCTGCCACATTAGCAGAGATCTTACAAAAAACACATTCCTTTTTGTATAATGTACATGGTGGTCACTCAAACAATAACCAGTAACAGATGTCTTAAGTGAGGAGAATGGATTATTTAAATAGAGCTTTATAAATTCTGATGATACTTTCCCAGATTTCAAACTTTGACACTTAATTTTTAACTATCAGTATGACCATATACTTTCCTTTGTGTGTTTATTTCTAGTTCCAACTTCAGTAAGTATACTTCGTCCATCTTGCTTTAAGTTTGCCTATGACCTTGTAGATAATCTCACCCTCAACTTGCATTCACTTAGTAGTGTAAAGATAGTGGTAAAAATATTAAAAACCCTTCACAAAGAATCCAATACCCAAATAAAGGATTCTGACAGGGGCTAAAAACTTAAATGCTTACATAAAATTACTGGACACATTCAGTACACTGCAATGATCATCTGAGAAAGTTTCCCTTTCAAAGGAAACACAAAAGCATGAAAGAAATGCAAACTGACAGTCTTTTCCATTGACGTTTTAATGTTATATTTGTATTTAGTTCTGCTTCCTATGGATTTTTAAAATGCACTCTCTCAATATGCATGAGAAATTAGGGTAACTGCTTTAAATATCGTTACAGTTTACTACTGCAAGAAAGTATTGGAGGTTTTCGAAGAAAATTCTCCATGAATCTGCATATGTAAACCATACGTGCCAAGAGCAATTTTACGCATATAGAAACAGCAGAACTAGATCGATTTGGCACAATACAGAAGCAGTTTTAGAAGACTACATGCTTTATAAAGATGCATTATGTTAAATTACTTGTTTTCACAATTCCTTTTAACAAATAGGTTTCTACATATATTTCTGCCTACAAGCTGCTTAAGTAAAATCAATTATTTTAAAATGTCATTAACAAATCCTTCTCAGCTACAAAACCAAAGAATACCAACAACAGTAGCAGCTCTTGAATATAATATATTTTAAAAGACAAGGTTAAATTCTGCCATTGCAACTTCTCTGAATGGATGCAGGTATGGTTTACAAAGACACACATCCGGAGACAATATGTTGTACAAAAAAATTGTTGTTGTATAAGATAAATCTCCTTCAGGATCTTTAAACTTGCTGACAGTTAAAAACAAGCAGATCCAGTAGATGCTCCACATCCCTGATTAAATTTTTTAAACAGTAGAATAAAATGAATAATAATCCCAGAAAAAAACCACAACTCTGACATTTTAAAGTTTTACAGGCAGCTTCAATAGCACAAATTCACTTGCACTTTGCTTAAGCCATTCAGCCATGAATCTCAGGGTCATTTTTAGGGAATATACTTCCCATTTAGAAGAAAGGCAGTGCAACAGTAGTATCCCATGTGAAGGTTTTACCTTTTGTAGGTAGTAGATAAACGGATCTACAAAGCATTCCTCCAATGCACAGATCATATTACAGGCCAGAAAGTTTCTTTTCTTCATGTTACAATATTCACCTGTACCCTTGTTATTGGAAACCCTCAAAGTTCAAAAAGAGAACTTGATGAGATGGAAAGGCCTCTTTGCAACCAGCAATAACATTCTCCTGTAGACCTTAAGCAATGCCTAGCAGTACTCAGTAATTTTATATTAAAATATGTGATGACAGATGCTAGTAATATAACATGAGTGGTTTTAAAAAAGCTACAGATTTCATAGTATGAAAATCATACAAGGAAAATCAAAAGACAAACTCTCACATGCTGCAAAAATCACCTACAAAAGACAATGGCTGATAAGATTATGCCAACTAAGGATCCATCTGCCACACTAGACAGCTATGGCTGAGTTTTCACTTCCTATGTCTGCATCTTTTTAAAGAGACGCTGCAGGAAAGAATACACTTTATAAATTAAGTAAAAATCCCTACATTTTTTCCATGGATTTCAACAGAAAAAAACCCTCTACATTACAGATCAAGAGGGAATGACTCCCTGGAAAGCAACAGCTCATTTTTTAATTAAAAAAAATGATGGTATGCTAACCTCACAACTGCTTTTGTTAAAAGCAATGTAGAAAACAGAGATGACAGCATGTGACAGATTATGGTTCCTGGATGTCAGGAACAAAGAGTACCACAGAGACAGGAACAAGTGAATGCACTATTTTATCTGATTCACGTTAGTAACAGGAAGACAAAAAAAAACCCTTAGCTTTAACATGACCAAGAACGTTGTTAAGCTTCATTTGACTTACATATAGACATGTATTTACATTTTCATATTATTCTTTGCTCAAACTTAGTAACAAAGTTTGCCTCAGAGCTTATTAAAAAGATAGGACAACCATTTGTACACATAGCAAATATACATGTTATTAATCAACTAATAAGACCTCCTACATTGCTATAGGACATAGTTAAACGAAAAGGAAATATTTCCTCCCTTGTCTGATACTAAGAAGAAATTTATGTGATCTGCTGCAATTAGCAGCAAAGAACACTGGAGACTAGGGCATGTAAGCATTTTAATTCATTTAAATTAATAATTATCACATGGCTGAAGTGCTAGATGCTCCAAATATTGCTGGCTTTAAAGTTTTTCAATACGGTCTTCTACCTTCCTTCATTAGACTGAAGGTTACCCTGAAATAGTTACACTAAAAATTAATAGATAAAAAGTCATCTTGAGCTTAACAAAAGCTATATTACCTTGCAATTATATGATAGGTCGTGAACAGATAAATAAGCATGACTAGCAAAAAAATTATTAATTGTTAGCATTCATTGGAAAATCTTCCCAATGTATATTTGATACTTCAGAAAAAACGAAGAAAAATGATGACCTACAAAAAAATCTGCCATTTTATCAATCAAGCACTTTTGACACATTAAGGCTCATTCACAAATGTTTAAAAGCCATTAAGAGAAATATATGCTTTTTGGATAAAATACTAATCTTTTACATAACCATAGATGACAAAAACATAATAAAATCAAAATTAAAAATCTATTCATACGGATTCCCTTTTTTAAAAGGAGTTTGGTTTGTTTTTTAAAGAAACCTTGTCTTTCTGGACTGCTGAGGATGTGGAGATTATCCACATTTATTTTATCCTCCATTAACTGATTACAACTAGGAACAGCCAGAAGATAAAAGTTGAACAGGTCTGAACTCCCTAACAAAGTCTTGAAAAACATACTCCTCAGATAGCTTACCTACATTCCAGTTAAGTACACCTTTAAAGACTTGTTCCTATAAGAATACCACACTGAAATTAACTTCATTTTTTCCAACCTTACACAAATACTGCTCATCTCTTTCTAAGAAAAATGCACACAGTGAAACAATGATGTACTCAGATATCAATATACTACAAAAAGTCTTTATAAAAAGGCCAAGGGCTTCACAGAAGCTCCTAGATGACCGCAGGCAGATTTGTAAGTTAAACAGTTTCTGAATATGACCTTGGTAAGGGCTATCAGAAAATTGATTAAGTAAAATCTACCATATGGTGACATGTTGACTCCCACAGGGAAATTAGCAGGACTGAAAGCACCACAGAAGCCTCCTCCAACTGAAACAATACAATTAACCTACAGTAAACCATCATCCTTTCTGTGGAATAGTACCAGAGAAATATGAAGGAACTGAGACTTTTCCCTTCTCCTTCCAGGTTACAAAGGAGAGTACAGACTATCAAGCAAAGAACTGTGCCCATCATCCCCTCCCCAAAATGACACTTTCCAGCATCTGGATATTCCTAACCTCTTCCCTATTTCAAACTGCCAAAACTAGTCTTTTGATCAACTAATCTTGCTACAAAAAATCTTCCATCAGTTTGAATATTGTGTACTACTCCTGATCCTCATCTCATTATCGAGCTGTTACTACCAGTTCCTGTTTTTCTCTCCCTGCTCCAGACTTCAGAAACAGAAAGAGCAAGCAGGAGACTACTGCCCTGATCCTAACCTCTCCATTCAACCTTTTAGTTCAGCTTTCAGTCTGACGCTACCTGCACATCCCTGCTCTATCAAAACCTGTAGTCTTCACAGCTCTTTGTGATGAAGACAATATGGCACTTAGACACTATTGCACATGACCATGGTGACTGCATTTCCTAATAGTAATAAAAATGCTGAAAACCCAAACAAAAAACAACGCAGCTATGCTGAAGCCATGCCAGGTCTCACAATAACCAAGGCCTGAAAGACTTTCCTCTCCTACAGCTGAGTTCATATCAAGTAGTCATTACAGATTCTTATTTAATGTACTGTACTTTTGTTTACTAACATCGAACAGGTATAAGAACAATATTTATGAAATTTATTGCTCCAATGTCCCTTGCAAGAGCACAAAGCCAGCTGGAAAGATAAAATTCCTTTGTTTTACTAAAACCAGAGTGATGACGCAAAATAATCCTTTGATCTATTATCTATTTGAAAGTACTAAGCTAAATGCAGACAGGAATTGCTGACAAATCCCAGTAGTAAACAAACCAGTTTCACATTTTACATATTATCAAGAGGCTACAGAATTAATGGTTACAGCCAAAGAAATGTTGACACAGTTGCAGACTGAGCCTTAACATGCTGATCATGTTAAAATACTACACGAGAAATATTTTTCCACTTTGTAAAAAGCCAGACTGTTTACATGCGTAAATGGCTAGAGACCTTGTTGTCTGTGTGTGGTCTTAACATTTCAGTATCATAACCATGAATATAAAGAGAAGCAGCATGAAATAACCTATTATACTTACAACAAATGCCAGACTGTTAATATTACAAGCATTGAGGTTTAACTTTTTTAACTTTCTTAAAATGAGCATTACAACATACATATACCTAAATCTCTAGCCCCTTTTACAAAGTAATTACTAAATAAATTGAAATAAAGCTTTTAGAAAAGTAAACAGAGAACTAATAGGCTAATTTTTCTTCCTTTTACATTGCTTAGGAAGGAAAAGAATTTTGAAAAAATTTCAAGAAATTAAAAATAACACACTTCATTAAAAGCCATGACATTCTGAAACTATGGTAACTTCACTCACATCCTCTTAGCATGTAAGATGTATTAATTTTTTTTTTATTAACTGTAACTATTACATCACCGTTTTAGTCTAAATGTCTTACATTTCTAATTTTACCAAATTTTTGCTGAAAAAATAGTAATTTTTTTTGCTGTAAATTGTTAATGCTGATTTACTTAAAAACCAGTGGCAAGTCTTCTACAACTACTGGTAATTCTTTTTTTTAAATAAAAACCAAAGCCCTACTGCTCTCATGGTTTACTGAGGAAAGCACTGTGAGGCTGTTAAGGAAAAGAAGATGCAAGCTATCTGCAACACAGGGAGGTCAATTTGTAGCTTTTCCATTCACACACTTCTGTCGGAAGACTGCCACAGCCAAAGGCCATCAAATTGCCCCATCTTCCCCTTGATGCCTAGTAATAAAACATGCAATTGTAAAGGCCAGTATACAGAAAAAAATAAAAGAGTCTTCAATCACTCAAAATAAGAATTCTCAATATTTTTCATATTGAGGTCTCCTCCCATAGGCAGCAATAAAAAGCAGAGGCCATCATCTTTCTAGCATCCTTCTGTGAACCCATGACTGACATCTGTAAGACATTGTTGGGAAAAAAAAAAAAAAGATAGATTGAAAGTACAAGGTTGTTATCAAGAATGTGAGTGTTAAAAGGCCAGAGAGATTTCTGCATCTATTTGCCTTATTTGCGTTTCTAATGCTCATTTGCATATGCAGGAATGTCAAGGAAGGAAGGAAGGAAGGAGAAATTGCCTGTTAAGCTTTCCATAATCTTATATCCTAATGATATTTTCAATGTATGCATGGAAAGCAAGTTTCTTCTCTAAGCAGTTTCTTCTCTAAAATAACAGGATTAAAGTTATAACAGAAAAATTCAGAGATGCAATAGCTGAATAGAATTAACACTGCGGGATCATTTGAATTCCATTTGGGACACACATGCCTCATGAGGTCGTGTTTCTGTTCCATAAGCATTCAAGGAAAATAAACATGTCACAAAAAGTCTTTAAAAGTATACTTCCCAAATTAGTGAAATGATCAAGAAGTCATTAGAAAAGAAATACATATGAAGAGTAATTCACTTTAAAAACAAACAGTAAATGACCCTTGAATGGGGTCCTTCTGAGTTTTCTCAAAGGGAGCAACACAGCTCTGTAAGTAGGCAGAACTGAAATGAACCAATGCTACATTCCATCTCTGTCTTTGAAGAGGTGGACTAGTTAGCTAAACTACACCAGGGAGAAAGAAACCAAGCAACATTACTAGATTCCCATGTCTATAGCAGCCAGTCAGGCCAAATGTTGGATGCAGCCTAGAACACAGGCCTTCAGGGCACCCTGATCTAGTAGGATGTCCCTGCCCATGGCAGGGGGGTTGGAACTAAATGATCTTTAAGTTTCCTTCCAACCCTAACTTTCTATGATTCCATGATATTACTCTCCTGTTTTTGTACTATAGGAACGTCAAAAAAAAAAAAGAAGGAAAGTTATACATTGGATGACCCTACCAACTGTTAAATCCTAAGATCTCAGCATTGAACAGATACTCTTTAATGGTTCAAGACTTAGTTCTTCCCCAACTCTTTAGTTCAGCAAATATTTTATGCTCAGAGCTATATACTTCTTTTCTAATCAGCTTTTATCTGTGTGATACAAAGCAGGATAAACCACAACCATATATATTTGGTTAATTATGAGTGCTATTAAATCACTAATGCATTCAATGAACAAAGTCAACCCTCTCAAGTTTAAAATAAGAGAACAGTGGTTTGAATTTGAAAAGCAGTATTTAACTGTGTCTTACACAAACTATTGTTTCACCAACTGAGAGGTGCCAGATATGCCAGACAACTTACCACTTCCTGGAAAAGATGCAGGGCCACGCAAAGCGAACCTTGCATGTAGGACAGAACTTAATTTAGTTACTGCACAGCTTGTTAGAGTAAAATGAGGACACCAACAGCATAAAAACGCTGAGGAAACATTCCGTGGCTGGGTCACATTTTGTTACGTAGAAACGTGATATTACAACATTATTTTCCTCACTCTCCCTCAGGACTAACAACTATTCTTCAATGTCCATTTGATGCAACGTCTTTAAAGTCATTCTCTGCTTGAATGCTATTTAGTACATACATAGCCAGCCAATGACACAGAAAAGGGAATAAAATCTTTGTTTTGCTGAAGCTTGTAGATTCAGGATTTCATGCAAGAGGATTTGTCTGTAAAACACACAGACAGCAGAAATAGCAAAGAAGCCTCCATGAAAGAAGTTACAAAGACAAGAAAGTACAAAACTAAGAGAGATTAGGCTTGCTCTTGAGGCTTCACAAATGGGCCATGTTTAACTAGCAAAGCGTACACAATTCAGCAGGAAAAGATCATCTTGAAGCACTCAAATCACTGAAGTAAAATTTGGTTCAAAACTGCCTGCATACAATCAAGACCACAAACTCTTCTGTTCCCACTTTGCCAAATGAAAATCTCTCAGCTACAAATACTGTTTTGCTCTAAGAAGGTAGAGTTGTATTTGTAAAGGCCTCATTAAAAGTACTGCATTCTATGAAATATGGAAATAAAAAAATGTGTTAGTTCAATACACAAGATATAGATAACATGGCTTAGCACAACCTGTCTTTATTTACCATTTTTTGTATGATTAAATGAACCTATACAGATAATCTGATCTTTATTCATTATGCTTATTCTTTCTGTTCATATGGCCAAGCACTATCACACAGAGGCAAAAGTAGACAGATTCTGCTAAAAAAAACCCCGAAGGACAGAACAATATACAACAGTAAAAGGCCTAGAATACAGACCAACTCTTCAGAACTTGCCCCCTGTAGTTACAGCTCTTTTTTTGTCAACCAAGATATCACTTTACTCCATATTGTAGTTAATTTTTCAAATGCATTTCTGACATTATTACTAAACTACTAAATCTACAACTTTTTGCCTTATCATTACCATACTGCTTGTAGTAATTAAACTGGCAGAGAGGAATGAAAGGGACAACTTAATTCAGCAGTGGTAAATGAAATCTAGCATGTAAAATTTTATCAAAAAACACTCCAAGTAACACTTCAAATAATGTCATTGACTTCTTTACAGATCATACAGATTTTTAGTTCCTTAAAGTCTGGAATTTATAGTTTTTGCCAACCACATTGTCATAGCTTAACTGAGCAGCTGTCAACTGTTATAAAATAACTGCATCATCATCCCTTTTAGAAGAACTAGTGTGGGAAGTGAAACACTTCCACAGGATCTAAAGTTTCTGGAGTCATGGTAATGAATCTGTTTTCATCAGGTGACCATGAGTCATCATTTTATCAGCAGTTTAATGGGTTTTCACAACAGTTAAGTGTCATCAGTGCTCATGCTTAGCAATGACTGCAGCAGAACACTGAAATAGGGTGCTACGTCCTGTAGTACCATTATTTAAGGAAAGGTTTGGCTATTGAGTCAAGAAAAATACTGCAAAGTCACGGTTGAGTAAGTGCTGCAGCAAACACAAAATGTCCAGAAACTAAGCTTTTATTTGAGAATTGAAACCAAGCAATAATTTTGCTTTTAAAAACAGACTCCTTTTAAGGAAGTTGTGAACCGCATGGATGAAACATAAGGAAAAAATAAAAATGTGTCATTGGTCTCTCTTCTCCCTTCTATGCTATAGGCCAGTCAGAACACACTCATATATAAAATATTCACATAACTCCCACATATCAAAATCTATCTACATTGTCCAAGGTTGGGAGAGGCCACAAAAAAGAATATGAAAATTGTTATATTAAATTTGCATGATAGCAACGTCAAGAGAAAAAAACTGCATCTCTGCATCATTAAAGTGTTTGTACATGATATTACCAGGTACTATATCAAACATGGATCCCTTTACCTCTCAGTCTACTAACCTCCTTCTGAACTCACTGGAAAAAAATTGAAGAATTTCACCTACAGCGCAAGCTGAAGCCTCTCCCAGGACCTAAAGACATTCAGTGACCCCATGCTGCATCGCTGCTAAGCCCTGATGTTTTGCTGGACTTGGAGAGATTGAAGTCTGCTTCTAAGTTTCCCACCCCTTCCTCCTTTTACTGCTAGACTCAGGGGTCAGGCAGGCAGTACCACAAAGATCACCAAGAAGCAGAACAGGAGAGATGTAAGATACGTTAGCATTGGTCAGAAACAAACCATATGCCAAACTTCACAGAGATTACACCTCTGAATTAATTAAATCTAAAAAATTAGTACCACTTGGTATGGTGTGTATTTAGAACCTTTTATCATTGCCACAGTAGTGTAGTGCTCACAATTAGCAAAAACTTAATTTTCTGGCATAACTGGTACTTTTAAAGTTAAACAGATTTATTTGAATTACCAAAAAGAAGTAAAGCAAGTTGAGCCATCCTTTTATTCCTTATTTGAAGTGATCCCCGTGAAAGCAGTGTTTCCACTATTTATGTTTATCCCTCTGGCTTCCTATTCCTTTCTCCTTCTGCTAACACTTTAATCTCTCAACTCTTCATCTACTCATCATTTCCCTAGGCTTGAAAATTAATCCTCTGAGGTCAGTGAGGAAACTTCCATTGACTCCAGGAGGTTTAGAATTAGATTGTACACTTAGTTTTTTCTCCCCCCCTCTACCTCCCAGCTTCCTCTTTTCTTTCTTCTGGAACTTATTTACTCATCACTTTAGTCACTCTATATCTGGTCCCATGAAATTGGGAATGAAATGCAGAGTTAAGGGAGAGAATTAAATATATGTCCCTCTATCCATTATTATTGCTTTCTACTTTCTATTTTAAATTATATTCCTTCCTGCCTCCGGATCCCTTTTTACCTTCTTTAAGCAGCAAATATGCCACACGGGGTAAAATATTTACAGAAATATAGATCACTAATTCAATGGGCACACTTCACAGATATGTACCCTCTAATCTAGCCCACAGAGACTTCTCCCAAGATCATTTGAACAGACACGTTTGATACAGAAATATTTGTTGACACATTATCACTGTATTACATTTGAACTGGCAGCTGAAAAAAATAAAGGCCAGAGATATGATGAAACTTGAGCATTAGAGATCTATTAATCACAGAATCACCACTAGGTTGGAAGAGACCCACCAGATCATCAAGTCCAACCACTCCCACCAAACACTAAACCATGTCCCCCAGGACCTCGTCCACTCGTGCCTTAAACACCTCCAGGGAAGGCGAACCAACCACCTCCCTGGGCAGCATATTCCAATGCCTAATGACCCTTTCCGTAAATATATATTATATATAAATATATATTAATATATATAAGCATGCATGGAAATACCAAAAATAGGCCGCTTCAAAATAATCTGCTCATTTTCTTATTCCAGACCAAGGACAACAACAGGACCCTTCTATAGGTCTGTGAGCAGATCCTGAAATGACCCATACAGCACTGTAATTACATACTACCACACTGTCTGACATAAAGATATCTTCCCATTTCATTCTACCCACTGTTAGGACTTATAATCAACATTCTTTCTATACACTATTTCATGGAGCACTTTTAAGACATGCAAAGACAGATGCTAAGGTGCCTTTGATTATAAATCAGTATCTTAATGATCATATTAAGATACATCAACATAGAAAAAGTAAAGGATACATATATAAGCAAAATGAAGGGGGAAATTGACCACATGACAGTTACACTGTCATTTTTCTGTCCAATCATTTCCAGTACTTCCATCTTTGTTCCTGATAGAAAACAGAAAAGCATGCTTGCTGCTTCAAAAGAACTCACAATTTAAAGCAAGCAAAAAGTTTGAATTATGAGGGACCAAAAAGTTTCATACACACTTCTAGCATGCAATAATTTAAATTGCTAACAAGGAACACTTTTGAAAAATCAATTGCAGAGTGTGCTGGATGTCCAGATGGAACACGGAAACTATAATTATCTTAACCTAAGATATGTGCTAGCAAAGGCCTACAAATCTGAGACAGAACAGAGCTCTCGATTTTTCAAAGTAGGAAACAACAAAGGAAAACAAGTTTCTTTTTGAATTGAGCTATTGAAATATAGTAACGACTTAAAGTCTTCAGTGTTTGGCAAATGAAGGGGTTGCAGAAAACAGTAAATGAAATTTTTCTATTACAGCCATAAACATTACTATATTTAGTTCTGCAGTTTGGCATGAATAAAGTCAATTTACACAATACTGGAAGAGCAATTCTTTCTAGTTTGTCCAAAGTTTTAAACAAGGCCCTAGTGACATTATTTTTCAAATCCATATAGAGTTCATGATTTTGCTTTAAGCCTCACCACTAAAAGTTAAGATTTATTTTTCAGAACAGCAGTAAAATATTTTAGAAACACATAAGGAAAGCTTAATTAAATTCATATGTCTTATTTTCCAGATTTGGGAATATCTTACCATGCAGTACTTTATAAAGGATCAATATTTCCTAAAATTGAAACTAGCTGATCAAATTAACTTGCATGAAATATTACCTACTGTACATCATAACACTATGGTATCCATACACTTGGCAAGTGAAGAAAGTGTGTCTAGTATCTAACTGTAGTTTTTGTAATAAGGTTTAAAGCTATTTTACTGCATCAATTATTTTTCAATCGCTCCTAATTACCCATAAAACCAACCTTAGGATCACCTTTCAAAAGTAGGCCAACTACTCCCTCTACTGAAAATAATTTACAACTACATTGCAGGTACAGAGATTCTCATATAAAACACATGTTGTTAAGAAGCAAAGCCGTTAAACACATTACAGGTGGTTTCCTCGTAGTTAACTTCCAGTTAGCTAAGACTTGAAAGACAGCGAGCTGTACTTTCTGCTCACTCACAAAAAACATTAACATACACATGCTTACAAAATCTAAAAACTTAAGACAATGTAGAAGATGCATGAAACTTTTTCAGACTCAGTAAAATATCCCTGTCAACTTCAAACACAAGGAACCTAAAAGTAAGAATATATTATTTTCTATACTCCTGCAGAGAGGAGTGAGAATATTTTCTGCCTTTTAATGGAGAGTCTTCTGCCCAGGGACCTTCCTTGAAAATTTTATAGGAAAGTTGAATAGTCTTTAGAAAGGGAATTGTCATATTAAATACAAATCCAATGAACGTAAAGAAGAAAGAATTTCACACAGAAAACCCCCGATCTAACAAGTAAAATGTTGTGCATCTGTGCGTAAAAGTGAATTCCAAGTCATTTTTTCACATATTTACCTTAGATATTCGATACATTTTAGTCAAGGCAAAGTTAATTCTCAGCATTCAGTACATGCAAAAACATAACACCATTTCTCAAATACTACCAGAAAGAAAATAAACTTGTACCTCAATGGCATACTCAGAAATCATATCTGTAATATTGTTTACCTACAAACACATGCTCCATGACAGTTTGGTCAGACAGTCAGTGATATTCAACTAACTTGTAGTTTCAGGATACACGCTGAATAACATGAAAGTGTCTAAGCTGGAACAGCAAGCAGTAATAATGCAGGTCAGTGATCATATATATTAAGGCTTTTTAGCTGGTACAGACATTTCACAGAATCATAGAATCACTAGGCTGGAAAGGACCCCAAGGATCATCGAGTCCAACCAGTCCCATCAATCACTAAATCATGCCACTCAGCACCTCATCCTCATGCCATTGGACTCAGCCCAGCGGTCCAGCCTGTCCAGATCCCTTTGCAGAGCCTCCCTACCCTCCAGCAGATCCACGCTTCCACACAGCTTAGTGTCATCTGCAAACTTGCTAAGGGTGCACTCAATGCCTTCATCCAGGTCATTGATAAAGACATCGAACAGGGCTGGACCCAGCACTGAGCCCTGGGGAACCCCACTTGTCCCTGGCCTCCAGCTGGATTTAACACCATTTCCCACCACTCTCTGGGCCCGGCCATCCAACTGGTTTTCCACCCAGGAGAGTGTGGGCTTGTCCAGTCCAGAAGCTGACAGTGTCCAAAGCAGAATGCTGTGAGAAACTGTGTCAAAGGCTTTACTGAAGTCCAGAAAGACCACATCCACAGCCTTTCCCTCATCCAGTAGTCAAGTCACTTTATCATAGAAGACAATCAGGTTTGTTTGGCAAGACCTGTCTTTCGTGAACACGTTTACTGGGCCTGATCACCCAGTTCTCTTGTATGTGCTTCATGATAGCACTCAAGATCACCTGTTCCATGACTTTCCCTGGCACTGAGGTCAGACTGACAGGCCTGTAGATCCCTGGATCCTCCCTGTGACCCTTCTTGTAGATGGGCACTACATCAGCCAGCCTCCAGACCACTGGAACTTCCCCAGTCAGCCAGGACTTTTGGAAGGTGATGGAAAGGGGTTTGGCCAGCACATCCGCCAACTCCTTCAATACTCTTGGGTGGATCCCATCCAGCCCCACAGACTTGTGGGTGTCTAGTTGGGCAAGAAAGGCTCTGACCACCTCCTCTTGGATCATGGGAGCCTCATTCCGTTCCTCTAACTCCAGGGTTTGTACACAGAGGGAACAACCTTCCTTACTATTGAAGACTGAGGCAAAGAAGGCATTAAGTACCTCAGCCTTTTCCTCAACCCCTGTCACCGTTTTTCCTTCTGCATCCAATAGGGACTGTATGGTCTCCCTAGTCCTCCTTTTATTGTTAATGTATTTATAGAAAGATTTTTTTATTATCTTTCACAGATTTAGCCAATCTGATTTCTAGGTGGGCCTTAACCCTCCTGACTTTTTCTCTGCACGATCTTATTTCCTCTCTGTAGTTCACCCAAGACACCTGCTCCTTCTTCCAAAGCTCATAGACCTTCCTCTTCTTTTTGATGTCTGACACTATTTGTTTTCTTCAGCACTTACATTAATGTTGACTGTATCAAGAGTTCACAGCTGAGAAAAAACAACACCTTCAGCCTCACCTCCCATTGCTTCCTTCATCGGTAGCATAGAGACTCAGCATATCAGCTAAAATCTGCTCAAAATCAAAGATGTTTCTCCTAACTTGAGTAGTGTAGGCATATCAAATTTATTTGATATGGTACAGTTACGATAGAATAATGAAATGCTGTGTTCATTGCAGAATGTTTTGAAAAGTATCACTCTTCAGAGATAGATAGATCACCAAAACTCGGAGACTGGTTGCAATATCAAGTGCAGTGGCTAAAGAGCTTAAGAACATGGCTACGCCTTAAACCAGGAACTCTTACATTACCTGAGAAGTACACAAATAATATTGCAAGTTTATAGTAAGAGAAGAAGGAATACTAGAATTTATCTTGGGTAGCAAATACTATTTTACTCAGAACTCATGCAGTTTATAATTCTAACTACACAACTAGTAACTTCTAGTTACTCAATTTTAATCTTCAGCTGACTTCAGACATACTCCACCATGTTAAGGAACAAGTCAACAAGTTCACTTTCAAAGAGAGAGAGAAAAAGTTTATATAAAATATGCTATGACCAGAAGCCTGAACAGTACACCTCTTCATCATTAATTTTTAAAACCAATACACTCACATTACAAGCAGTATTAAAGAGGTCTTTTTAGTTTGTAAATGAACACTATGATGTTCTACTTACCTTAATGACAAATTTGTTGGATGCCATGAAAGGTCAGTGTAAGCTGGTCCTATTGGTATAAAAATACCAATTCAAAGTGGTCAGAGAAAAACTCAGATACCTACACCAACAGGAAAAAAAAAATCTATTATATTGGAGGTACAGAGATTCTCAAAACCTGTAACTAATATTTTTCATTACTGCTGTTCTTCAAACCCTATACTTTTCCTTGAGAAAACTAAGAAAAATTCTTATTTAAAGAACTATTTTTTCCAAAGAATAAACTGCTTCAGTTTCTTTTAGTGAAACCTCCTTACTGTTTAGGCACTTAGCATCCAGCACATGAAATACAAAATATGAACTATTTTTCAGACCAGACCCAAGACAGTTCAAACCCAACTTAATTTATCCTCAGGAAGCTTTTCAGAGAGCAGCAAACTAAACCCAGACTATTCCTTTACTACCAACTTAACCACTTGTCCCAGTAAACACAGCCCCTGGCCTAGTTTCTCTTACAAAATGATAGCTTCACAGAAACCCCATGTGCATAGCTTTAATAAAGAAACAATGAAGAAGACAGAAGAAAACACACAAAACTTAAAAAGGTATTGTTTCCAAGCAAAAACAATCTTGATACATAAAGTAATACCTGCTCTAGTCAGGAGAGTCCTCAAACCTCTCTATGTAAAGTTCTTAACTTGCTGTCTTGCAGATACTCCATTTCTATGTGGCTAGGGAGCCCATAAACGCTGCATACACTGATGGCCCCATAGAAATAACATCTTCTATCATGCTCTCTTAGCAGCCTTCTCAGCAACACCATGCAGAAGTAAGCGAACTTCAGAACCAAGATACCCATTCATTACAATTTTGGTCATCAGTAGCATCAGAGTTTTTAAACCAGTTCAGTAACAAATTACAGTCACTTTTTAAAAAAAACACATAGGAAACTATGGCTTCTGGTACACCTACTATGCATATATATGCTCACACATATGTATGTTTAAAATTTTAGACTACTACATACATAAAGCAATGTGACCTGAATATTATTTTGGCTGCACAAAAGTAAAGTGAACTTTGGACATCTTTCTTTCTTGCTTATCCCAAACAGGATTTAGATTGCTTAATCTGAGATACTGAGTGAGGTACACATAGCAGCACAGACCCTGACCCAGCCTCAGACCATTCTAAGTGACTCGGGAAGCATTAATTCATGCTGGAAGTTAAACTCACCCTCCCTTGGGCCCAAAAAGAAACCTTCAATGAAATTACTAAGATTTCTACTCCATCAGAAGAATGATGTAAAGGAGAAGAACACTGTATCTCACTCAGATTGACTACAAGCTTACATTTAGCTTGCAAGCAAAACCATAAGCCTAGTCACCTCCCAGACCGATTACAGTTCTCAACTGCCTTTTTTTTTTTCCCCAAAATGACAACTATAGTCACAGCACTGAAACTACTGGGGAAGCTCATCATTCTCCACATAAATGGCAGCTAAACATTCACTTGTCAAAAGGTAGAAGATTAGGTTAAATTTATGAAAGTCTCTCCAACTAACCCCTCAAAGCTGGGGCTCAGAAGAGGCAAAGAATGGACCCTATGTTACCAAATGAATATCTACAAAACTCTAGGAATAAAAAAAATTGCAATACTTCCTGTTTTCACACAGGTTAAGAATACAGGCAACAGACAAGAAAGACACATGGATTGCACAGAAAAATAGGTGAACAAGGGCCTCATCACACTGGCAATTCAAGCTTCAAAATCACAGATTTCATAGAATCACTAGGTTGAAAAAGACTTCCAGGATCGAGTCCAACCATTCCTATCAACCACTAAACCATGCCCCTGAGCACCTCATTCACTTGCTTTTTAAACGCTTCCAGGGATGGTAACTCAACTACTTCCCTTGGCAGCCTGTTCCACTGCCCAATGATCCAATGATCCTTTCTGTAAAAATTTTCCTTTCTGATGTCCAACCTGAACCTCCCCTGGCATTACTTCCCTCTTCCTGCATTCCTTCTACTTTCCTGAACCACCTGTTACAAAACTGACCGGATTTTTTTGTCTTACCAAGAGACTAATTCTTTAGGAAACTTTAGAGTGTACAAAGCAGCTCTGTTCTCAGTGTAGTTTCTGTTACAATTTGTCTGTTGCAGGCAGCAGCTACTGACACTTGTTCTTTCTGAAATAAAAATCAGAAATTCTTGGAATGGCAGCTGCTAGAACTAGGTCAGAAAACATGCTAAAGGGAAACAGCAAGCACCAAGTGAAAACCAATTGTACTTCTCTGTTCCTTATAACAATGTACAAGACCATATTCTTCACGTTTCCCAGAACTCCAAGGAAGCTGCTCATCATGCAAAACAAAAAAGCTAACACTGAGATCATAGAAATGTTGAGGCTGGAAAAGACCTCCAAGATGATCAAGTCCAATCACCAGCCGAACACCACCGTGCCTACTAAACCACTTCACAAATTGCCACAACTACACATCTTCTGAACGCCTCCAGGGTTGGTGCCTTCACCACTTCCCTGGGCAGCCTATTCTAATGCTATACCACTCTTGCAGTAAAGAAATTTTTACTAATATCCAATCTAAAACTCTCCTGGTGCAATTTGAGGCCATTTCCTCTCATCCCATCACTTGTTAGTTGTGAGAAGAGACCAATACCTACATTGCTACAAGCTCCTTTCAGGTAGTTGTAGAGAGCAATAAGGTCTCCCTCAGCCTTAGATCCCTGAGATGCTCCTCGTAATCCCTGTGCTCCAGACCCTTTTCCCAGCTTTGCTGCCCTTCTCTGGACATGCTCCAGCACCTCAATGCCCAGACCTTTCAAAACGCCACAAAACATGGGCACACATGACTGATCAAATTCTCTTTATGGTCTCAGCAGCATTTTAGGACTGGGATTTTAATTCAAATGCAAGGCTATTATCTACAGCTTTAATAATGAAACCTATCTGCTTCCCCAAACAACCAAAAACCAAGTATCAATAATAGTGAAACAGTAGGCAAGAAAGTGCAAAAAGAAATAGAGAGTTAAAGCTATTATCTCTTCTCCAAGCAGTCAGAATCATGACCCAAAGTTAGGAAATCTGTAGTAACAAACGTAATTTCCCCTGGAGCACACCATCAACTAAGAGCTCCTACAACAGCAGCAGCAATACTGAACAAGTCTAACACTGACCCAGGATTAAATGTACCCTGGGATATGACAGAATATGAGGTGTTTGCCTCATGCCAGCAACATATTTTACCTAGATTATACATCATTTTTGAGCTGCATATGGCATCCAATTCACATGTTCTACAAGTCTGTGATTTTAAGAACAATATTTGGACTGCTAATATTGTATCATTCATCTTCACAGAAGCAATAATATGAAGAAGAGTTGCAACAGGTCCAGGGAGGTTATTCTCCCTCTGTACTCGGCACTGGTGAGACCCCTCCTTGAATACTGTGTGCAGTTCTGGGCCCCTCACCATAAGAAGGATGTTGAGGCTCTGGAGCGTGTCCAGAGAANAGGTGGTTGATTCACCTTCCCTGGAGGTGTTTAAGGTACGAGTAGACAAGGTCCTGAGGTACATGGTTTAGTGTTTGATGGGAATGGTTGGACTCGATGATCCTATGGGTCTCTTCCAACCTGGTGATTCTATGATTCTATGAAAACATTTCAGAGCATTATCCCATCTGCAAATACTCGTGCCCTGCTTGAGAACAAATCACAAGGGTGAATCAGCATAACTACTCTGGCATCGCCAACCTCCTTTTTCTAACAAGTTGCCATTCAGAATGGTACTGTTGCAACGTCTGCTGTTACTGATGTAAGAAGGACTGCTGGCAGACAAATCCTCCACAAAACCAATTTACAAAATAACGGGGGGGGAATGTACGCACACAAAAAATTAACTATGGTTCAATTTACTCTTTATGGGAATAATCTGACTTTGGGACTTTGCCGACTCCCCATTCTTTTCACTGACCATGCAGATAAGACAAAGGAAATAAAGCAGACAGAATAAATGTAAGCAAATCCTTAGAAAACAAAAAAGAATAAATCTAATGTGTGACTCGTCAGGAAAGTTACTGAACTACCACTAAAACAAAAAATGAGGAAAACCATCCGTAAATTGTACAAGAAAAAAAAAGCCAGCAAGCACCAAAATACTTTGCTATTTTCTGTTTTAGAAAAAAAAGCAAAATAAAACCACAAATCTATTACAATTGCTACTATTTGGTAACAAGGATCTACTTTATGGAATTTGGTATCTGCTGCATACTAATGTGAGCCTCTAAAGGAAACTGTACATAATGAAATGTGAAGATTAGCAAATAAGGCAGAAAAACTCCCATCAGAAACTATATATATTCATATATTTTTTTAAAAAACAAGAAGTCTTGATGTGGTATTTGTAGTCTTTCAACAACAAAATTTTTAATAAACAGCCTGGACAAGAAAACACCATCTAGAACTAAACACACACTCTCTGTAGCCTGAGTGACACGTGCTTCAAAAATAATGCGGTAGAATCTTTCTTCCCTAAATTTGACGTTAAGCAGAATGGCAGACACACAGCAGAAACCAGGAAACATGGCCTCCCAGTGACTGAGCTAAAGTGTTTTCTGTCACCTGATGAGCAGTATCTTACCTTAGCAAAGAAGTAGCTTCCTGCGGTGAGGCAATTGGGAACTCTATGGGAATGAGGAACTGAACACTCCTACAACACACACACCCACTTGAAGATACAGCAGCTTCTAACACAACAGCTGCAAACTGTTCACACACTGCCCACGTTTGGGTGCCTTTACCAAGTGCAGGGAGACATGGCCATCTGGAAGAGCCAGAAACAAAACCAGAAATATTAGTTAACGAAGTCTTTATAATAAGTTGTTATTAACTATTTTTATTGTTTAAAAACACCACATTTGTTAACTTTCCAGTCCTTAGGTACTGGAGCGAAGCACTGTCCAGCCCAGTCCCAGCACTCTTCTGAGAGATGATCCTAAGCTTAGGACTCAGTTCCTCACCTATTTTAGTGAAGTATTTCTAGTTCTGAAAAGATGTACCACAACCTTGACATTCTCCACTTTCTTTTTTTTTTTAAGGTCCACTGTTGCCAATTTCTCCACTTAACCTTTGGAAACCACTCTTCCAAGATGTAATCATATTTTTAGCCCTTTGTTACACAAGTCCCCTTACTCAGAAACTGCCAGTTCACCCTAGAAGCTCAACAATTCATCAAAAACGCTCCCCATTCACCACACAACTGCAGGGAACTAGAGGAGTGAGAGATTATGAGGAACATCAGAGTGCTCATTACAGACAGGGGCTGACTAGCAGCCTTCTGCAACGCAGAATATACTTTTACTGAAATCAGGGAATGTTGCACTCAGCTGTTTCACAAGAGTTTAAAAAGAATTGTTATAATGTAGAGATTAAACATTAAAAACTTGTCTTTTGGCTAGTCATAACCTCTGCAATTATGCACATCAGAAACAAATCTGTATGCTAAGATATAATCATAGAATCACTTGGTTGCAAAAGTCCTTTGAGATCATCAAGTCCAACTGTACCTGTCCACTACTGCATAATAACTCTAAGCACTTATTACCTACCCATCTTTTAAACATCTCTAGGGACGGTGACTCAACCACCTCCCTGGGCTGCCTCCGCCAGTGCTAGATTACCCTTTCGGTGAAGATTTTTTTGCCTAACGTCCAATCTGAACCTCCCCTGGCACAACTTCAGACCATTCCCTCTCGTCCTATCACTTGGGCGAAGAGACCAGCATCCTCCTTTCAGGCAGTAGTAGGCAGGAGCAAGGTCTCCCCTCAGCCTCCTCTTTCTCTAGGCTCAAACACAACGTGTTCTCCACGGGAGCCGAGCGGCACGGCTGCCGGCCCAACTCCCCCCCGCCATCACCTCACACGCTTCTCTAGGGAGGAGAGCGATACCGAAGACAGAGGGACGGCTGCTCCCCGCCAGAGCGGAAGGTCCCCGGCGGTACCGCCTCAGCCGCGCGCGTCTCCAACTCTCCTAACGGCTCCCCTGCCCCCAAGCAAGATGGCGGCCACACAACGAGCTTCGCCTCCCCTATCCAAAATGGCCGCCGGCAGTAACCGCCTACCCCTGCCTTCCCCTCCATTGCCCGAACGCAAAATGGCCGCCGGGGCAGCCAATGGCAAGTTAGAGGCGGTGCGCCCCTCCGCGAGAGCTGCGCTTCCGGTCTGCGCGGGGCCGCGTCCTGCCGCTGCGGGTGGGAGGGCGGCATAGGCCTTAGCCGGCCTGGGGAGGTTCCGGTGGCTCCGTCTTCCCCTCGCTTCCTCCCCAGCTTGGGGCGAGAGCCGAGGTGAGCGACGGGGCTACCTGAGGAGAGGGAGGAGAAGCCTCAGGTGTTCCTTCCTCAGGCCTGCGGGGAACCGCTCTTTGCGAGGCGAGTCTGGGGATGAGTTGTGGCCTGAGCAGAAGGGTCTTCCCCCAGCAGAGTTGAGGGAATACTAAAGCAACTAAAAGGTTATTTTGATATAAATTTAGAGCAGACATCGTTTTGTTTTCTTATGGTAGCTGATTGAGTCCCCACCCCAGAAGGTGTTCAGGAAACGAGTGGATGAATTGCTTAGGGATACGACTTAGTGGCCAGGTGCGGTTGGGCTTGATCTCAAAGGTTTTTTCCAACTTTGTGATTCTCTGGTTCTCAATGAAATCCTATGGAAAGTAGGGGGTTTAGGCATTCTGTTTTGGTAAGGATGAATTTATTAGGCTTGTAGTGATACTTTTGTAGCTTCTGAAGACTGCAGGGCTAAGGTAGCTAGGTGTAGCTCCTACTCTGAGCAACATAGGGTGATGTGGGAAGCATTGCAGCTTGTTTAGCTTGTAAGTTGAAAGTTCTGAGCTTGGTTAGTCATTGAATTTTATTGGGGGGAAGGGGGGAGTGGTGTAATTTGAAACTGCTTTGGTTTAGACTTCAAATATTTACCATCTGAAGTGGTATCATCTGTAATTAAATAAACAGAACAAAGGCTTAAGATTTAGCAACCAAAGCTTGAAGCAAATGCAGCAATTAACACTTCAAGTTGTCTGAACAGAGGTTATTTTTATAGCTTTTTTTTTGAAGTTCATAAAGTGAGACTTTCTTGTGTAATTCTGTGTTTTAATCATCTGCTGTGCTGTAATTAAAGATATTAATGTTTGGGTTCATCTATTCTGTGCTATTATTATAGAGTAAAATACTTATAGAATATATGTAAAATAATAAATTGTCTTTGCCTAGGTAGATGCCAGTTTGCAATGGGTCTTAAAACCATCTGGAAGAACTACAAAGTTCTGATTGTTATGGGAACTGGCCTTGGGCTGGTGCACTGGGGGTGGTTTCAGATCAAATCCAGTCCTATTTTTGAAGTGAAGACAGAGGAATTTGTTCCAGAACCTGGGATTGTGGCATACGTGCTGCAAAGTGAACGCAAAAATAAAGAAGAATAGCATTAGTGCTATGTATTGTGGGTAAGTTGGTTAATTAGTTGTTTCTGTATCTTTGAGGCAGGAGATGAGTCAGTTAAATGAGAATTTTCTAACAGATACCATCTTGCTGCTCTAGTAGTCTTGCAGAGTTTTATTCTTTTTTGCAACTCAGTTAATCTGGTAGTTACATGAACCCAAAAGCATATGGCATACATTTCAAAAACTACAGCTAAATGCTATGTGATAGGATCAATTATTATAGGTCTTAAAGATATTTAAAAACAAACTCCAATAATTTCAAGGCAGAAGTTCAACTCTTATGACTGGACTGGGTTATAGCAGTGTCCTTTCAGGTTAAAAACTGCCAAGAAATAATTGTGACTTTACGTAGCAACATATTCTGTGTTGCTAGTGGGGATGGTAACTACAATAGAAAACAGAATTATAAGAAAGGTCTAAACACTCTGGAGATTACATAGAAATGTGAATTAATATCCCATCTAAGTTTTGAAGTGTTCAAGATCTGAAAAAAAAAGTATCTTGAAGTAACAAATTTTTTCTTTCAGAGTCTGGTTTGAGGCTGGTTTGAATATTAAAAGTTTTTGTTACTGAAATAGTTGCCTGGGAAGCAGTACTGGGCGGTTCAGTTCTTTTGTTCTGGAGTAAAAACAGGTTTGCGTTAAGAGATTTTCTCAATTAAAAAGCCTTATAATTTGGAATTTGTCCTTAAATGAGTTTTTTTGTGAAAAATAAAAGAGCAGTGCAAGCTATGCAACATTGTCATATGATTATCCTAATATCTGTGTGTTTTTTATTGTAGGTCTTACCAGAAGAAAAGATGAGGAAAGGTAGCTGGAATAAAAAGAACTTCCTGCTTGTGGCAGGACTGTCACTTATAGGTGTCCATTTTGGAAGCATGCTTGTAAACTTTGTTGCAAAGAAATCTGCTCGGTCATATTCAGAAGCTAAAAAGGAAGATCGTCGTGAATGAAATAGCTTACTGCTGTCATTATGTACCAATCTCACAAAAGGATTTAATCTTCATTTTAAGGGACAAATGATGAGCAGTCACAGAAATGTTGTAGTGTATGCACTGTTTGACATTTGAAATAATTGGCTGCAAAAAAATAAATATGCTGCTTTCAATTTTATAAGTGCTATGAATTATAGATCCAAGAAAAAATGAAGTCTGTTTTGTTGGGAAAAATTAAAATCTTACTTTGAAAATGTCTCGTCTTGAACCTAAGAAGGCTCCCTTATTTATTAGTGATCCTTTAGCTAAAGATATATTTATTCAGTCACTGTCCTTGCTGAGTGGGATATTAAAATCTTGCTATGGTCCTGCTGGTAGGCTTAAACAGCTCCACAATGGTGTGGGAGGCTATGTTTGTACAACTTCACAGTCTTCGGCCATACTCAGTCGTCTTTCTGTCAGTCATCCTGTGTTAAGTGTTTTAACAGCCTCTGTACAGAACCACATATCCCGCTTCAGTGACTGTGGTTTATTTACTGCCATTCTTTGCTGTAGTTTGATTGAAAACTTTAAAAGCCTAAATGTTGCATCCTGCACTGTCATTAAAATAAGCAACCACCTTCTGAGTTTGTGTATGGACTACCTCAAGTCTGAGGCCTGTGGTTGCCGAGTATCTGTGGATTTTAGCAGCGTAGAGAGTCTTCTTTGTTTGGTACGTAGCGTGTTAATAAGCAAACCTGCTTGTATGCTTAATAAAACAGAAGTTGATCATCTCGCCACGCTGGTGGTAAAGGCTTTTATATTTACTGTTCCTAGTCATGTTGAGACTAATGCTGTTTTAGGGAAATGTGTAATAGTACCTGTGAAAAGTAGAAGGGTTATGGATTCTACAGTTCTTCCTGGACTACTGATAGAAACACCAGAAATTCAATTGGCAAAACCACTTACTGTTAAAAGAACTTGTTCAAATGTGATCAAGATAGCACTTTTCAGTGTGTCTATGTCAGGAGACTGCTTCAGCCCTGAAGAAGGAGCTATAACAGTCCATCACGGAATTTCTCTAGAAGTGTCAGAGCTGAATCAGTTGCTTGATGTAGGAAAGCAGCTGGTTAATGATGAGGTCGGCTTTGTGGTGTGCCAGAAAGTTATCCATCCATCCTTGAAACAGTATCTGAAAGATAACCATATCATGGCTGTGGACAGAGCTGGGCTGAATCTGATGGAACCCCTGAGTCAGATGACAGGTAACAAGTGAGCTTTCTGCATTGAATTGTATTTAATGTTCATATAGTATTGAAAACCTATCTAGACTGGTGTCATTGCATAAGGATTCTCTTAATTCTGTGTGTATCCTACTATAGCAATGGAGAAAGTTATTTTCTAGTCTTAAAACCATTTTGAAGGTGAGTAATCTTTTGTAGGCTGTAATGATGACATACTGCACATGATTACTGCTTGCTGCATGAGGGGCATCCAATTATAGTAACTTTGCAAATATAGGTGATTTTTGAACTCATTTAATGAGAATAAACAATCACTTTTTTTTATCTTAAACTATCACCAAGTTGCATTTTGAAAACGTCTTGGTTTCTATTAGTGATTTCTTGTGTAGATAGAAATGTTATGTATTGAAGAATATATATAATCTGAAAAGCCAAGAGGAAAAAAGTTCACGGTTCATGAAATGCAACAGATAGCTTTTCTGTGTTCAGTTCTGGGCACTTCATCACAAGAAGGATATTGAGGCTCTGGAGCGAGTCCAGAGAAGAGCAGCGAAGCTAGTGAGGGGGCTGGAGGACATGAGGAATTATGAGGAATGGCTGAGAGACCTGGGGTGGTTTAGCCTGGAGAAGAGGAGGCTGAGGGGAGAACTCATTGCTCTCTACAACTACCTGAAAGGAGGTTGTAGAGAGGAGGGAGCTGGCCTCTTCTCCCAAGTGACAGGACAAGAGGAAATGGCCTCAAGCTCTGCCAGGGAAAGCTTAGGCTGGACATGAGGAAAAAAAATTTCACACGAGTCGTTGGGCACTGGCACAGGCTGCCCAGGGTGGTGGTTGAGTCACCTTCCCTGAAGGTCTTAAAGGCACAGGTGGATGAGGTGCTGAGAGGCATGGTTTAGTGTTTGATAGGAGTGATTAGACTCAATCTGGTGGGTCTCTTCTAACGTAGTTATTCTAGGATTCTGATTACAGCAGTGCATGTTGTTCTCTGCTTTTCTTAATTGGACAGGTTCAAGGCCTATAGCTTCCATACAGTTGTTATCTCGTGATTGTTACGGCAGTTTGGAAGATGTGCGTGTTGAGAGTTTTGCTTCAAAACATTTTCTACATCTAATTCCTAAGGACACAGTTGTCTGCAGCTTGATACTCTGTAGCAGAAATGAAACAGCATGGGATGAATTGAAGGTAGGCAAATTTCTTGAATTCTTGAAAAGTCATGTTTTTAATGGAAAAATAATGAGAAATAGATGCAGAGATCTTAGAAAAGTGATTTTTCAGTACATAAACAGAGTCATATTAGAGATTAGATATGCAATTTCAAGAAAGCAATCTAAAAAATCCTCATTTCTAGAATTTCTTAATCCTGGAAATGCTCATGTTTGTTTAATGCCTCTATTTTAATACAGGAAGTTGTTTAGAGACAGAAGCATTTTTCAGCTATTCTTGAGGCCAGTGCTGGATAAGAATTTTTGTTTCATTACTTGGTGTGTGAGAGCATAAAGAAAAAATTGCCCAGCAAAAGACCAGCAGCAATACCTGCAGTGGTAGTCAAGTATAGTTTTGCATAGAGCAGTTGCTCTAGAAATGTCATTAATAGCAACTGACTTGCTATGTATATATATAAAATAGAGTTTCTTTTATTTCTGCTTTTCCTTATTGACTGTGGACCAATACAGACAGTTTCTCATTAAGTGAGCATGGTTTTGTAAGTCTTTTAACAGCTTTATAATCAACATGTAATTCAAGTTTATGAAGTCTTTACCAGAAACTACTGAAAACTTACTCCAGTGTTTTTTTCAATGAGGGCAAATCCTATTAATCACAGTATGTCTAATGACAAATTCATATGGTTTTTAGCGTGCTTGTGAAACTGCAGAACATGTGTTACAGTTAACAGTCAAGGAACCTTTAGCATTATTAGGTGGTGGCTGTACAGAAACTCACCTGGCTTCGTACATCAGACACAAGGTATGTAAGACAATTTTTTTTTTTAAGCTGCTTGATATGCTTAGAAACAAGAATTTATGTAGAATGACTGCTACAGTTAAAACACTTGTCTTTTCTAGATTAACATTGCATTCTTGCTGCTTAACTATTGATATAAATCAAAGGGGTCTATTTGAAGCACTCAATGCTAATTATATCTTTCAGACTTGTTAATACTATACATGTTAATCTTTCTCTAGGTATACTTGCTAAAAGTAAGTGCTCGATTTTTAAGTGTTAGATTGTGTAGAATTTTCATATTGAAAGATAATTGTGTGGAACTTGGCCTTGACTTGTCTATGGATCTTTCCAGTTGCGGAATAATCAACACATGAAGAATTTTTTTTTAGTTAGGACTGAACTATCTGTTTAAAACAAAAAACCAAAGCAGCATTATGGTATGTGTTTGATGATGTGTTTTATTTCAGTAAAACAATGTTCTAATTTTCTGTTTTCCTGATTTTGTTTTTTAGAGCTGTAGTCTGTCTGCCAGCACTTCTAAAGAAATAGGTTGCTCTCGGACACAATACCAATTGGTTGCTGATGGTTTTTGCCGTTCCCTGGAGTCTGTAGCTTGCTCTCTGAGTCATGATGATGGAGAAATTCTTACAGACACGGTTTATGGACACTGTTGGTTTGTTCAGTCAGGTTTTCCCTCTGTCTCTAATTGGTCAGATTTAGTTTCAAAATGTGGCTGTGGGATCAATGGTAGCACTGAGAATCTCAATTGGAGGCTTTTGCAAGGCAAATTTGGCTCCCCTGTTATACAGGACTGCCCTAAGGAGCCCTCAGTAAAGGTTGCTGACTTTCTGACGTTGGACTGTTTTGCTGCAAAGTGTAGTGGCCTACAAGTAGCTCTGGAGACAGCTAATCTGATTTTGGATCTCTCATATGTAATTGAAGATCAAGATTAGCTCTGATCTTATGTGAATTATGTTTGCACAGCAAGACACTTAATTGAAAGCAGAGTAATATATAACATGTTAAGATACTTTAAATGGTTAGAATATGCATAACAGACAAATTTTAAATCAAATTATTGACCATTAAGTGCTCTTCTGATTGTTAATCAGAAATGGTATTTTCAAGTATTTTCTAATCTTCAGCATTGTTAGAAACAGTTAAATGATTAGCCTAATACACAATGAATCATAGTAACATGTGAGTATTCAAATTAAGGCATTCAGAAGAGTGAATGACAGTTTGATATTCCCTCTGCGTTAAGCAAAGTTTTTTGGGTGTTTCTTTGCTCTTTGTCATCTTCAAAGGAATGGAAAAAATTGCTGAGAAAACATGTTATGGAGTAGAATATATGTAGTCTCAGCAAAAACTTTATACGTATATTTAAACAGATTTCTTTATTTCAACAGAACTTTGTCACTGGTATTTTTAATTTTGTAGTTAAAAAGAAGATTTTTCTTAGTAAATATCTTGAGCCACTTGTTTCCAGATTTTGTTCTGAAGATCTTATCAGCGTGTACTAGACGCAGTTTCTGTTTCTAAATGGCTGGAAGACATTAATTCATAGACATAATTTATTTAGCAAGTTATTAAAATTCAACCTGGAGATCTTAAGGTAGCAGATAGGTAATAGAAGATTTGAAAAGAAATGGCAGACTGTGGAAAAAAATAATGTAAAGTGGACCTCGATTGTCTTCCATGGAATACAGAGCAGTTTATAAGTAATGATGTTTTTATCATTTAAGCGAAGCTGCAAGCAGGAATGTCCTGCTTACCATTCAGTTAACTCTTTGACTGTGCATAGTTTCTTTTCTTTTAATGAAGTAAGGCTCAGGCTTGTTTTGATCTTTAAATAAGGCAGTGGACTGAATGATCGAAACTTTTCTCATTTTCAGCTTGCATGCAAGATCAAAAGGGGTGTTACAGTTTCTTGCTCAAACTCATTTTCTTTGTCCCTTTTCTTCTCCCTCTATTGTTTTCAGTCAGAGGGGACAAATTGTTCATGACATGCTTTTCCAGAAAACATCCAAGTTAGTTATGGAGTAGTCTGCTTATTTGCTTCCTGGTCTCATAAGTTTTTAATATATTTACTGAGTATAAGCAGTAGAATTGTTTTGTATAACTTTGTTTTGAAATATGTGTTTAAATTAGATCTTTCCAGACCTTTTGAACAAAGTACTTTTAAGAGCATAAATAATCATTTTCTCACTGAAAAAAAGAGAAAAGTTAATTTTAAGTTCTTTATCTTTTTATGACCTGAATTGATTGCTTCAGTGCTATGAGACGTCCTTTGGGAACTTGTGGAAGAATGTTACAAGGTTTGAGGGAGAGGCTTTTCAAAGTTGGTTACTAAAAAGGCTGCTTTCATTTTTTTCCTCCCATATACCATGAACCACGTGAAAACATCATGAATAATGAAGCCAAATGATGGTGTATATCTTAAGGCACAGAAGAATCTTGATAGTACTTCATGTAATTATGAGTCTTTAACTCAAAGTGTTGAATTAGAATATTTTACTGCCTATAACAGCAGCTTGTTAGGCAGTGCAGAAATGTTGAGTTTCAAGACTACAGCTGTGAAGTGAAAAATAAAACAATCTTTAACTAGTAGTTGCTAGTGTTCTTATTTCTTGACTTCTGAAGGCTGGTTCACTGCTCCCATAAAACTGTAGTTAGCTCCTATTCTCGCCCTCCCTATCAGTTTTTAGAAAACCACACATTGGAAAATTGTAGAAAAACTTAAATAAAATTCTTGGTGAGTAGGTAAAAATTCACTTATTCCTGAACAAAAGATTTTCAACTATTGATAGTTTTAATAACAATGAATTTTTGTTTCCCAACGCAACTAAAAAGGATAAGTAAGGAGCTGGTTCAGTTCTCAGTTGTGCTGCAGTCTTTCTGACCCTTTAGTGATTAGTATTACCCTATCCTTAATGGGTAACGTGGGAGGAATGCAACTTTGGATGCAATTTAAAGTGCAAGTAAGCAGAATTTTGACTCTCCATCCAAGAGCAACATAAAAATTACTTTGCTGAACTCCAATGTTTCCTGACAAAACCTAAGCGCAAAAATAATGGTTTTCTCTGCTTTGTTTTGAAATTGACAAAATTAAATATTCCCATTTGGAAGTCCTCTGAGAAGCCACTATGGTTTTATTCTTGCTCCCCTTGGAATTTAAAGCTTATTCAGTGGGAAATATTAGCATTATACAAGCATTATTAAGAAACCAGTGTTTTCTGTTCATGACCTCAGTCATGTCTGTTGACGTTCACGGATTGCCCAGAGGCTATTCATTTTAATTTTAGTAATTCTGCTGGTAAAGCACAAGAAATAAGAACATCCATCTCCAGCCTTCTCAGCTATGTTAGTGCTTCAGGCTTAGCAAGAGTAAAAAGAAGTGCTGATGCTGTAATCATTCAGGTCAGCATATTTAAGTAAGATACCAGTTTAACATAGTTGCTCCTCAGTTCAATGTTTCAGTTATCATTTGATATTTAAAACTTCAAAGTGAAGAAGACCTGAAAATGCCGATTAGTTTAGAGATCGTTATGATTTCTATTATTGCGCCCTATTTCAAGTAGACATATTTTTAAAAGCTAATGTTTTGGCATTGAGAAACAATGCAGAACACCTGTATTTCACTGATTCTGGTTTGTAAATTTGTAGAGTCACTCAGAGCCACATCTGAAGTCATCTTCTACCTGGCTTTCTATCCATAAAATGGGAACAAAGATAACTCTTCTTAAGGCATGGAGAGTTGTGGGTGAAGAGTCTTAAGTAACATCCAGGTGTAAAGTGAATTACTCACTGCGCAAGAACAAAGAAATAGATAATTCAAAACAAACTCAAATCCTTGCTAAAATACTCTGGTAATTTCATTAAGGGAACTTTGGCCAAGATTCCTGTAGATTTCTTAAACTAGTCTGCTAAGTAAAACTCTGTTTTTTCCCTGTATATCAAACCTGGATGCATTTTCTAGGTAACGGAATATTACTGTTACTAACAGTAATTGTAGAATCATGGAATAGTTTGAATTGGAAAGGACCTTAAAGATCATCTAGTGCCACCCTCCCTGCCATGGGCAGGGACATATTCCACTAGATCAAGCTGCCCAGGCCCCCATCCAACCTGGCCTTGAATGCTTCCAGGGATGGGGCAGCCATGACTTCCCTGAGCAACCTGTGCTAGTGCCTCACTGCTCTCATAGTGAAGAAATTCTTATATTAACCTAAATCTGCCCCTTTCCAGTTTATACCCATTGCCCCTAGACGTGTCACTGCAAGGCTTTCTAAACAGTCCCTCCCCAGCTTCTTGTAGGCCCCTATCAGGTACTGGAAGGTTGCTATAAGGTCTCCTCAGACCCTTCTCCAGGCTGAACAACCCCAAGTCTCTCAGCCTGTCCTATGGAAGGTGCTCCAACCCTTTGATCGTATTTGTAGCCCTACACTGGAACTGTTCCAACAACCCTATATCCTCCTTATGTTGAGGATTCCAGAACTTGACACAATGCTGCAGATGAGGTCTCACAAGTGAGGAATAGAGGGGCAGAGTGACTTCCATCAACCTGCTGGCCACACTTCTTTTGATGCAGCCCAGGATACATTTGGACTTCTAGGCTGCGACTGCACCTTGCTGGCTTATGTCAAGCTTCTCATCAACCACCACCTCCAAGTCCTTCTCTCCAGGGTTGCTCTCAGTCATATCAACCCCCATCCTGTACTTGACCTTGTAGAATCTTAAGATTCTTCACAGGCCTAGTTCTCTAGCTCGTCCAGGTCTTTCTGGATGACATTCTGTCCTTCCAGTGTGGCAGCTGCACCACTCAGCTTGGTGTCATCTGCAAACTTGCTGAGGGTGCACTCAATCTTGCTGTCAATATAATTGATGAAGATATTAAACAGCACTGGTCCCAGTATGGACCCTAGAGGGAAACCACTTGTCAGGGATCTCCATGTGGACTTTGAGCCATTGACTGCTACTCTCTGAATACAACCATCCAAACAATTTCTTATCTACCGTACTGTTTACCCATCAAATCCATATCTCTCCAATTTAGTTCTAGAGAAGAATGTTGGGAACTGTGTCAAAGGCTTTACAGAAGTCCAGATGGATAACATCTGTTCAGCAGTGCCATGTCAACGGTCATGTAAGTACTAGGCTTTTCAGTCTCAGAAAAACAGTTATCCACGAGTCAGTCAACGTCATAGAAAGAACTTTGGATTTGCATTTACTACGTTCTGAAGATGCAGAAACGGTCTTTCTGATGCAAAGAGAGTGCTTCTAGCATGCTTATAATCTGTGCAGACAGGTTTTTTGAGAAGTTGGCTGCTAGTCAGTTTACAATGTATTATTTTGAGAATTTTAGTAGCTGTTATCCTGTAATGTAAATAGGAGTTATTTCTACCTGCTTGCCAGCAGAGACAAATTACACTGGCCAAAAAAAGTTATTTATTAGTACTTTAACACTGTGATCTTATTAAATTCTCAGACAAAATGTAAAGGTATTTCTTAACTACTTGCATTGCACTGTAGAAATTAGTCATTGACTTTATAAGCTCAAGAATATATACTGACTTATTCTTTATGCTGGAAGTAGAAATATAGCCACAACATACAGAGACAGAGCAACTGTGTTGTTAGTCCAGACTTCAACAGAATTAATTGCAGAATATGTTCCAGGATTGGGCTGGACCTTTTGCATCTTCAGTTGTGTTAGCTTCTATGTTCTTGACCTAGATTTACAGCAAACATATATAAATATTTTGCAACCATTCCTCCTGCAGAATTTTACTTTCATACCTCAGTAGAAATATCTTTATAAACTTGAAATTTCAAATATGCTTGCACACAAATACCTTTTATTCACACTTTTACCACGTGCCTTGAAGGCCACAGCTCTGTCCTGTCTGGCTTCTGCAAAGTTATTACTGATGTCTGTTATTTTCCATCCTGATGACACCAGATCTCTTCAGGTACACATTTAACACACTAAATGCTAGATGCTAATTCTAACACTATTACATGTTATCTGCTAAGTCTTTGTGTAGCAGCATACCACAACATCAACAGCTATTCCTTCTCAAGAACTTACTTTTCATAAACCTTTAAGTCTTTTTATGAGTAGAGAAGCTGAATCACTTCTGTTTAATCTTTAAATGCCATCCTTAGTATTTTCTCCCTTAAGGCTTATGATGTTAGGTAGTGTCATCTGTTATACTTGGTGAGTGTTGGGTTAAAAAAATGGGAGGTTGGGGAAAAATTAGTTCCCTGGTCTGTAGTGAAGACTTGAAAATACTGTGAGTCATCACTTGTGTAGGGGGCTACACAGGATCTGCTGTTGAAGATGACCCAAGGGCGATGACAGCATGATTTTCAGGGAATTCAGGGATTTTGGGGACTGTGGTAGTTGCAGTTCTTGAAAGACCTTGAGAAGTAGGAAACAAAGCTCGTGTCTGTATTTATTGCTCCTTGTTCATGTGCCAGCAAATGGTATGCACTAGTAGGGTTTGTGTTCAGGTGTCTGGTACATTTGATTTGATTATGAGTGTGCTTTTGCAGGTGAATCTCTGGGTTGTCAGGTGCCTACCCAGCCGCTTGCTCATTCCCTGCCTCAGCAGGACAGAGGGAGAAAAAGCAGGATGAAAAACCTTCACACTCATCCCCCCAACCCATTCCTTACTGCCACGTGAAGTTTTGCCCTTTCTTAAATCTGCTTATGCAGAAGTGCCATGGGTATGGCTGAGAGGCTGGTTTTGTGCCCTGTGATGCAGCTGCTGAAGCTGCCCAGGGCCACCTGGAACTAGCCTCTCCTCACAGAGTCCCTGCAGCCCTTCTGTTGATCCCCCTGAAATACCTCACAGGACACGATTTTGTAAGCCCTCTCTAAAGCATTGCTGAGGGATGTGGGAAAACATCTGCTTTTAAAGAAAATTGGAGGGGGGAGAGAACCAAGGAAGAGCATTAGAGACGTTAGCAAAACTTAATCCTGGAGGAGGTGCTGGGGAAAAGAGGCTTTGCCTGTGCAGTGAGCGCTTCATGCGGAACATGGGCCATTCCTGGAGATGAACAAGCTGGGTAGTTCTGTGATCAGCATTGCACTGACTTCCACACTTTGTGTTTGGCCCAGCTGTCTTCACCGAATCTGGTCTTGTACTGTCCTGTTGTGTTGCTTTAGTTGTAAACATGAATTTGTCCATAAATTATGGGTTTTTTTCAGTATTATACTCAGGCACTGAAGTGTTTAGTCCCTCAAGTATGTTAATGTTCCCCAGCTGGGAACGTTTCTAATTAAAAGTTGCTCTCAGCTGAAACATGATTAATCAGGCAGTAGCTAAGACAGTTGAAGGTGTCCCTGCTGTCTCTTACCTTTGGAATAAATTGTTTTGTGTGTGTTGGTAATTAGAAGAATATAATACAAAATGCTAAGAAAGTGGAATACTTGAACCCTCCCGTGAATTATCCAGTCTTCTTTTTTTTTATTGGTAGGATGCAGGCCTTTCCAAATGAAATATTCATCTCCACAGCAAAGCAGAAGAGAAATTAGTTTAGATTTTTAATAAAGAAAATTGCTGTGTAAATCTTCCTTTGTGTTCTGACATATTACAGTGTCAAATAAGAAAAGCTGTGTGCATGTGATGCCTTTATGATTGTAAAATTTCTTCAAGGACAGAATACTTTATATTAGAATTCCACAGACTAGCAGTGTTCTGAGAGGAGTGTAAGTGAAAGCAAGTGTCCTGGTTTTAGGTATTAAGAAGATCCATTGCATCTGTTAAATCAAAATGGCTGCTAAATGAAAAATCTTGTTCCTAAAACAGCATGCAAAACAGCAGATGTCACTCCAGTCTTTCTCTGTGGCCCAGAAAAGAATTTGCTCCTGTACAAGAATAACTCCTACATGGTACTATTGCTTATGTTTAGTATGGTACGTTAAGAAGCAAGTAACAATACATTGCAGGATTTCTGGATTGCTGGTTTGGCTACTAGAGAAACACTGTTTTTGGGCTGTCTCCATTTGAATCTGTACGTGTTGGCATAGGTACAACCAGTTTATGGAGAGAGATAGACAATGACTAGCAACATATACCTTCCTCTAATGTGTAGCTTATGTTTAAAAGGGGAGATTATTTATTAACTAAGGAACATATACAGTTGCATGGCTAAATTTTTCTAAGCAATTGCTTCAATATTGCATTAGGGTTCGTAAGTTCAGAATGAAGTTAACTTTTTAAGCAAATACAGGAAATAGCTTGAATGAGACGTTCATTTCAGTGTTCATAGTTTGGTCATAACAATTGCTAAATTTATAGTAAATTTATAGGAGCTCAGAATGTAAGTCTTAAGTTTCTTGAAGTAGTGCTGGTTTAAGTACACACATCTTATATGACTATTCTGCAGCATGCACTACCTATACAGGCCAAATATCTCATGGTAAGATGGCAAAATTAGTTTACTGTGTCACAAAGAGAATCATAACCATCCACAAACTCCATGGGAGATGCTGTGAGTACTCAGCATAATCTTGAGAATGTGGTTTTCAATGTGGGTATTTTTGTTTGTTTGGCTTGGTTTTGCATACTGGTTGGGATCTAAAGCCAATCTTGCCATTGATTAAAGACATTAGAATAGAAAGCAAGATACTTCTTTCTTACAGGTCAGTTTTAGTTGCTTAGAACTCTTACTTGTGGCCATAAAGTCAGCCAGGACCACTTCTGTCTGAAAGGAAGATTGAATCGTTCTTACATTGTGGGAAGAAAAGAAAAAAAGTTTTACAATATCAAAATGCACTTTACAGGAAAATAACTGTGGTGTTTTCTTTTGCTTTTAATTAAAATAACAGTATAGCCTATAACAGTATAGCCTATGTCATTCTGTTTTAAGAAAATTAGACTTAATGAACCAGTGTAGTTATGGAAGACAAAAGCTTAGGAATTGTAGGTAACTTTGGCACAGCACAAAAGTGTCAAATTTTGACTACCTCTAAATTCACTCCTCCATTATTAGTTTCTCTCCTGCCACTTGGCTCTTAGTAATGTTAAAAGTTCTGCTGTCCTAAAAGCCTTACAAGAACGTAGCTCCTCTGCTCTAGTAAGCACACAGTCTGAATTTTGTTATTGGGTCTTGATATTTTTTCTGTTGCACCTTTAAAGCCTATTTTTCTTAATGTTGTGATATTTAGGAGAGGGATGGGAAAGGAAGAACTTGGTTGGCTTTTCCTGTTTTTGTTTCCTCTTTCCACAACACTGTTAAGCAATTGAAAAGACCTGAACTTACCATCTTTAAAAAGTGATTGTAAGAAAATTACTTTTGAGCACTAGACATGTTTTTTATTCTTATTTTTTTTAGGGAGTTGGAATGTAATTCCTTGTGTGGTTCTTGACAGTTCCTTAAAGGGCCTTTGAACAGTTTGAAAATTTTGGGGACATAATAGTTGACTAGGAAATGGTTGGTTTCTAGGAGAGGAGTGTATGTGAACTGAAAAAAACCCAAGGCTTAACATCATCATGCTTTGCTAGGAATAGTTCTACCTCTGAGACAGAGCAGAAGTGAGTTTCCATTTTGCTGACATTTTGCTTGAAGCTTTGCATAATGAAAGATGTTGCAGATAGTCTTAAGGTTGATAGGCATATTTATGAGAGGTTAATATCAACCTGATAAAAAGTTAACTAACTGTATTATTGGGGAATAAGAACTTATTTGCCATAATTATTTGGTCATACATAGTAGTTTTTGCAATATGCCAGGCAGGTGTTATTAAAGGATTCAAAATAGATGTAAAAATCTACTTTGGAAGTTTTATATTTCTTTGTGCTGCTGTGAGACCTTGTGTCTAGGCTGCCTGGCTTACTACAAATTTTGCCTTCCATTCATCACTGGTTTGCCATTACTAGTATTGATCTATCTTACTTATCTGTATTTATATTTATGACTTCATATAAGGAATATTTACTGACCTAAATGATGACTAGGCATAAGGAATGGCAAACCCAGCAGTAACTGTAAGGCACAAAATCAATTCCATAGCTGTAATAAATACAATTTTAGAAATAGCCAAGAAATGCAGAGGAGCAAGTGGATTTGGGGTCACAAGCAAAATTATTACTGTACGGTGGGGAAGGTAAGCACTCAGTTTTATCACAATTGTGTAGAAAGGCTTCCTGAGTAGAGAATTAGATTGATATTTCCAGGTAATAAAAATATGGAATAGTTTCTGTGTCAAGTACACTATGGTCTTTACTTTGCATTTAATGGAAGGAAAATCTGAACAAAAAATCAGTGCATTGCATATATAAGCTTAAATTTATTTGGTAGAGATTGGCTAACTATATCTAATATGCTCATCACTTGCAATCCGTAGGACTCCAGATGAACATGATGTTTATCTTTGTCACAGGTAAGCTATTTAGTCATTTTATGGCATAAAGAGACAGGCAGAAGCTTAAATTCTGTGCTTCAGCCTTTTCCTAACAAAATCCTCAGGGGCAGGTTGGTAGTAAATAGAGTTTAAGAAATTATTTGAATAGAGCGTTCTTTGTGTGATAAATTTAAAGACAGTCATAGGTCTGTGTGGTTCTGGATATTATCACAGTACAGCAAGATGTGATCTGTATGTAGGACTTGGTGGGGGAAAAGGGAGATTTTTTTTAAGAGTGAATGTCTTCTAAAGAGATTCTTAGCTTCAGCCTGACTGCAGGTGCAAGAATTGCTGCGTTACAGAGCTCCCACAGTTACTGGTTTATTTTGGCATTAGGCATTGTGTCAGGAGGATAGTGCATAGCATTAGAACAATCAGCTTAGCTTGCAGAAGCTGGAGCTGCTGAGATTCTGGCCTTTTGGAAAACTAGCTTGTCCATTTTTCTTATCATTGGTGTGTTAAGCTTTTTTTTTTCCTTGCTTTTATTTGTTTCCTTTTTTTTATTTTAATGAGACAATCACAGTGACTTGTATGGTTAGAAAAACTGTGAATGTGACTTTGTTCCAGTGTTTAAAAAGGGAAGGATTTTAGATTTGGACCAGGTCTTAGGAATGTCAAGGGAACTTTAGTCTGTTCCTTGCACTGGGAGTGTGGAAAGTGTCATTTTCCCACCACCACATTTAGAATTTGATTTGCTCCTGGATGCTGTTTAAGTTCAGAAGGCACAAAGTAAGGTACTGACCAAAAAGGTGGTCCCTGTCCTCAGAAGGTATGATTGGAGATGATGCAAAGTAAACACACTCTCAGATAAGATACAATTGCCTTTATTCCCTGCAGTGTCCTTGAAGTGCTGAGGGAAGAAAAGCAAGAACTCTCCTGGACTGCTCTTTTAGCTTCAAGCAGTCAGCAGTTTAAGGACTTTGTGGGCTGGGTTGCATATGGATTGTCAGTTTAATACATGCTGTTGGGACTGTTTCTCAGTTATGCCTAAATGTGTGGGGTTTAGGTATGTCCATATTTGAAGCAACAATAAAAACTTGCTCAAAAGTAAGAGCTCAGTTAAGACCTCAGTTCTGTGAAGGAGTGTGTCTAGGGCTAAGCCTTGCTTGGTCTACTTCTAACACCAGTACCTAAAAGCCATGGTGAAAATGCTGAAATGGCAGGATAAGATATAAAAGTGTTTAGGTGAATCACTTCTAGGACCCTGGACCATACTTTAGAGAGATATTTTCAGGCTGTGCTTTGGTCATAAGAATAATGACATAATGTAGGTCATTTTTATCTGCTTCAGGGACAGAGCAGGAGGGCTAAAGATTTATTGTTTGACAGCAAGGAAAGAAAACTGAAAGAAGTACTTGTCCTATTCTTGATTCTCTAGGTGTCTCTGTTCTTCTGCCCACCCATACTGAGCGCTGTCTCTTCTGTAGCTCCCAGAAGTGGTTGGTAACAACCACGGTGCTGAATACAAAAGTTTACATGTAAAGTTGCTAAATAAAACTTACTTCATAGTAAAAGTACACTAGACAGGTTAGCTATTCTGTAATAGCAAGTATTTAAGATAATTTGGGTTCCTGATGCCTAAACGGTCACATCGCACTATGAAAACAAATGTGCTAAGTTGTTATAACTAAGCAGAACAGCAAAACATCACTTCAGAAATATATCTGCAAAACACAATGTAGGTTAGACAAACCACCCATGATGGAATACTGTCCTTCTTGGCAGGAGCAGCCTCGATTATTCATAGCGTAAGTGCTAGGAGTAAGAGACCACAAGATGAAGTTAACAGATCTTTTAACACACATTGGAGACTTAACTTTTTACTTGTTATAAATGCAGTAAAATAAGCCTTACTCGTGCTTTTTTTTTACATGAGGATGAAGGAAGTTAGTTCATGCCCACTTGGGTGTAGTCAATATTCTACTAATTAGGTCTTTCACCTGAGAATCCAGTAAAAATCCTTGTGCTTTGTGGCAGCATCCCACAGTCCCTGGGAGTGCCTGACTACCAGGCTGAGATTTTGGAGAGGGAAAAACCCACATGTATTTCCTGGTTTTAGTTTAAAAAATAAATTTTAAAAAAGATCGTTCTTCAGTCAGAACTGTCTGATAAAGGTCAGAATCGAGTTTGCTTTTTAGATAATCATTACAACAGAGCAAGTGTAGAGAGATGCAGCTTCTAGAGGAGGCCTAATGTAAGATGCTGTAGGTCACACCTTAGGTGAGAAGAGGCGATATTTGATCTTTTGTCTCATGAGTCCTAAATTCCTGTCTTGTCTACAACCAGGCTGAGATTTTCTGCTTTACATCCACATCCTTATAAATTAAAGAGTAAGTGTGTGTTTGATCTGGACATTTGGGATTTTGCAGCACTCTATCAGTTTTCCCTATATCTGTGTGTGAAGTTAATAATGAAGTTCATGTTGTATTAAAGGTTGAAACCTTTGAGATACCCTTGATATCAAGGATGGGAATCTCTGTACTTCTAGAAGTAGCTTTTTGGCAAATGGTTGCACTAGAGAAACAAGCATAAGAGAGGAAATCTGTGCCTTTTGCTGAACTTAAATCTGGAGTAACTATGCAAATCAAATAAAAGGTCTGCTTTTCTGTTTTTGCTGCTTTTCTTCCCTCTGTTGTTTGTATTCAGCACTTTTGTCAGCCACGAATGGGCAGTGAGTGAAAGACAGAGAAAGTAGCAGGTGTCCAGTCCTTCCAAACCCAATCCCATTTTAGCAAAATTTTTTAAAAAATAAAAAATATGGTTGTTATGATAAGAGTAAGTCATCATTAACTCTGGTTGCAGTGCTGCCATAGGACTGCAGTCAGGCTGCTGTGGTGAGGCAGAGACCTTCTTCCCAATCCTTTGGTTTAATTTGCACAAAATATTTGTAAAAAATAATGATAAAGGTGGGTTGCAAATTTACATTTTATATTTCTCTTATTACTGGACATACCTATTTCCAGAGCAGCTCAGATGTTAGCAGCATTTGTCCTCAACCCTGAATACACCATGAAACATTGCAGTTTTGCTTACATTGGTTTGTAATGCTGGCAAATGAAATATGCAAGACTCGTGGCAAATCTTTTAAAGAACAAGATGTTGAACTTGGATTCTTAAAATGTTTTGATACTGGCTGATAAGTGGGAATAGCCAGACCAAAGAGGTCAAACCTTGCAGTGATCTGGACAGCCCCTGAGCTTTTATTCCTTAACTGCAGCAGTTTAATTCACTGCCTTTTAACGCAGGTCAGTGATTACTGACACTAAAAAAATGCTGTGCTATAAATAGAAGATTTCAACAACTGAATTGTACATCTTTCAGTCCATTGTGTAATAGGTGTGGGCCAGCTGGGGTTGTTAACCTTAGGCATTGGAAAAGGCAAACAAAGTAGACAGCAGTAAGGGGAACACATAAAATCACTTTTAAGGTAACAGTAATAGTGCACTGTAATGATCTACATGAGACTATTAGCTTTCTACATGGTATATACTGCTCTAAGGAAGAGTTAGCCTGGGTAAACAAAGGAGCTAAAGTTGGAGGGTTTAGCACAGTGAAAGCTGTTCATTTGGATCTATATTTATAATAGTTTTCTTTAATACCTCTGTTTAGAAGGTACTGTCATGCCATATGTTTCAGCAAATCTAGTATCAAACAACTCCTGATGGCTAAAATTTTTTTTTGCTTTTTCGGTGAGTAAAAGTAATATATGAAGTCATGCAAAGTGTATCCATGTGCTACTGTTCATCCAAGATCTATTTATAAAAAATTCTTCTGCTATAGCTTTAAAAGCAGAAAAGCTAGAGATTCAGGTTAGTTTGAATTTTCCACTTTCCCAGTGTTTCCAGGATGAATGCAAATACCTCTTTCCATAATGACAGTGTGGTGTGAATTCCATCTGTTTGTTTGGTTTGTTTTGGGTTTTTGTTAATAAGGTCAAGCTAATCTATTGCTTTGGGACAACCGGCAGATATTTCTTTCACTCTAAATTTTGTATCTAAAATGACTATGTAATGAGTTCAACATATTTTAAAATACATTTACAACCAAAAGCATCAGTTTTCCCGCCATATCTGGTCATGACCATGTCTCAAGAGTTCTATTTTTGACAGAAAATTTTAAACTTACTTTTCTTATACAAGTAAATGCATCCTGGACTATGTATGAAAACTTTCTGATCAGATTATTTTATTTTCTAATGTATTTGCTTGATTCACCTATTGGTCTGTCCTAATTTTGAGGGTAGGTGTTGGAGAGTCAGGGAAATGATTTTTCTTTTCCATAGGATGAGCAGGAGTGATATCTAGGAGTGAAAAACACTTACTTGAATTTCACAGTCAGAAGTGTCATGGCATTCACAAAACTGCTACATGGATGTTCAGTGCTTCTGCTGCATGAAGGATAATCATATATATACTTGAGGTACTGCCATGTCATGTGTAGCAAGCAGTATCTCGCTGCACAGTAGTGCCATAGCTCATGCAAATCCCCTCTGTGTAACCCATCATTTGTTTTCTGTTTTAAAATGAATCTTCCAAAACCAGAGAAAATCTGGCATCACTTCAATAGGTACTTGTTAATGTGGTTTAATGCGTATATTTGTGTATTTATTACAAAGGAAGTAGCTGGCCATGACCTGTAGGTCATGTTAAGACACTTCATGTTGCATCATCTTAACCTCCTGTACCTCATAGGTAAAGTGACAGTGACTTTTTAGTCACCTCCCATAGCCAAATGAATCTGAGCTCCAAAAGTTGCCAAGAATTATAATTTTTAAAAGAAAAAGCAGCATTCAGATTTTGCGTTGGTCTCTTACAAACTGTTTTATCGCAAAAATCACTAGTCATCTCTGAAAATCATCATCCTGGGGTAGGTTTGTGGTTTTTTAGCTGCTTCACACCCACTCGCAACTCCCTGTCGCTGTGACTCAGCAGCAGGAGTGTTTTGCGCTTCTGTGGCTGGCCTAGAGCTATGCTAGTCATTGTATATTTGTCAGTTTGAATTTAGGCAGTTCTCTTGGTTCTGATATATTTTGATTACTTGATGTGAGCTCTGAGCACTGCACAGACTACTGCTTCTCCTGAGCTTACTGTGAACAGGAAGGTGCTGGCTTTTATGTGGTTAGTGAGTTTCCTATGTACTCCCAGCCTCTTTGCTTGCTGACAGGCTGTCCCTGATGCTTTTTATCAATTCTCTTACAGCTAGCTGGGTCAGAGAACTGATAGTTTGCTCTGAAAAAAATAAGAACTCTTGCACTCTACAATTTCTTGCATGTTTTCTCTATACGTAGTTCTCCAGTAGCCCCTAAAGTTTTATCATTGTAGCTCATCCAGTGCTTGGATATCTTCTGTATCAGTGTATTGCATAAGCAGAATTTCTTTACGAAAAAAAGAAGAGAGGTTTCTTTACATTTTACCTGGATACCTTGTTCCATCAGCTTGTTAGTTGAATGTGGGAATCTGAAGGGCAGAATTGTTAGAGGCGAACTATTCCACCAACTTTCTGAATTCAATGCTATTGTGTATAACCTACTTGCTAAAAGAAAACATTCTTAGGCATAAAATGTATTATTGTTACTGAAATAGTCTTGTAATGAAAGTATGAGAATTGTGCACAAAGAAGAAATGAAAAAGTAAAACAAAACACCAAAGCTCTTTTTGTTGTTGTTTAGTAGCAAAGAGCAAGTACATGTTTAATATGAAAGAAAATATGGATAAGATTAAAGTAATCATTAACTAAACTAGTTTCACTGCAGGAACTTGATTGAATCCATTTGAGATTATTGCTTTGTGATCTCTTTTCAGAGTGTGTTTTAGGTTAAAATACAATGAAACATTATTTGATCAACCGAGGATATGATGAAAATAGGATTACTGCAGGGCTTTAGAGGAAAAGAACCAGTGCTCTATAATTTGAGTGCTTAGACACTTTAAATGGGCTCATTAAATTAAAGGTTACTCAATAAGGGTGAATATTAAGTGGCTGCCTTAAATTATAATATTATATAGGAATGACAAGAATGTTTTTAAGAAATATATTCCATACATATATTCGATGAAGTTAACAGAAATCTTTCTGTAGTTCTGTGTAGAAGTAAAGCAAGAAACTTGTGGGGAACAGAACTGTACAGGAATAGAAGGAACAGTCAGAGACTACAGGACATAGAATTGTCCTAATTTTACCATTCACAGGACTCCTTGGTGTGCTTAGTCCAGTAGTTTATCAAGAGATTTCTAGTTTCAGATAGCCAAAACAGGGATGGGGGTTTTGCTGGAGAAAACTTACCAAATGAATTTTTTGCCACAGTCAGTCACTAGCTTGCTTTGTTATGTTATATCTTTCTAAGTATGCTCTTACAGACACAAAGGGGATTCTTTATTCTGGCTCCTTCAAAGGGAGACCACAAAATTCCTTGGTTTACATTCCCAGTAACACAAAAATTAATGGATAATCACAGAATAACTTAACATTTCTGGCCCATGGATTTGTTGTAGAAATTGCTGTTAAGTATTCTTCAGTCTCTGTGTCTTACAACCAGTTTCCTACGTTGCTTTTGTTTTCTATCCAGATTAAACTAAGCTTTTCAAGAAAAATTTCCCAAAATACTTCTCTTTGTCAGTGAACCTGAGCATTTGGATACATATTTTTAAATGCTACAGTTCCTTCTCTGAAGTGACTGAGATGTTTTGCCTGTATTTTGGCACTTTGGTAGTTCCTGTCTTGAATCCAAAGTCAGTGTCCTCTTTTCCTCCTTGCATTATTCTGACTTTGTGAAAGACATTCAGCAGTACAGAAAAGCTGAAAATACTGTTTGACCTTTCTGAAGATCTGATTCACTTTGTCCCAGTAGTGGACTATTATTAGTCCAAGCCCTATTGTACTCATCTTTATGTCCCTTGATCTTTTTAGGGAACTGCTTCAAACGATGTTCAGTCTGTCTGGATTCTCAGACTCCCATCATGCATTTATATTGTTTCTCTTAGGAAGGCTGCTTCTTAACCACTGTTGTGGCAAACACAGTAGAAATTTGCTGGGAAAAGTACTATCCTTTAAGAAAGAAATCCTTCAAGAAGGTTCCCTTTTGGAATCAAGAACCAAAATCCAAACCTAAAACCAATAGTTGCTATACTCTGAGGTCCAAAATAAAAACGAACAAAAACCAGTAATAAAGATCCATATCAGCCTCCCAGAATTAATAAGTGAATTAATTCAGGCTCTTATTCTTCTAGGAGGGTTCCCTTCATTTTGTTAGATCTGCTTTACTTTAGTTTTGTTTCATCTTGTCCTGTCAGTTTTCACCACCTCAGCCAAATGCGTTCCTGGGAAGTCAACTGCAATGGCCTTCCCAATTTTTATGTTCTAATGTGCTTTCATATATGCACATGTATATGTATGTATATAGATGTTTTTTGCTTAGAGCGCCATTCAACAGAAGCGACCATCATGAACTGTTAATCTCAAACTGAGTCCAAATCATCTCTACAGAAATACAGTGGAAAATAATATAACTGCCCTTTTGTTAATTTGCTAAAAAATGTGATATTATTTTTGACATATTTGGATCATAAATAAGGCCTAGTTCTTCCTTTACATGTGTGCTTCTGCAGCTAATAGAATTGTAGTGAGGCTATTGTATGTGTAACAGGGCACATGCAGGCATCATACAGCACAAAACCTATCCCAAATCCATAGTTTGGAGATAATCTGTAACCTTAATTTCTGCTGAAATACTCTTATATTCATGCCCATTTACTTATCTTGAGTGCCCTCTGGGATCTGAGAGTGTTCAAGACCAGCCACGAGCAGTTCCACCTTTTGGCAGCAGGAGCATTACTGTATATCTGGTTGTTAATTCCAGGTAAATCACGGTGCAAATGTCTGCTCTTCTCACCTAGGAAGACTGGAGCACTCATCCACTGCAGTGTTCGATTATCAGCTATTATGATTTAACTTGGCAGATGCACAAACTTTAGCTCTTGAGATTTCTGTCTTGGAGCAGTGGAAATGCATTCCTGCCATTCCTGCAACTGCATGCAGTTACAAACACTTGGAGTCCCATTTTTCAGGGTTATTTGTTTGGCTGATTTTTTTATTAATAAAAGTAAATCCACGTATACTGACTGCAGTACAGAGAAGCATGAAAATATGAATCTGACAGTTTCCTGCCACATGAAAAACTGCAGCTGTAAAACCAGTCTTCTGGTCTATGTTATTATAAAGGAGAAAGGGGTAAAGGTTTGATGTGACTAATACTGGTTTTAAAAGTGTGAGTTGGATTAATATATGTGCTAGAATTCTCCAGTGGAGGGTCATGATGAGTCAGACTGCCCTATGCAGGTATTTTGTCCCAGAGATGCGTAAGGAACACGTTTCCTTTCCCCACTGGTAATGTGCAGTGAGACTTTCACATAGCACAGCTCGGCATCTCTGTTAGCTCTATAGCTGCTGTAGCATTTTCAGGTTTCTATTTTCCATCCCCACCCCTCTTGCTTTCTGACTTTGCCCTGTCCATCCCAGCTTGAGGAATTGGACAAGCCACCTTTTTTCTTTCCCGTGGGCAGCGAGTGCAGTTCTTCCTGGAACTGTGAGCCATAGGAAGCCTCAGGAACAGTCTGTTCTCCTCCACTGTAGTGTTATATAAATAATGGGCTCCTGAGACCTCTGCCGTCTCTGCAGTGAGAGGACCAGCTGACTGACATGCAGCCAAAGCAATAACTGTGAGGTGCAAGAGGACCCTGCTGCCTTGAAGGGGAAGGCAAATGCCTTTCTTATCCTGGTGCTGTCAGACAAGTTATGTTTTAAGTTTGTTTTAGGTTTTGTTTTGTTTTGGGTTTTCTTTTGTTGGTGTTTGGTTTGCGTTTTTTGTTTTTGGTTGGGTTATTTTGTCAGAACTCGTTAAATAATAGGAATATGTGAATTAATCAGGCAGTTAACAAAATAGATTGTCTAACAGTCTTTCACTTTTTCTTCTGGGCATGTGGAGATTAAAAATGTAAGAACAAAGAAGGAAAACAGACAAATCTCAATAGCTGTCTACTGTCAATCCTTGATGCTTTTCCACATCATCTGTGTGGTAAGGGTAGAAAGGAAAACACAGGACAAGTTCTGAAATCTGCACTGGCTTCTGGGTTTTTTTTTTCTTTTGGGAGAGAGGTTGCTACTTGTCGATGGCAAAAATGGGTCATGTAGCTGCTGTATCTTAAAAATAAAATCGTTGGCAGACTTGCCTGCCTGCAACATAGTGCGCTGAATTTCAATGAAAATCACCCAAATGTATTGAGCTCATAGGCAGCTCAGAATGCTGCAATATAAAATGCTGCAGCATACATTTCTAGGCAAGTTCCATGCCATTTGATTTGCTTGTTCATAAATCTCAATCAAAGTACTATTTTTATTTAGATGAATATCTAGATTCTGATTTGAACAGCATTAATGCTGTTTCCTCTTCCATAACTATACAGGGGGTGACTGTTACTTTGAAAATATAAGACATTCTTCTGAAAGCAGTTAGTTTAAAAGGCAAAAACCAAAAGCCTATGGTTTTGAAGGAGTGGAATAAATAGTTTATTGTAACAATTTATCTTGATGGACATATATAAAGACTGTCATACTCAGACCTTTGAGCATTCTCTTTTCCCTTTGCACTTTCTTTTTGTCAGTGCTTTTGCATGTGCCAAAACTATCACAGATGTGAGATAGCAATTTAGGATTATTGGATTATTGTTGCTTAACCAGCCTCCTGGCTGGTTAACAAGTGCTATGTTGATGCTGGCATTGTTCCCCATGCTAGTTAGCCATTAGATCTTTTATACCACATTATGCTTCTATCACAGTACTGTGCCAGATAATGTTTATTTGCACACTGCAAAGTATGTGTGATCAAATCTAAATCTTCACCTGGGGTGGGATGAAATCTCTAAAACCTCTCTCAGATTTTCCATGGATATTTCCCGTTAGGATGAAGCACAAGTTGAACAAAGCAAGAACCAAGTCTTTACGTTTCTGCATTCCTCCCACCAGCCTCAGATGTTTTGGCATGTCTTCATCCACAAACAGATTTTATCTAAGCAACTAGCATTAGTAATAAGTTGTATAATGAAAAGGGTATCAGTATCTCTAGTGGCTGAACGTACATGCTGAGAGAACAGGCAGTAGTTTGATTCTGGTGTCATCAGTAAGTGAATTTCCTAGTGGAGGATATGCATCCTTTGCACAGGGAGGAATGTCTCTCCAGAAGGGCTAGAACCATTTTAGTATGTTTGCCTAAAACCTTGACACTTACATCTGGCAAACACACAGCAGGTTCTCACTTTTCCTGGTGCCTTGGTGGTGCAAGAGATGAAGATGGTTGTCTATCTTCTCTCCTTTTACAACGCATTATGCATGAGTGGTATTAATGTATTTTCAGTTTTGTGTCTCAGTCTAAACCCAGACAGTGGCAGACCTAAAGTAGAAGCTTTAGAGGAACTAGTGCCTGTGGTTTGGCAAGGTCCTTTATGAGATTGCTCAGGAATGGCAATCTTAGCAGCTGGGGAGCTCCCTGTGACTGATCTGTCTAGTAAAACTATCAGTAGAAGGGAAGGGCTCATCTCTGAAATAATACTTAAATCACATGACTTTACTTTCACTGATGATAGAGAATATCTAACTGCCTTTACCATTTTATGTAGTTACCATAGACAAATTACTCTTGATGTATTTTTACATCAGTTAGCACTTGCTGTGTGAAGTTTGCTGGTGTCCATAATCACTGGACTGTGGAGTCATTCTCCAAATATTAAGGTTTCCACATGTAATATCTAAAGGGAATGTTGACTACATTTCAGTCTGGATTTATTTAATTTACATTTGTTTTCAAAACATTAGTTATCCTGTCTTCTTTCCAATGGTTAAATTTACCATATTTATTCTTGCTGGCTCATAAATATCTCTGCGCTAATTGTTTAATTGGCAGTTGGTTTCATTTAAGTTGATAGAAGACCTATCTGTAAAGGGGAAGATGTTATCAAAATGCATAGGCTAATCTTATTAGGTGAAAGTACTTCTGCTTAAATGGAAAATTATTAGACTATCTTCAGTGCCTCTTCATGTATGGCTACATCTGATTCCTGGAGGCTCATATGCTATTTCCCAAGTTATGTAACTGAACAGAGAGGCAATGGAAAAATGTTTTCCCTTAATTATAAATTGTGTACTTTGTCTTGCTTTCCCTGGCTGAAAATGCTTTATTGATTTACTCTCAAATATCATTGGAATAAACAATATGATACAGTGCATATAGGGAAGTATATGAAATCCCTTCTCTGTGTGTGTTTGTTGCTTTTTTTTTTTTTTTAATCATTCTTCCCCTAACTGAATCCACTCTGTTTTATTCATAGCTGTCCCTGCAGCTGAAGTCATGTGGTAGTACATCTGCTTTACACCAACAGGACCGTTTTACATAATTCATTCTGTGCAACCACAATGTCAGCTGCTAATCCGGGCTAATACAGCACTTCCCTGAAGAGCTGCATTAACAAATCTTGCTTCAGCATTTTCAGCTAAGCCCTTAACAGCTAGCAGTCCACTGGATAGCATGTGGCACAGAGTTCGGAGGAGGTCAAGCCAGGGTGTGCACAGCCACCAGTCTCCATTCATCCCTTATGACCACAGCCCTCCAGGGCAAGGCTGCAGCAGAAAACTGTAGGCTCTCCTGCTGGACTTGCTGCTCAGCCCTCTGCAGAGGCTACAGTGACACAAGGAGATGTGGTGCCCGGGAGAGCCAGTGCTGAAAGCAAAGAGCTGATGTGCCAAGACAGGCAGAGCCCCTGCTTTGCAGCAGTGACTTCTAAAACAAATTGTGACCAGAACTTCTCCAGAGGAGTGCAGATTGTGGTGTGCAGTGTGTACTTGCATCCCTGCGTGGCCAAATCCAATGCACGCCCAGAGATCCTATTTGTTTCCCTGAAGGGACGTGGAGAGTCATGGTAATTTCTGCAAATTGTAAGAGTATAATTGTGGTGTGTGTGTCCAAAGGCTGAGGTAACTGTTGTTTGCATTTTGATTTGGGCTATTTTTTGTGCCTTTGTTGACAGGAGACACTTCCTGGCATTTAGGGAAAAAGAGCTTTTCTGAATGGCAGTGAACACCTGAGTGTGCTCCTTAAGTGGAACCAGCAAGCACAAAGAGCTCAGGCAGTACTCACACAGAAATTCATGAATTTCAGGCTGGTGCCTCAGAGCCCCTTCTTTCATTACTGTGGGACTTAGCACCTCACTGTTGAAAATTAAGGACTTTAAATCTGTTTTCTTTCTTTACTTTTTCCTTAAGTTCTTATTTCTGACTGAAATTTTCTACCTACATATTTGCAGGCCCTTACATTCCTGGTACATTTCCTTACTTTCCCTGCCTGGAAAGAAAAATGCATCTTGTTACTCTTAATTTCTCTTTGTTTGGCAAATACAGATGTTAAGGTCTAATTTTTGTCTTGAAACTGCTGTGATAGTGATGATGGTACAATTTTACATCTTCAGAGTCAAGAGAGCCCAAGCTGGCATAAAGCTGTGTTACAGGTATGGATATACACTAGCAATCACCACCTTATACTCTCTGCTGTCGTGAGCAACTCCAGGTCACATTTAGTGCATTTTTAAATAGCATTTGGCCCAGAGCAACAGAGTAATCCGAAAGGTGTCCCCTGTCCAGGCATGTAAGTCCCTTGGCATGTCAATAAACGTTATCTCAGCGTTGCTATTGGCTATCCTTGCATGCATGTGCTTGTGGGGCTCAACATCAGAAACCCGTGGACAGCTGAAGAGCATGTGCTGTCTTTAACACTTTGTACCATGTGTACAGCTGTGCTGATTTTAGCAGAACTGCTTGAGACTGAGGAGGAGAAATGTGCTGTCGTGTTCTAAAGTGTTTGCTCAAAAAACAGTAACAACAAACAAACCACAAACCGTGGAAGTATGACTTAATCTTCTCGTTCTTTTCCACGCTGTGCTGGGCAGAAGAGCAGCTAAGGCATTTGCAGATGCAAAAATACACTTCTGGGACTTCTCCCTGTGGGAAGCCATTGCTTCACAGAGGAATGATTTAAACAGCTGTAGTTTGTCTTGACATCATATTTTCTTTACTCTGAGCTGCAAAATAACCTTTTTGCCAAAGTTGCTCTGAGCTGTGAAAATCGGATGCTGCAGTGTCCATCTTTGCAGGTGTTGAGTGTTTCTTGAAAGAAGCAGAGGTGGCTGAAAAATGGAGGCACAGTTTGAAAAAAAAAAAAACCCAAACAAACAAACCCAAACAAATTCCTCACACCACTATTCTCCTGCCAAAAATTAAAAAAAACCCTGATTTTAAAATTAAAAAGTCTTGCTCACTTAGAAACCAGGATAAAATTTAGGGAACGGCAACAATCCACAACAATATTTGATCCAGAACTGCTACCATTTTGTTCCATGGAATTAGTTGTCCAAGTTTTTGTGGACTTTCTGGTTTGGGTTTTTCTTTGTTTGGGCTTTTTTAATTCCTCACACCACCACCACTCTCTCACTCCTGCCATCCATGAGGGTAATCTTACTTGTCACACAGAACTTGTATTACTTATGATTGCACCAACACAGTGCTAAATCCCCTTTCAGCACTGAAATTCAGCTCATATAAGAGAACAGGAACCACTGTTTTAAGTTTTTCAATCGCTAGATTTTGTTTTAGGTTTGCCTAAACAAAGTGTTGAAGTTTAGGTTTTTTACTAGAATAATAAAAAATCTTTGTGGGGAAATGCTCCTTGCAGGAAAAAAAATTGCTTAAAAGACCTCATTTCTTTAGAGTAAAAATAGATTTAATATGTCATTTGAGTAAGTAGAAATAAGTTTTATAGAAAGGATCATACATGCGAGGAAAAAGAATATCTGCAAGGCTGTTCTGTAAAAGATGGGCCAAACCTAAAGAGTATACCAGACCCAAGAGGTTTGAGGTTTCTGTGTGGTTCTTTAAGTGTTCGGTTCAGACTCAAGTTCTGCCAACCATCCCTCATTGAAAGGATCAACAGGGTTTGTTTAGAGAGCCTTTCCTCCCTTGCCTTCTGCTATTTTTTTACTTACTTCAGTAATTAACTTTTCTGTACATGTGTGACTTGCTGGCAGTAACTCTGTGTCCTTGTGTATCATGCAATCATTTATTTGTACATTTCCATCATATGTAATTATTGTAACTTCCATTATACATTGATTTTGGATGTTTTGTGGATCACTGACTTCATAAAAAGCTGATTGTATCACAGTGTTATAGAATATATAAAGCAGGTTCTTAATCCTGGAGAGTTTTTACAAGACAGTGACGATTTCTCACAGTGTTTCTGTTTGAAGAGAGGTGTATGTTACAGAGCTGGTATGGACCTGCACCTTCTTTCGTTTTCGGGTTAATTTTACAGTTGTCTCTGTCACTTCATTGACTGAAGTCATGTGTCCTAGTTTCCATTTAAATTAAAAAGGATTGAGGAATCCAATTTCAGACAACATTGAAACTAGCTAGTTTACCACACTGGCTCAGGATTGAACACTTGGCTAGCAGTCCATGTCAGAAGACTGGGGAAATAAAGGAGGAAAAATGTTCTGCTTACCACTCTGGCATGATTTTATAAAACTCATAAAATCTCTAGTCCTGTCACTCTCATTTTACACTGTCTCTTCATTCAAAACATTTTCTGTATTTCAAAGGATTTGCAGAAATAACTTTGAAATTATTTTAAAGTGTTTCCTGCCTCTTGATACTCAGATGTTCAGGACTCTGTCTTAGGCAAGAAGACCTATCAAACTAAGCATATCCAGGAAATACCAGACAGAGGCTGGCACAAGGTAAAGTCCAGCTTACAGATTTCTGTGGAGGCTGCAACCCCACTCATCATTTCTCAGGTTTTCTTAATATTTTATTGCACTGGAACTCTAAATGACTAATAATGTGCTTTGTTGTTTTAGACAGTTAAGTAAGGTGTGAATAGCTAAACTGGTACATAGCAATAGTATTATTTTTATACATTTAACTCCTTTAATAAAGGAATCAATTCTCAGCAGCCATTCTCAGGTTTAAAAGTGCAGAAGCAAATTCTGTGTGTTGGACCTCAAACAGCAGGTGAATGTTGACTAGTGTAGAATGACTTGCATCATTGCAGAGTCTCTAGACAGCTGTGAAAAAAAGAACTACATTCTCTCCAAATTCTGCACTGTCAACATATTTGCCAAGCAGACTCAACTAATATCAGCCTTTATTGGTAGAGATGACTGAAATAAGAGAGCCCTGAGCCAGTTCATTTTCTCCCTCCCCTGTATGGATGTTGCCTTTTGAGCAAACTGCCTACATACATTTCCTTTTGTGCGACTACCTTTGCCTGCCTTGTCTGCTTAGGCTTTGAGCTTGTTGGGCAGTGTCAGGCTGTGCGTGCCTATACAAAAGGGATGCTGACCTGGGGAGGAGCTTTGAGGTGCTGCAGTGACACAAGCACTGTTGGTGCAAAGGATTTGATAGGTGTAATAAGTTAGACCCTTTTCTGCAATAAACTGCTACCACCTGAGGTTGAACCAAGATTTTTAGTTCACCTGATTTGCTTTAAATGGAAATATTTTAAGGGGAACTATAAGCAAATATTTTGACTAAGTTACCAAGATACTTTGGTAGTTTTTCCCCTCCTCTGGATTGCTTTTTTTGGCTTAACTTTTATTATCAAGCATAATCAAAACTTGTGGAGTAATTTCATCACACAGTAATGTGCAGTTGACAAGTTTCTTAGAGGCAACTGATCCCCCAGTCTTATTCAAAACTTTATTCAATCAGGTAACTGTGCATCTTTACAGTGACCTGTACTGTGAAGTTCTTACTGTCTGTTTGCTTTCTGTGTCCTTAAATGAGGTCACTGCAGAGCACAAAACTATTGCAAGGCTGTGGCTTGAGTTCCCACTGTGTCCTCACATCCACCACAGCAGCTCTCCTTCACAGCATGTTTTATTGTGTACATATTCAGCTTTGATTTTTTTTGTTCTTTTTCTCTTTTTTTTGTTCCACCACCCTCAAACCTTTCCCCCTCTCCAGCTGTCTGACTTAACAGTGTTCTGGTTTGGTTTTAGGGGTTAAAACCTAATTATAATTTTTCTTTTTCTTCTTGAGACCCAGCAAGAGTCAGTGAATATGGGTTGATTCCTGAGGGTAGGCTGTAAGGATTGCCTGAAAGAAGCAGCAGTTCATTAAATTTTATGTTTCTGGTTAGTTTCCCCTTGTATTTTAATTTAATCCGAGAAACAGAAATGTGCAATGGGCACTGAAAATATATTGAAAGATAAGGGCTTACAGTTAAATGTTAGAATTATAGCTGCTGTTTCTTCAAAATTAACTATTCAGCATGTGTTTTTGTGGAGTTTATAAACTGATTCCAGAGCTATTGAGGTTTTCAGGGGTCCTGCAGAGCATCAGAAGTAGTTAATGAAATACTGTCATCAGCTGGATTTGTTGTTGTTGATACAGTAAAGCCTGGGAGTACTATACAGTAAAGTCAAAATAGGTAAGGCTTTTTAAAGGTATTTTGCCCACAGTTGCGTATTGTTTGGTATGATAATTTATGAGTATTTAATTTTAACTTTTATGCCAACTTGAGCTGTTCTGGATTTTGGGTTAAATAACTGAGTGCTGAGATGATGTTCTAGGTGGGTGCTATGTCCTCTACCTGCTTTTAAAAGCACAATCTTAAAAGTTTCAGTTAAAAAAAAAAATAGAAGAATTATCTTGGTAGCTTAATGACTGAAATTTAGGGAAGAAGGGAAGGAAAGTTGTTCTGCCTGTGTTAGAAAAGATTGTCTAGCTGTCTCGTGGAGAAGCACTACAATCCACTAGTACTGTGGACCAGAGACATAAAATTTATCAGGCTGAAGGGCCTCTCAGTTATTGCTGCCTTAAGAAATGCCCAGCCAGTGCTTGCCTGTCTGTCTTCAGCTGTCTGAAGATCTTTGTTTGCATCAACCTACAGAGACTTCTTAGATCCTTTTGGACAGGCTATCAAATAAAAATCCCCTGGCAACAAGCATGCTGCCTTCTGGGACTGAGCAATACTTTCTTGCAGATGTCCATCTGAGTGCTACTGGCATGGTGCTCAGCTGTGGAGTGGAAAGCAGGAGGCTGCTTGTTTCTTCAATGTTTCTTCTGCTGAAGTCATGGAGGAGAGAACCTGACTGAAAGCCCAGGGGTGAAAAACATGCAGGTGGAGGGATGTGAAGCAAGTGAAATAAGGGATAGGGCTGAAGACAGGCTAATTCAGCCAAGATAAACAGAATGAAAACAAGCAGTTGGGTAGGCAGTGGGAAATGTAGGAGGGAGAGCTGAGAAGCCAGGGGAGAAGGGTTCAGACATTCAGGGTACACTGGAGTAGGAGCCAGTGGTCTAGTAGGTGAGGTAAAAAGATGGTCCAAGTCTGAGACTCTCCAATGAGACATCCCCACAGCACTGTTATTAACTGAGGCTGTAACTGAACCCTGATACCGTTGTTTCTGGTTTTCACTTTCTGCAAGCAGCTGCAAAGCCTGCCAGTAAACAAGCACCTCTTCTATCTTCTTTGCTTGTCAAAGTTGCTTATCCCATTATATACAGGGTTTTACATGGGCAACAGTGATCTTGGAATAGATCCTGAATACACAGAAATCAGAATGGTCCTACGTAATGATTTATTTTCATTCTTGGGTTGAAGGGGGAATGTTTTGTGGTTGTTCGGGGTATTTTTTAAATTGCAAAGTAAAACTCAAAACTAAACACATTAAAGCTTTTTGTATTTTACAATACAATCTCTCCTATTACTGTTACAGAGACAGTCCAATGCTCTTTGGCAAGGGCTTTGCAAAATAAATCAGCCAGAATGTGTTACTCTCACCTGCACTGAAACAGTCCAATGCCCTAACTTCTCAGCAGGGTTTATCTCCCATGCCTGCATTTCTTGTAGCTTTTTGCAGGTTTAAAAATACTCTATGTTCTTCTAACTTCCAAACAAGCTGTCCCCGTCTCTCTCTAGAAAGGCAACAAAATGGCTCAGAAGACAGCAGTCACATCCTGCACACCTACGCCCACAGGCGCACACAGCAGCAGTGCATATACTTAAGCTGTCTCTAACACACATAATTTTCCTTGTTACAAAGTACTTGTCTCTTCCCTTTTCAGTGGTTTTTAAATAGAAGATTTATATGTGCATATGTATACATAGTAGAGGAAAGAGAAAGGAAAAAAAATGCAGGAGTTGATTTATCTGCCTCTAGATCCCTCAAATTAGAGTCTTGAGTGGTTTCTCCAGATGCAGGTCCAAATCCAAAGCCTGTGGAGATTATCAGACACTATTGTGGCACACAGAATATTTTGGAGAAAAATAGTCATCTCTGTTTCTAGAGGATTTAAAGTGTGCTGGCAATAAGTGTGTCATAGGCAACTCCCTAGGGGTGGGAGTGGGGAAGGGATGCTTTAGAATTTACCATGCAAACACTGGAATACTTGGTTTTCTTCAGAAACCATGGAATAGAATCATAGAATCATTAAGGCTGAAAAAGGCCACTGAGATCATCAAGTCCAACTATCAGACCAACACCACCCTGCTTACTAAACCATGTGCTGGAGTGCCACGTTTACTCGTTTGTTTTTTTAACTACTACAGAGGTGGTGACTCCACCACTTCCCTGGGCAGCCTGTTCCAATGCTTCACCACTCTCGCAGTAAAAAATTTTTCCTAATATCCAATCTAAACCTCCCTTGGTGCAACTTGAGACCATTTCCTTTTGTTCTATCACTTTTTATTTGGGATAAGTGACCAAACACACCTTGCTACAACCTCCTCTCAGGCAGTTGCAGAGAGCAATGAGGTCTCCCCTCAGCCTCCTCCAGACTAAACAGCTCCAGTTCCCTCAGCCATTCCTCAGAATCCCTGTGCTCCAGGCTCTTCCCTAGCTTTGCTGCCCTTCTCTGGACATGCTGTAGCACCTAAATGTCTGCCTTGTGCTCAGGGGCCCAAAACTGAACACAGTATTCGAGGTGCAGCCTCACCAGTGCCAAATACAGGGGGACAATTGCTTCCTGCTCCTGCTGGCCACACCATTTCTGATCCAAGCCAGGTTGCTGTTGGTGTTCTTGGGCACACTGGGCACACTGCTGGCTCACGTTCAGCTGGCTGTCACCCCAGGTGCTTTTCCTCCAGGCNGGTGTAATCTGCAGATTTACTGAAGGACCACTCAATTCCCTCATCCAGCCAATTGATAAAGATGTTAAACAGAACTGGCCCCAAGACTGAGCGCTGGGTAACACCACTTGCAACCCACCTCCAGCTGGATTTAGCTCTGTTCACCACAACTCTCTGGGCTCAGACATCCAGCCAGTTTTTTACCCAATGAAGAGTACACCTGTCTAAGCCAAGAACCACCAGCTTCTCTAGGAGAATGCTGTGGGAAATAGTGTCAAAAGCTTTACTGAAATCAAGGTGAATAACATCCACAGTCTTTCCTTCATCCACTAGGTGGAAGGAGATCAAGTTGATCGAGCAGGACCTGCCCTTCATAAGCCTGTGGTGGCTGGGCCTGATCCTCTGGTTGACCTCAAGATGAACTGTTCCATAATCTTCCCCAATACCAAGATCAGGCAGACAGGCCTATAGCTCCCCAGATCATCCTTCCAGTCCTTCTTGTAGATGGGTGTCACACTGGCAAGCCTCCAGTCATCTGGGCCTTCCCCTGTTAAGCAGGAATGCTGATAAATTATGGAGAGAGGCTTGGGAAGGTCCTCTGCTAGCTCCCTCAGGTCCATATGGCCCCATGGACTTGTGAATGTCCAGGTGGCATAGCAGGTCATTAACTGCTTCCTCCTGGACTATGAGGGGTTTATTCTGCTCTCTGTCCCTGTTTTCAAGCTCAGGGGTCTGACTACTTTGAGGATAACTGGTCTGACTATTAAAGACTGAGGCAAAGAAGGCATTAAATACCTCAGGTAATGCATGAAGGATGCACCATATTTAACTCCTGTAAGCTAATAAAACTTAGATTTCTTTAAGAACAAAATACACATCACTGAGGTTTAGAGTTATCATTTTCTTTCATAATACAGTAATGCCACCAAATCTTCAAGGAATGTTAATCGCTTATTTTTCATTCCATACCTTTACATCAAGTTCATCTGCTTTTTGTAAGATGTGTTCTATGAAATCACAAGGTGCTGTGTATGATTCGTAGTTTCTTTTCTTGCATTTGTGTCAATCTGGAAAGCCATAACAGTCTCTTCTGAGTTTAGAAGATATATATTTATGCTAATGTTGGAAATCATCAATATCCTAAATTTTTTACCTTTTTTTGCAGATAAGCCACTTTAATTTTACTTAGCTTTTCTAGTTTTCTCTCTTATTTATTGCTGAAATCAAGCTAGATTTGAAGGTGAGGTATTACAGTAGTGAATTTTGCTCTATTGAGGAATAATATTAAAAAAATCTTTCCTTGGGATTACTTTGAGATTTCCATTTCTAGCTTATATGGGAGAATCTGTGATATGAAAGATGTCATTACTTGTGAATTTGTGGAGCTCAACAGAAGTTTGTCTTTTAGTTGGACTTCAGTTCTTAAGCAAAATTTTAAATAAGCCAGCTGGGTAGTTTGTTCAGCTTTGGCACCTGAGAATATGAAAATAACTTCTCCCTATAACTACCTCCAACCAACATCAACTTGTACATTTTTCTGTGTTGCACATAAACTCTTGGTGAAATTGCATTGCAAGTCTAGAAAGAGATAATATTTCATGCAGCTTTGTGCCTTCAAGCACTCATATTTTTTTGCTTTCTTCTCAAACCTCAGTTTCCAAGTGGGACATGTACAAAGGCAAATGAAGTTACTGATTGGAAAACATAATGTGGTCAAAGGGAAATTTCTTACTGGGAAAAGAAGGCTTTGCCTTCAGAAAAATCTGGGTGGTTTTTTTCCCTCTGTCAGTATGACCGTTTTATCTTATAGGAGTTACAATTCCAGCTTCCTCCAGTGTCCTTTCTTTCTAGTGAGCCTTGCTCCTCAAATGGGTAACTGCACTGCACTTGTTCAGGGGTGGGGGGAAAAGAAATGCTACATTTAAGGCAATGTTCTGTTTAAAATGTCCTTTTTTTTCCCTATTGAGTCAGCTGCTACTCCAGGGGTCTGGGGTGTGTGCAAAACTTAATGAATAGAAGTGGCTTGTGTTCTAATAACAAACTGAATGAGATTGAGCCTTTCTTTGAATTATTTCAAGAATAATTAATCCTAGAAAAGTCAATTTTCAAAACTGTCAGAGCAATATGCTATGCAATTATTAGACATATTGATTCAGTAATTTTCAGCCATCTCCTAAGAGACCCTGCACGCAGTGGAGGAGGATACAAAGACAAATGTAATGAAAGATTTTTAATATTTCTATCCTTTAAATTTTCCATTTGGCAAAAAGTTCCAATAGTTTGGGTTCTATAACTTTTTTCAAGAGAAAAATAGATATGCAAAAGTAGTGACTTCCTTCACAGCAATGGCTTATACTTTTGACCAGCTTTAATGGCTTTCGGAAGTATGATCATCTTTAGATAAAGTTCTTGTCAAACAGACAGGAATAATATCTTCATTGCTTTTCTCTCTTTCTTGTCCTTCTCAAATATCCTTGTGTTTGTATGTTCCCATACTGATGCATTTTCCAGTGCAATTATTGCCCTCCTTCAATAGACTTTGACATTGCAGAATGACAGTTACAAATACTAGAATCCCTGAACGAACAGGATTGGAGAATGCCAACGGATTAAGAATGTTGGCTTCAAGTTTGGTTTGAAGTAGTGGGGGAAAATATTTGCATAAATGAATTTTTAATGGATACTAAAAATAAAAAGCTGTTAAAGAAAATATAGCTTGTCTACAATATCACACGATTTTAATTATGCAAGCTTTTATGTTGTATATTTTGACTTAGGGCCATGTGAGACACATGAGTGAGCTGTCACTCATGCAGAGTTAATTATAATTTGTCCATATAGGGGAAAAACCCTGGGAAAATATGATAACGCTTTTCATTGGCAGTAAACACTAGTTGTTGTTAGTCATTTGAGAAAAGTATTTTTAGCAGACCATACAAACTCTGTAGTTCAGTCTGTTCCCTGAGTTGTATTAGCACATGGCTAGATCTACTACTTTATTGACGAAGAAGCTGTATCCGTCTGCACCATAACATTTCTCTTATTTTTTCTTTCCCTTGAACAAGAAAATATATTTTGATATGGTGTTTGGCAACCCAAGACAGGTTATTTTAAATAATATTCAGTTGGAATGTGCTGAGTGTAAAATGCTGTTTTCAGAGTAGTTGCATTTATATAGCGTTGCAAACAGAAATCTAGTTTCCCATGTTTAACACAGAACCAGTTTATACAGCGTCTTTAAGTCTTTAACTTCTTCTTTCCCCAGGTAAGTGGCAAATAACTAATTGTCACTGACAGGTAGGGCAACAAATGGATAAAGCAAGCATGGATTCTGAGATCTATAATTTTTAATAATTTTTAAACTAGCTACAAAATGTCAATCACTTCACAAACTGACAGGAGACATAAGGAATTTCATATTACATGCTGTAAATTATATTTATCTCACAGTTTATCTAGAGTTCATTCATTTAGGTTTTTTTATTATTTTTTAATTAAGTCAGCTACTAAACATCTTAGCGATTTGGTGTGCATAGCTCTAGGTAAGCAACAGAGAACTGTACCGATAACAAACCACATGGGGATAGCGACTAGTAAGAGAGAGCCTTATAAAAATTACATTTCTTTGCACCATTTCATATGGTAGTCATTTCCTCCAAAAGATAGTCTTCAAAAGCAGCTGACAAACCCAATATATTACACTTATTTCTTTTTGTCTTTGACATATTTTCAGCCAAGCTTTTATTTTGCTGGCAATGGCTAAATGGTGAGTGCCAAATCCCTCTTTTTTTTAATAATTAAAAAAAATGATCATGATTAATAACTATATATATATCAACAAGAAAAAAGTGGCACGACTGCAAACTTGCTGGTATAACATAGTCCCAAAAGAGTCCGAATACTGAGCATGCTTTTGTTGTCATTGTTGGTGTGCTACTGCCATGGGAAAAGTCTTGTTTAAGTAGGAGTCTAAAAGTCTATTTATTCCTCATGCATAAATGCATAAATCACATCACTTTTTAGTGCAATGCTTGTTATAGTAATATAATTCCACATTGTCTAATCATGAAATCATAACAACAGATAATGGCAATGAAGAACCGAAGACAGCAGGTTTAAGTGCTTAAACATCATGATACCCAAAGACAGGAGCATGGCAGTAGCTCTGTGGAATGTCACAGTTTTACAAGAACAATACTGTATATTTAAAGGTTAACAGCACGTTTAGCATTCCAACAGTGTTGTCATTCAGCAAACATCATTAAAAAAAAAAAGAGAACGGAGGTGAGAAGGAAAGGAATCCAAAACAGAAATAAGGAAAGGAAAAATCCCAAAAAACATCATAGTGAGCTATAGCCATCAAATCAGCACTATGTACAACCTTTGGAAAGGAAGATATCTAGAAAAAAATAATTACAAGTATCATTTTTGGAAAGCTGACAAACTACACAGGACAACATTTACAATGGGGCTGATATGTGCATGTGTGCAAACCTAGTAGGTAAATACCATGATAAAAGCATGAAGGTGCTGCCCTGTTGGACAGTGTTAAAAGAAAATGCACTTTGCTGCATTTAACCACTGCCCAGCATCTTTGTTGCACGCTGGTTGGCTTCATCAATCCTGGTTTTGTTGGAATCAGCCTGGGGAAACACAAAGGAAAGAAATAGATTAATATAGGGCAGAAGGAGAGTATCTACAATGCTTAGTGAACACTTCTGTAGTTTTGGCTAAGTCAGAAAAAAAATGAAGCTTGAAAACACTGGGGAGCTGGTTTTGTAGAGGTATTGGGGAACCACAAGGAAATTACAGATTTGCTGGTGTTATGACACTTCAAGCAGACTTTGAGTAGAGCTTTTATGTTTTTATTCAGCCTCGCAGAACTCATGGAAATGCTGTGTCAGATCTGTAGATTCTGCTGTTGATAGTGCTAGCGGTATTGGTGGTTGTGGATGAGAGGATGAGAACTGATGATGTGCATGTGGATTTCACTGGTGAAAAGCCTCAGTGCTCATTATAATTCTTTGGACCTGGACTTTGTCCTAAGTCAGATCACCAAGCATGCAGTCAAAGCTAAAATTTTGGTCAGTGTACTGGAGAATTGCTGGAGCAGGGAAGCTGACAAATGTAAATTTCTTTGAAAATGCATCAGTTTGGATCTATTTGCTTTGCTCTACATGTGAAAAGATGGGAATAGGTAGGAGTGATGCTATTATTCTGTTCTCTCAACAAAGTTCACCAGTGTAGTTGCAAGGCTGAGCAACATCTCTCATTGGGCAGCATAAACAGGAATTAAGAAGAGGCAGGGATTCTGCCGTTATTTGAAGCAATTGAACTGGAATTAAGCTCAGCATAGGCTGAACCATTAATTTTACTTCCTTCCACAGGGTAACAATTGCCATGCTTATAAAATGTTGTTAATAGAATGGCACCACTTGGAAGGTTTAGGAGTTCTTTCTGAGTGGGAAGACACACTGACCACAGCTTTCTGCAGCTCTGGGGAAGTTAGTTTTGGAGACTAAAGACATTGTTTTAGCTGACAAAAACTGGGAAAGCTCCATCCAAACCCAAGGTTGCTATGCTAGCAAAGGGACTAGATAGAAATTTTTTTCAATTTTTAAAATCAGATCTGTGGGAAAGGTGAGAATTGTGTTCCTGCGATAAAAGCAGAACTCAAATAGCAAACTCTTTTTTGTGGTTGGCTGGCTGCATTTTGTTAGCTTTGATGGTTACTCCCACATCTCTGGGGCATATCCAAATTGTACAGATTTATTTTAAATCTCCAATTTACAAAGACAGAATGGCAAAGAAACTTTCCCACAGACATTTCAAAATCCCTTACAAATGCTTACACTGATGTGCAATAAATCATTCTTAAATATCTTAGGCTTTTCTCCATAACTGTTTTTGCAAATGCTATGTAGATGTGTATTTTTAGTACAGTAAGATGTGCCAGACCATCAACAAGCGTAAATCAGCATAACTACTCATTATAAGCCATACTCCTTTCTTTTCACCAGGAATCTGACCTTGTCTACCACAGTATAGTTTTTGTGCTTTTACCAAAAGACTACCTAAAAATAAGTTAATTGTTTTGGAAGTGGTTAAGTTTGATATGAAGTACATAAATATGGATTGAATATTGATGTTTCTAAATAAAAACACTAAGATTTAACTCTAGTGGATGATGTTACATCAAAGTCAGCGGGAGTCTTTACCCAGATCTTCCCACCTTGGTCAATCCAAAATGCTATGAGCCATTTCTACATTCCTCCCAGCCTCCAGTTTATGGATCAGTGTAGGGCCAGGGTGTTCTGGTGATGATGTATTGTCCTTTTGACCTACTTATCACACTGTTGTTTTAGGTTTTGTCCCTTTCTCTCCTATTCATTACTATCTAGGTTACTGTGGACAGGTCAGATTAAATCCCTGCATTATTAGAATGCTCTGGTTTAGGTGCGTGCATCCATTTTAACATAAATGCTTTAGGAGTATTTGGGGTAGCTTTGTGATGCACCCCAGCTTTTGAAAAATGTGGCAGCCAAGGGTCTTTCTAATGATCCAAACTGATCAAAAGCACAGTGCTCCAGCAGTCAGGAAAAGAAAACAACTCCAGCATTCTGTGTGCCAACCTCCAGCTAGGGAATATGTTCTATCACAATATTTCATTGCAAAATGGGTATGTGTGCATTTGTGGTTTCAGTATTATCTGGCTAGCTGTCATTTCTGTCTTTTATAGAGGATTTTCCTAATATATTTGGTTTCTTTTTTCTAGTATCATATTACTCTGAGAAATCTGGCAGATATTCACGAGGTGCGAAGATTGTCTTGGTTTTGTGCTGCTTTCATGATGACTCCTCTGCGTATGTTGCAAGTCCATCTTTCAGAATTGTGTCACTGTTCTTTAGCCAAGGGCTCTGTCTGACAAGGCCTGCCTGTGAGGCTGGATTTAATGAATCTCGTTAGCATGCAATGTTGTTTTTCTATTGCTGTATGAGATGCCTAACTCTCTAAGAAGACCACAGAGATGTAGAAGGCCAATCCTTCATTTATCCAATTGCCTAGAGATTGGGCCCATGTGCTTCATGTGAACAAAGAGCCTCGTCAATGTTTGCAATATCCAAATGTTTGCAAACATGAACTGATCGGAGAACAGTGCCTTCTCAGGTTTGCTGCAGTTTGTGATAGTATCCTGCAGGCACAAATGGAACACGGCTGATCTCCATGCACAGGGCATGTCTCCTGCCTCTACGCTATATTATGAGTAGGGTAGCTAGTAACACGTAATAGTGCATGTCCTCGTAGTTACTCTGAGAAAATAATGTATATCCTAGTCTTCTTATTTAACTGTACTAAAGATGTAGCTGCATAACCCTCCAGTCCTTGCAGTACAGATAGATGTGCTTCTTTCTAGTGCTTTTCATATGAATAACTGCAGTAAATCTTCCCCCCTGTGCTCACATATTTCACTGTTTTCACAGAAATACGAAATTCTGCAGAGTAGCATCACAGAAATACTCTGCATTTTCCAATACAGTCAAACTAACAGATGAAAATATGTAACACAAACCTTTTTACTGATGCAAAGCCTTGTGCTCTACTATGTAATGTGACTGTCTCTCTGCTAGAGGCACACTTCCCACCTTTAAGACAACATATACTTCACCCAGTTCTCTCTGCAATTGAAGTCTATTAAGGAGAGCTGAGCAAATCCCTCAGTTTTTTACTTTCTTTGATTTTTTCACTAGACTCTGATGTAGTTAATTGACATGAAAAACAGGCACGGACATTCTGCTCGTGTGAGAAGGCTTGCACGTGTAAGAAGGCTCAAGAATACAAGCGCTACCACTTAAGGTCAGCATTATCTCTAAGTAGCACATTTAAGTCCTCGGTTGGATCCTCAGGATGTGTAAATCTCAGCTGAAGTCAAGAGTTGTATTGATTTTACACCAGATGAAGATCTAGCCTCTTACGTCATTATAGCTTGGCTGTACCTATGCCTGGCACTCAGCCAATATGAATGCAGATGGCTTGCAGATCTTGGGATCTAAGGATGGCAATGAGTTCCCAGCTGGGTTTGGAGGGTGCTGCTATCTCCTTCAGAAATCTGCAATGCAGGTCTGAAACTGGAACATGGTGCTTTCTGCCTTTTTAGATGGTGACTTTGCAAGAGTAATGCTGAGACTCAGTTATTACACACACACACACACACACACACACACACACAAACACACCGCCCCCCAAGAGAGCTGCTAGATCTCTGTCTTAATGTGGTTATAAGCAGGCAGCATGATGACTGGCTGCACTGTTCCCATACAGCAAAGCCTTGCATAATAAATCCCCATCCTTTTCTGGGGACTTGTCCTCCAAGCAGGTGATCCAATTCTCAGCTTCTCATGGAATTTCCAATGGAAGGAAAGTTCATAAAAACTTAAAACTTGCCAGGACGTATGAAGATATTCAGACGTGAGCCCTGTGGTTCTACACAGTTCATGACACTTTTCCTTTCCCAAAGCTGTTGTAGAAGGAGCTTTGATTTTTAGTAATGGATCCCCTTGCCAGCTGTTGTCTTGCAAACCCAACAGTGTGGGTTCGACCCAAACTGCACTAAAGGCTCCTGAGAATCCACAAAAGCAAGCTCTTCTGTAGCCCAGTGATATGAAGGGAGAAGAGAGAGGAGCTCTAGCTGCTATTTCTGTCCCTTTTCTCCGAGCTGAAGAAAAACTGCAGAATGCACAGTTTGCAGAAGGGAAACACAGCCCTTTTGGGGTCCTCTTAGAAATGCAATCTCTTACCTTCTCCATGATCCTGTCAATCTGGCGATTCTGTGTGTCGATCTCATTGCCCATGTCCAGGGCCATGTGACGTAAGTTGCCAATGATGCCACTGACCTGCTCGAGGTTTTCATCCATTTCATTTTCCCGGGCATCATTTGTTACCCTAGGAGAAAAAAAACAATTATTTGAAGAAGAAACATAGGAAGTTCCCTTTGAAATTCTGATTCACCCAAAACCTGTCCTACATCTTCCTCTGCTTATCACCTGAGGAGCACGCTTCTGGGCTCAGCTTTGAAGAAAAAGGATTAATAAGTAGCTAACCTGAAAAAAATACATTCTTATTTTTTCATTGTTGTGATTGTCTACATTCATCACCACTCCATTTATACTTCTCATATCTACTGCTCCTAGAAATGTTGCTGTCTGTGTTTGTCTGTATCATATACTGCACCTCTCTGCAAGTGATGGTCCCTCTCAAATGAAGAATGAAAGGGTGTTTCCTTTGGACCTGTGTGTGTTTAGAGCATGTGGGAAATGCTGGAGGGCTGAAATTGAAGTTCTATCTGCTTCTCCTTGGACTATACAGAGCCAACGGATACTGTCCAGTCCTTATACACTTAGGGCTCACTGAAGTACTTCACCTTTGAAAAACCTGACTTAACATTCTATTTCATAGAATGGAATCATAGAATGGTTTGGATTGGAAGGCACCATGAGGTACTATAGTCTAATTGCCCTGCAGTAAGCAAACACATCTTCAACCAGATCAGGTTGCTCAGAGCCCCCTCCAACCTGGCCTTGAATGTTTCCAGGAGTGGGTCATCTACTGCTTCTCTGGGCAACTTGTGCCAGTGCTTCACCACCTTCAGTTAAAAATGTTTTCCTAGTATCTAGTCTATACTTCTCCTCCCATTGTAACAGGCCCTGCTAAAAGTGTTTCTTTTTTCAGCTTCCTTTAAGTATTGAAAGGCCAAAATTTCATTAAATCTTTTTTCAGTAGATGACAAAACAGCTTCTCTCAGATTTACTGGCATTAGTAAAGATCCTTTTTCTCTTGTTGTTAGCACCATCTTTTTTAGTTACTTGATTTTTAGGAAAAAAACCCTTGTGCTTGAGCAAAGGTTCAGTTTGAAGCTTCAGTGACCAGGGAGGCATGTGGTGACTGATCCTGGGAAAAGCAAGTCCATGGGTCCCACTTAGAAAATCACTACTTTGAGCCTCTTGTGTAGTTTGTACACATGTAGGTGCCAAAAGGGTGCTACAGGCTATTTGCAGAACAATTACAGTGTACCATAATTTCCTTCACTACTATTCTGTTCTCATGCCCCACCTTTCATTTTGTTGGGGTTGCCTGTGCAGAAATAAAAAAAAAAAAGCAAATGGCAGACCCAGCAAACCTAAATGGCAACTCAATCCCACGCTCCAGATTGCTTGACAGCATTGTTTCTATCACACTGATTTCCCTTTATCACAGCAGCCAAAGAAATAAGTGGATAATAGTTTTTGGAAAGATAATTACTTATTAATCCAGTGTCCTTAATTTTCAGAGATCAAAGCTTTGCCTACTGGTATGCCTTTATCCATTCAGCTGATAGCATTGTCATCTAAATACATCCTCTATAAGCACTGTAATCAGTATGTACTTATTGCTGGATCTGTATGTATTGCTTAAAGTTTGCAGTTTGGTTGCCATTGGTATAACTGTGTGTTTCAAACCAGCTTTCATTTGACTGTACAGGGGTTGCCACTGAAGCATCAATATTTCTCAATGATCATGGCTTTACAGCAGCTGAGGAACTGGGGGGTCATTCCCTGTTCAGTGATGTTTTCTGGACAGTCATGAGCAGGGAAGTGCTGTACGTCTAATTAAGTGTGCTTCAAGTTCTGTGCTTGGCTTGGTGCTTTGGCAAGGAGACTCAGGCTTTTTTCTTTTTAAAAAGAAAGGAAGAGGTGCTGAAATCTGTGGTACATATTCTGGCAAAGTTGGATAATGAGCACTATATATCTTGAGACTTAATAGTAATAAACTAGTATTTATCTGACACTTCATTTTTGAGGCTTTTGACAACTGTCATTAATGAGACCCATAATAAAGCCCCTAGGAAAACTGCATTGTTTACACCAGGGAGATGGAGTGCAGAGGACAGTGGTGATTGCTGATAGCCTGCAACCTCACATTGCTGCTGTGAAGTAAATAAATAGATGCTATTTCTATTTTATTATTGCAGAGATCTGGGCAGTCCCAAGGAAGAGCATTTAGGGCCACATTTTCAAGCACCTTCTCGTTCTTGGGACTAAGACCCTTCCAGGATTTCTGACAATGTAGCCATCCTTTGCACTAGTTCAGGCAAGCACCCATAGAGCCATGGGTGGACACAGTAAGCCTTTGGTACCTGTCTTCAGCTGCCATCAACCTAAATATGAGCACCCACCACTCACTGGAAAACACTGGCTCCATCACATTACCCAACGCTGCTGAAAGAGTTAATGAGCATCAAGAACTCATGACCATATGGAAGCAATCTAAATATATCAGGAGGAGAACAGAGAGAAAACAGTGGATAAAAAGGCTCACCTGCGGATAAAGCCACCACTGATGGCCATCTGCTCCCGTTCATCTACAACACGTGCAGGCTGGCTGGCTACAACACCATCCTGATTATTGCCCCAGGCTTTTTTGTAAGCATCACTTGATTTAAGCCTATGCAAAAAAGATGATGAGTAACAAAGCATCAAGTGGACAAGGACAAATGCAAAACTTTATTTCTTCAAGCTAAAAGCTCAATCAAGCAAATGAGTTTTCAGATAGAGGATCGATTGTATACCGATATATCATAACCCTGAATAAAAGGAGGGTTGTTGGTTTTTTTTTTCCCCACTTTACTGCCACAAAAACTGTGATGGTCAGAGGTTTTGTTTCCAGTAGGGTGAATTGCAATTGTCAAGTCTACAACACTGCAACACAGGTTTTTGGATGTTGACTCAGTTTCCAGAAAGAAGAAGGCAGGGGAGAAAGGAAAGAAAGAAAAAGAGAAGGAATACAGATAAGTAGAAAACATTGTAAACATTGTTTCATTTCAGTGACACATAGTTTTGACATCAAACACAGAGAATGTACTGGCAGACAGACATAAAAACAAAACTGCCAAGTATAGTGTGTACATCACATCACAGCAACACACCCTCGTAGAGAAAAGTGGATTTGGCTAGATTTTAACATTTTACCATGCAGAAGATCAGGCTTCCGTTGGTTGTTTTTAACACACATGTGGCATAATAGGCATTTAAAGCCACTAACCTTTCCCAAAGTGATTTGGGGATGATTTTATCATAAAATTCATAGGGTTCATTAAATTTTCAAATAATATATCGGTACTTGAAAATAGTAATCATACATCGACAGTTGATGTACAAACCTTTGTCCACAGAGACAAAAAGTAAAATAGGCAGAAGTGAAATGAGTGCAGGAGAAAAGAAAAAATACAAGCAATCTAGCATCAGAAAGGGAAACTTTTCTACATTTTTCTTCATGCACCAGCTACAGGCATGAATAAGAAGTGAAGCATTCTCACTTAGCACAGTTGCCCCAATAGTTCATCATACTCTCAATGCATCAGCAGTAACAGCCTTCACAATAAGCAAGACACAGGCAAAAATGAATCATCACTTCCTTCAGGAGCTTTAAACTATAGGACTTCAAAATACCCTAGCAACTTATATTTGTTGTTTATGGACAGTTATATTAGCTTTCAGAGAGCTATTTTTGACTGAGCTGCCATGAATAGAAAGTTAAAATCCAGGCATACCTTGAGTGGCAGATTAACATGTACAATGTATTTTGGGTTGCTGTCATCAGGGTCATCAGATGAGACTGAATTATTCTACACGACAGTGTGAGTGTTTGAGTTCTGTAGATCAAGTCCTTGATTTTGTTCTGGAAATGGAGCAGTTTCCAACAGTTTCCCTGTTCTTTGGTCAGTCATACAAACAGCCCTGTGGTTTGGATCTGGGGTGAGAAACTGAATGTACTTCTGGAGGTTTTGGGAAAGGACATAACAACTCATCTCTAGTGTTTCGTTCTCTCCATGACACTAAGGCAGCTCAGGTTCTCTTGAGTGTGAATATGTGTTATATGCTGCAGTATAGAATTAAAATATAGATGAAAATAATTTTTTTGCTGCTCACCTGTTTTATGGCTCATTTCCTATTAAAATTTGTGAAGACTTAGAAAGAAGATGGTCGGCTTATTTGTTCTTAGTTCTTTAAAACTATACATCAGCTGTGGCATTTCTAGAAATCAATGAAAGTAGTTCTCTTGCCTGCACATACATTTACAGGTATTTGCCAGTTCTTTAGACCTGTGCAACTTTGAGAGTGAGACAGTCTCTATGTTTGAGGTGGATGATTTTATACACCCAGAGCTTGAGTTGTCTTTTCTTGTGGAATTCCCATTAAAGTCAACAGACATAGTCTGGACCTGCTCACAGTCAATAGCAGTTGTACTTTTGAGTGCAGTCTGGCCAAAGTTCCATGCCATGGACATTTTGGGTCTCCTCAGAATGTAAGATCAAGCCTTACATTTGCATAAGGCTCATGGAGTTGTTTTTACAAGTAGCAGAGTATAATTATGTGAGAAATGGTTCATCTTTTAAAATATATGCAATTACTTTACCACCACCTAGCAGAGCATTAAGGGATCATGGTAATAATAATGTCCAGAACTACAGGGATTTCTCTTCTTCCCACACTGCACTTCTCAGAATATCATATTTGTAGCAGCTGAAGCCTGGCATGGTGATTCAAGGAACAGTCTCTAAGAGTATTGTTCATCCACATTCTGTTTCTAAACACATTGACTGATTAGAAATTCTAGTTTATGAATCTGTCTGCAGACTGCAAAGATCAGAATACTGTCTTAAAGCAGGGAAGAGATACCTTTAAAAATTCACATCTCCCTCACTGAACATGTGTGGTATGTTTTTGTTCTTGCATCTATTAATTTCACAATAGCGCAATTGTAATGAAGTGGTAAATGTTTTAAGGCAATGTATCAGGTGTGGCATCCATGCCACAGGTTTGGCTGTCAGTTTATAGCAGCCTTTCCTAGAGTATAGAATATTAAAGCTTATCTAAAAAATGATGATTCCTATAAAATACATTGGAATTTTGTACTTCAATGGTGAACTTTTGATGTAGGCATTATGCTCCTCCTCTTAAGCCAAGACAGAGCTCCTCTTTAAGTTACAACAGCTTTTAGAGTGTGAGAAATGTAAAGTTTCTGCCACATCTTCTTAAACCTGAAGTTGTTCTGCACTGAGTCCTCTGGTGCAGGACAGCAGGGCTAAAGCCTGTATCAGAGCTGACACAAATTACAGGCAGTCCCACTGACAAAGGCTCTCTGTGTGCATGGAGGTCTTTCCATTCCTCCTTGCCTCTCTCCCATTGTGCACACTTAGGCAACATGTTCTAGGCAAAATGGTTACTCCAGCAAATTATTTGTGTCTTGGTACACAGAAGAAAAATGATTTTTTTTTCTTTTTACAGCTGAGGCACCATCTGCATTGTGTCCCAAGGGAATTAACTTCTAAATAAGTGGTGTACTCACTGAACTCCATGACAGCTCTATCTCCTTCGGTCTTGATAATCATGGTAGGATCAGGTCCTGGTGGTGCACAAAGTATATGTGCCACACAAAAAGGGAGTATAATGCTACATAATCCCTGCACCCTGCTTTGCTTCCTATACAATCTCTGGCCAACCATTTATGAATATTTTCATGTTAATCTAATTGCCTACTCACAGGATGCTGGATTTGCTATTCCTCAAGGAGACTCCTGGTCAGTCCGCTTTGTCCCTGATTTCCTACACCCACATAATTGCATATCACATTTTCATTTGGCAATTAAAACAAGCTTTGCATTACTTGGAGGACAGTTTCGTTCAAGTGTGATGGCATGCAAGCAAATTCAATGCATTTCAACATTTCTGCTTAGTGTACATGCTACCCAAGTGAGAGGAATTTGGCACAACATGTTTAGATTTCTTCAGATCTATTGCCTACGGCAGGTTGAAAGCTATTTCCAGTTGGGTTCCAATTGTGAAACATAAGATCTCATCAAGGAAAATTTTTGTTGAACAATAAAAAGTATGATTTCATCCACAATTTTGAATAATATTTATTGTGACCTCTTCTGCATTTTTTTCAGCTTGTTTGGTTTGGTTCATTAAACTTGTTTGTGAAAGTATGTTTTGAAATTTAAAGTCTCCAGGAGTAAGGTAGCTCCAGTGTTTTTGTTCACTGGAAAATGGAACCACTCAGTACACTTTGTATAAAATGTTGAAACTTTTGCCAGTAAAAAGTGTCAACAGTGAAGCTTTCACTGCAGTATGCCTGATTTTAATGCATCTACAGTAATTTCCAGTCAGTTGTGTGAGATGAATGCATTTGAACCAGAATCGTTCTTTCTGCATGCCACATGCTCATCCTGTCCATGTGCCTAGCAAGGATGAGCTTCACAAGGCCTTTAGGATCAGCCTTAAGTGCTCAAAGAGATGAGGCAGGCAGCACCTACTTGTTACATGGACAGACACAAAGACCACAGAATTTTCCTAGGTCCGTCAAATTCTTTTCTGCTTCTTTCATGTCCTTATTGATTTGGTCCATTCCCTCTTCGATGCGTTCCAGTTGTTCTGATTAAACACAAGTATTTTATCCCCACAGAATGAAGCAGATGGAAAAGGACAAAGAAAAAAAAGACAAAAACTTCAGACATTCACTGTGACAAAAAACTGGACACCACATAGCAGAGCCGGTACCCAGTACCTACTTGTTACAAGGACATATGAAAAGGCCACAGCATTTCCCTAAATCTTTTAAATTTTTCTCGGCCTCCTTCATGTCTTGGTTGATATGGTTCATGCCTTCTTCAACACGATCGAGTTGTTCTGGTCAGGACAAAGGGATGACAGTGTGGAATGAATTGTATTTTTGTTTGTTTGCTTTTGTCTTCAACAGAACATGAAAAATGACCACGTAGAACTGAATTAATAATGACATTACAATGCATTAATCTGAGATGATGCATTGTTGAAAGGTTGTATGCCGCACTGGATGCCAAAGATGGTTTTTTTCTAGTATGAGATGAGTGAAACAGAGGAATATGTTGGAAATATATTAATTTAAACAAGATGCAATGATGTAGAAAGGAAGGGTTATAAAGTTTAAAGCCCGGAAACATAATACAGTACAGTCACTTACTAAGACACCAATGACATCCAAGAAAAAGAAAGATAAAGCATTATTATTTTTCATTTATGCACATTAATACAAGAGAAAAGGTATCCTTCCATGGAAAATACGTCAGTTATTTACACTTACACATCTTTTGGAATACGTGATTTGGGGCAGTGTAATTGTTTGGATCTGGTATTAACAGTACCAGAGATGGAGTGAGCTGTTGTTAAGAGCTGTGTCCAAGTACTCCTTTTTCCAGAGGTTGAGTAAGCTGAGACCTGCCACTTTAATTGGCGTTGGATATTAATTTCCAAACTGAGTATGACCTCAAGGTGGATGGATGCTGTGAATCAGGAGTAACCCCAATGAACAGAATTAAACCAGCACAGGAGCCTGATGCTCACTGAAACAGGATCATTAGCTATAGCATTTGTTGTCTCTGTCCTCAAGGGATCTTATGAAAACAAGTATTGGGTAAAGATTTGCATTTTCAGTGGAGTCACTTCTGCTTTGCTCCAAGGAATGTTATGAAGCACCAAGCCAGGTAACCAGCCATATTGTCACTCTGCTGGCTTCAAACAGAATTTCCACCTATGACTGATGATAATTCAAGGTTTTCTGAGTGACTTGGTAGCTCATAATTTAATCTGTTAGTTTATTCACCATTAAAGCTGGAGAACATGGCTGAGAGGAGTGGAATGTCGCAATGCAAAATTGTAGGGATGTATTCTCCACTCATGTAAACAGATATGGATCCAGTGGAATCAGGGGTCTTACGTGGAGTCTGCAGTAGCATCAATATTTTACATGGGTGGAAAGCCTCACCATTTGTTTCAAGAACGATAAACGTAAATAAGTATTACATGGGATGAGAAGGTTACTTGGTGAGGCATTTCAGTCCAGTAAATGTTGTAACTATATCCAAAGAGGCAAAGTAAAACAGTCTCAGTAAAATACAAATACATTTCTATTCCCCATATTGAATATAAACATAGAGTTAAATCTGAGAGGAAAGTTGCTAAGAGCACTGGTTACAGGAGAAATGTAACATCATGTGTGATGTTAACCGAGTTCTATCAAGAGGAAAAAAGGAAGTTATTTTAGAAAAAAAAACAAAAACAAAAAACCTATGCCTACTGATGTCAGTACAAAACTCCTCTTGACATCTTTGGGAGCATAAATAGGCCTAACTTCTTACTTGGGTTTCTAATAACAATTGAAGTTCAGATTTTCAAAGCTTTCTCGGGATTTGGAAACCCAATTCCCATTAAAATTAATTCTACTTAATTAATTTTAATGGAAAATGGGTACGTCATCCCTAAAGGGTCTTGAAAATCCTAGCCTAAATTGTTCAAGCTGAAATAATTAAAATATTGAACTTGTGGTCTTTGTTTAATTCTTGTGTGTGGCTGGGCTTTGAGTAGGAGAGGTGCCACATCGACATTGCCAGCTGCATCTGCTCTTCAGCTGTCACTTCTCATTCTCCTCAGCTGGATATGCCCATCTCCTGATACCACAGGCAGTACTGGACCCAAATCCAAGGATACATTCAGAGGATCAGATTTACCTCACTATGNGGTCCGTCAAATTCTTTTCTGCTTCTTTCATGTCCTTATTGATTTGGTCCATTCCCTCTTCGATGCGTTCCAGTTGTTCTGATTAAACACAAGTATTTTATCCCCACAGAATGAAGCAGATGGAAAAGGACAAAGAAAAAAAAGACAAAAACTTCAGACATTCACTGTGACAAAAAACTGGACACCACATAGCAGAGCCGGTACCCAGTACCTACTTGTTACAAGGACATATGAAAAGGCCACAGCATTTCCCTAAATCTTTTAAATTTTTCTCGGCCTCCTTCATGTCTTGGTTGATATGGTTCATGCCTTCTTCAACACGATCGAGTTGTTCTGGTCAGGACAAAGGGATGACAGTGTGGAATGAATTGTATTTTTGTTTGTTTGCTTTTGTCTTCAACAGAACATGAAAAATGACCACGTAGAACTGAATTAATAATGACATTACAATGCATTAATCTGAGATGATGCATTGTTGAAAGGTTGTATGCCGCACTGGATGCCAAAGATGGTTTTTTTCTAGTATGAGATGAGTGAAACAGAGGAATATGTTGGAAATATATTAATTTAAACAAGATGCAATGATGTAGAAAGGAAGGGTTATAAAGTTTAAAGCCCGGAAACATAATACAGTACAGTCACTTACTAAGACACCAATGACATCCAAGAAAAAGAAAGATAAAGCATTATTATTTTTCATTTATGCACATTAATACAAGAGAAAAGGTATCCTTCCATGGAAAATACGTCAGTTATTTACACTTACACATCTTTTGGAATACGTGATTTGGGGCAGTGTAATTGTTTGGATCTGGTATTAACAGTACCAGAGATGGAGTGAGCTGTTGTTAAGAGCTGTGTCCAAGTACTCCTTTTTCCAGAGGTTGAGTAAGCTGAGACCTGCCACTTTAATTGGCGTTGGATATTAATTTCCAAACTGAGTATGACCTCAAGGTGGATGGATGCTGTGAATCAGGAGTAACCCCAATGAACAGAATTAAACCAGCACAGGAGCCTGATGCTCACTGAAACAGGATCATTAGCTATAGCATTTGTTGTCTCTGTCCTCAAGGGATCTTATGAAAACAAGTATTGGGTGAAGATTTGCATTTTCAGTGGAGTCACTTCTGCTTTGCTCCAAGGAATGTTATGAAGCACCAAGCCAGGTAACCAGCCATATTGCCACTCTGCTGGCTTCAAACAGAATTTCCACCTATGACTGATGATAATTCAAGGTTTTCTGAGTGACTTGGTAGCTCATAATTTAATCTGTTAGTTTATTCACCATTAAAGCTGGAGAACATGGCTGAGAGGAGTGGAATGTCGCAATGCAAAATTGTAGGGATGTATTCTCCACTCATGTAAACAGATATGGATCCAGTGGAATCAGGGGTCTTACGTGGAGTCTGCAGTAGCATCAATATTTTACATGGGTGGAAAGCCTCACCATTTGTTTCAAGAACGATAAACCCAAATAAGTATTACATGGGATGAGAAAGTTACTTGGTGAGGCATTTCAGTCCAGTAAATGTTGTAACTCTATCCAAAGAGGCAAAGTAAAACAGCCTCAGTAAAATACAAATACATTTTTATTCTCCATATTGAATATAGAGTTAAATCTGAGAGGAAAGTTGCTAAGAGCACTGGTTACAGGAGAAATGTAACATCATGTGTGATGTTAACCGAGTTCTATCAAGAGGAAAAAAGGAAGTTATTTTAGAAAAAAAAACAAAAACAAAAAACCTATGCCTACTGATGTCAGTACAAAACTCCTCTTGACATCTTTGGGAGCATAAATAGGCCTAACTTCTTACTTGGGTTTCTAATAACAATTGAAGTTCAGATTTTCAAAGCTTTCTCGGGATTTGGAAACCCAATTCCCATTAAAATTAATTCTACTTAATTAATTTTAATGGAAAATGGGTACGTCATCCCTAAAGGGTCTTGAAAATCCTAGCCTAAATTATTCAAGCTGAAATAATTAAAATATTGAACTTGTGGTCTTTGTTTAATTCTTGTGTGTGGCTGGGCTTTGAGTAGGAGAGGTGCCACATCGACATTGCCAGCTGCATCTGCTCTTCAGCTGTCACTTCTCATTCTCCTCAGCTGGATATGCCCATCTCCTGATACCACAGGCAGTACTGGACCCAAATCCAAGGATACATTCAGAGGATCAGATTTACCTCACTATGTCTTCTAAAAGGGGCACATATAATTTGAGCGAAGGACTGGAAAACTAATAGGGAAACCTGAGAGTTACACTGCACAAGTTCTGCCAGATAAACTGCTGAGTCAAGAACCAGAAATACAAAGTTCAATTGCTTTAGTGCACAATGTAATTCTACATTTTGTTGAGGAGGCTTTAGCAGAAGTTTTGGTTCATGTTCATAGCCACAGATTGTTAATCTCATCAGAAACGTGAGTATGTGGTAGAAGGTGATACTCTTCTAAGTGCTCCTGCTTCTCATTAACTCGGAGTCCTGGCTGCTCCTGCATAGCTGCACAACACTGGCTTTTGCTTTGGGAAGCAGCTGTGGGAGTGTGAGCTGACTTCTGTATTGGTTCATGCAGCTTAATGAGACTTGGTGTAGATTCCTACCTCCTGCTCACAATGATCTGTGTTTGCAGAGCCTGGCTAGTTTTCAGGGTTCTCTGTTAAAAGAAGGCTGTTCTCATAGGTATATTTTGACACTGGGAAGGAAAAGGGGTACCGACTTTTCTTCCATTGATTTTTCTGCCCGTATTTCTCTAGCCTTGCCTAGACAGTAGAAAATGCTGGGTAAGATGGAAAGGATGCATTCTAGCTCTGGTACTACTGGTGGTTTTCTGTCTAAGCATGTTGCCTTGCTCAGTTGCACATTTTTTGAAGCCAAGTATGTAGTAGGGCCTTTTGAACTTTCTTTTGCTGTTTCCTGTTCTGCCTGAATAGATGAGTGCTAACTGAAGAGTATATTTGCAATGACTCAAAGGCTTTCCTTTAAATTATCACTCTCCAGGAACCTGACTTAATTTATCCTGCTTCACAATTTCTGTGTGATGCCTATGCTATTTCTCAATATAAAAGGGACCCACAACTAATTTATCTTCCATTAAAGGAAATATCATCAGTGTAGAAAGCCCATGCCATATCTGTAGCCCACAAGTCTAGACAGCAGGCTGCTCCTCGTAAACCCATTTGCTAGATGTTAATGTTGTGGGCTGTTTTTCCAACTGGTTCAAATTGGCCTAGTAAAGCTGGCTTCATGGAGCAACATCAATTTATACCTGCCAAAGATCTGGTCCCACAGGCAAGGCAGTAGATTCATGAATCTAACCATAAATATTAAAGCATAAATATTATAGGGGAATTCACTTAATCAGGTCAATCTGGATTTGTTTTGGTATAACTGATGTTAAAATCTGTCCCAGAATAAGTCACTACTGGATAAAAAAGAGATGGCTATCAAAGGGTTAATTTAACATCTATTTTCATAGCTCTTGCCTATTCCAATTTTTCATATTATATTAAAGGTTTTAGAGAAGATAATCTTTTAGCATATACTGCCATGAACCTATGCAAATTCACACTGAAAAAAGCTCATGTCCTTTATCTCCTGTATAGAGAAGCACTTCAAGTTCAGAGCTTAAGCATCTTTTTATAGTTTGTTGCAGTATTCTTTGAATATACTACTTCTATATCTATGTTCATCTCATATAAAACAATGGACTGACGTCTTTAAGCAGGGTACAGATTGGAGAGATGCTTCATTGAAAATTCTTTTTTTTTTTTTTCTGGAAACCTCTGGTAGTTATTAGCCTTTTTGTATGTTGATACTCTTATGTCCGAGAACATCACTTTGATTCAAACATAGTAGCTATATATCTTCTTTCAGGTGTTGCGGTAAACTAATAGCATATCTTAGGATACAAGCAAGCATATTTTTTTTACCTGTACTGTCATACTTACGAATTACGTCTGTATTAAAACTATAGGCAACAGAAGGACCATAAGCTAGTCCTGTTAGTTCTACTCTAGCATTGTGACACTTTTCCAGGATATTCCATAAACTCTGTGGAAGTCACTGGGAGTGGGAAACAGTAGCAAGGACATCCCTCAGCTACTCCTGTGGTCTCTTGAGCAAACATAGCTGCAAAAGCATCTTAACAAAGTGCTGGATGCTGGGCCAGGACAGGGCAAGTCTGATGTTGCTCCACATTTGCATCCTCATCTGTAATTTATAACAAAATGTTCCTTGGCAAATGTCCAGGATCTGGGGCCTGGGCTTGAATGTCAGTTAAATGCATTCAGAGAAGGGATCTTGCTCCTTTGTCCATGGTATTGTGCAACTAAGTAATTTCCACCAAGGACAATTTTAATTTAAAAAAAAAAGAGAGAAAAGGAGAGGGTGTCTAAGAACACATTGTAATCACAATTGCATACAAGACAGATGAATTTGAAAGAGAGTCAGCAGATTAACTTTTTCCAATGATACATGATGATCCTATTTCCCATAAATCTGAATCATATCAGAGCAAAATACGTTTCTAGGACAGTCTTCTCAGAAATCCTGTGTCTTGACCTAGCTTCGCTCTGAAAGACATTGCTGAGCACTGCTACAAATGGAAGGAAGCTGGCAGGGAGTGCTTCTGTGCCCGTGTCTAGCTGTGCTAGAAATAACAGTAGACAAGGCACAACCTGGTTTTCGAGAACCTATTTTTCCTTCGTTTTGCACTACACTTTAAATATAATCAATGTCATTTCCCCTGTAGAATCTGGAGTAGTTGATAGTTGCCATGTTTTCTCACTAATTAGCAAATCAGTTCTGACTGTGATCAGCTCAGCTCGTTGGTGTTCTTGCAGTGCCTCTAGCAACTGCCTATCAGTTTTCATGGTAGCTGTTGAATGGGAGATAACCTGAGAAAAAGGCCTGCACAAGGGGCCATAATTTTGCTCCCTGATGGAAAGAAATGGCAATTCCTTCTGTATTTACTGCAGTTGTTTCTCCAGTGTTGTAGAAACTGGTCAGCCATAACTGATACAAAACTGTAAAACTGACAACTCATGCAAAAACTGTAGAGGTCAGGAAGCATGGGCACCAATAGTTTTGCTTGTAGGGTTGTCCATGTATTCCAGCATTCTAAGTCCATACTTCAACTTGATCTGGAGTACAGATCTACTGGGTAGATTAAGCTATTCTCATGTTCTCTGGCATTGCTGTTTATGCATTTGCTGTTGGTGTGGTGCAGGGAGAAAATTTCAATTGCACTGACATTTTCTTTGTAGCTTATCAAAATTGTGGATATTCGTCTCTCTTTCCTTGGATGAAAACTGGTTGTGCTGCTACTGTTGATATTGGAAAAGTTTCTCCTCTCCATTTCATTTTGAATACAAGAACAAAATTCTTAAATAAACTGCTTGAGGACATCATCACTCAAAAAAAAGGTCCTTGAAGGTCCAAATCTCTCACCTGCTGATAATCCCATGTGATAGAAGTTTTCTTTGAAGGAAGAAAGCTACCGTTGTGGGGTCTCCATTATGTCAGTAATTCAGGTTTATCTTCATATCTCCACTTTGTCCTATCAGTTTAATTTCTATGGTCTCTTTTTAATCAGTGTGCATCCAAATGTTAACATTCTTCTAAGCTAATGTGTTTCAAAGACACATTCAATGAAGCAGAGCAATTGCCACTGCTAAATCATCCTCTGAATGTGACCCTTTTTGTGTGAAAGGTAAATACTTCAGTTTAAAGTGTTATGTATGTATCTATATTTAAACAATTAAGGGAGCTTGACTTGAGGTCAGGTTTAAAGAAATGTAAGCATTATGGATGCTTATAGGGTCTAGGAAATACTGATGGAAAAACCCTCAACAAGGAGAATAAAACCTCTTAGCTCCTTCCTGTGGTTTCTTCAGGGGAAGAACTGTATTGAACTTATTTGAGTGACAATACCTGGCCCCTAAAATGGTAACTTTGTATTGCAGAGGGTATACCAAAAGCCTGCTCAGATTCCCAGTGACTTCAAATGGCACTGGAAGAGGTCTCTAGCTTTTATGGCAGTCCCATTCTCTGTTAGGCAGGAGTAATGAAAGATCTTGTGAAACTCCACATCTCTGTAGGGTCATAAGAGACTGTGGTCTGCTGCACAGCCAGCTGTGCTGAGCATGAGGCAACAGGAGTGGGTGGGAGTGGCTTTATTGTATAAATACCTAATACTGTAAAATTATGTTGACTTCTTTCCTTTTATGATCCCAAAGACTTTTGCTTACTGATGACAGAAAATGAGTTGTGTTTTGTGTTATTTAGATTGAGATCAGCTCAAAGACATTTTCCTGGTAAGTTTTGTTTAACTTCAAAGCAAGCAATTTTGTAAAGAAACCTAGAAACAGAGCTTCAAGCAACCACAAAGATTAGATACTCTGCTTGCCGCCCACTGGAAAGATCAATGTCATGGTTTTTGTACATTTAACACCTAATAATCTTAAGTGCCTTGTGCAGTCAGCTGAAAAGAGATCACATGGCAGTGTTAGCAAATGATTTCCTTAATCTGCTAATCTGCTGAGGCATCCATGAGTTGCACACATTGCACTAATTACAGAGGGTTCAAAGTCATCATTAGCATATTTTGCCCAATAATATAAGTTCTTTATTGCTAAAACAAAATAAATAAATAAATCAGGAGTTATTACAGCTGCATATGGCTAAAATGGACAAAACTTAATTAAACATTTAACATAGTACAGTAGTTACAATATTCCCAGGGTTTGTAGCATTTTTAGGCTATTTGCCTGTGAATCCCACACTGTATAGTCACAAGCTAAATTTATGGAAACACTTAAGGCATGACCATAACCAATTCAAAGAGGCTTTTAAATTGTCTGATTCTGTCCTATAAGTATTGACTAACTGCATCTCTGGCCACACAACATATGTTTCAGGTTTCATTGTCAGAAAGTCTTCAACACTGAGTCCCCTGGATTACAAAGAGGTCAGTGGGTCCAACCTTAGCTTCTTGGCTCACACAGACTGTCCTTCCTAGACTACAGAGTCAGTGAGACAACTTTTGTGTCCAGAGATTAAGCAACAGCAGAACTCCAAAGTGAAAAAAAAAAATCAAAGTTAAAATAAAAATACCACCCCTCTCTCCCAGCAGTCTGTGGAAAAATAACAGTTAACGAACAGAAACACTTTCCCAAGACAAAACAGAAGGGAAGTTCTAGGAACCACCGAAGTTTCTGCTGATTGGCCTATGAATTATATGGCAAGACAAACATGGGTATTTACAGACATTCTCTGACAATATTTGTGATTTATTTTAACTGTAAAATTCAATTCTGAAACAAAACACATTATTTAGGTGCCATATCTGTTCCAACACAAGAAATTTCTGGTTTCAGTGATAGTTCTTTTACTGCTGTTATTCAGAAAAAAAAAATCAGAAACAACAATATTCTCTGTAATACTTTTTTTGACAAGGGAAATCGATGTGACAAAATTTGGTTAAGTTAAATTCTTTTCCCTAAAGGTGGAGGTGGGGAGGAATCTACATATGTATAATAGCAAATAGTAGAAATTGTTTTCTGTTTAGGTCCTTTTCATTAACTTTAATGCCAGAGAGGCAAGGACATTACAGATTAAAAGGCCTGTCAAGTTCTCCTGTCTGCTTCCCAACAACACTGTACCATCACCTATAATCATTGCTGAGCTCCATAGAAAACATTACTCAGCACTATTTTATATCATGCCACATAGTAAATAGTAACAAGAGCTATTGTTGGGCTGGTTTGATATAGAGCAGCAGAAATTTATATTCTGTTAATTTAACTTCTCTTTGCTGGTGTTGTGGGTCTGCAGCAAATGAAGAACTTCTTACAGTTTTGTTGAGAGGAGGGGGAACCTACTGCTTCTTCACCACATTGTGAAGTGCAAAAATGTAATTTCCTGGAATATATTGGATATATCTAGCTCTGTCTATGTCACTGTTATCCACAGACAGGGACTCATCTAAGCTTGAAAACTTCTATATGGTCAATTGTAACAAGCTGATCATGTCATACCTTTTAATGTGAGATCAGTGTTACCTGCACTAACTTTTCTATGCAAAAATCAGTTTTACATGAGTTAAATGCAACCCAAGAGAAGATAAAATAGGCTTAGTGCATACTTTTCACTTATAGCTAAACAAGTGAGAAATATACAGAGCACCTGAATAAATAACATTGGATTTTACACTTTTGGAAGCAAATCTTCCCATCATATAGCTGAATCTTCTGAAAAAAATGATTTGGACAAGTTTAGCCTGCAGCTCTCTCTGACATTAAAGGGAAACAGAACAAAAGAAGTACAGACACTTACGCAGTTATTGTACATTCTTCTGACAGACGACAAAGCTAAAGGCAAAGAGAGTGTTGGGTTCTCAAGCACAACCATAGATGCTTTTTATGATCCTCATTTTCAGGATTGCACATAGTTAGTACAGTACTTTGAGAATGGTTATAGTTCCTTACTGAAGCAGTCTGAACTTACCTCCTTGCTCATCCAACATAACCAAAGTCCTGATACCAGCATCTTTACTCTACATCCCAAAAGTGGTAGCAAGGTAAGGAGAGAGAGGGAGAGAAGAAAGAGAGAGAGAGAAAGAGAAATCAGTGAGGGAACACTCAGGCCTAAGTATGGGACATAGGAAGACAAAAGAAACAGTGAAAGGAATGACAAGGTCATAAGGTGCTGGTGGCACAATCCAAAGACCTTATGCACACTGGACACAGTATAAGGAACTGGGTATCCTCAACTGTAGCATCAGCCCTTCAGGATTCACTGGGATACAGAACTACTGCAGAAAACACAAAGTTCCAGACCTTAATAATCATTTACACAAGAGTAATTTCTAAAAGGAGAGACTTCACCTCCAAGTTCTCTGAAGAAGAAAAAGGGAAGAAGAGTGTGTTAACAACACACATGTATCCCACAGGAGAAATTCCCAAGGATATGACAAAAAATTTTTTTGTAAGGAAACATAGTATTTTGCACATAGCCCTTGCAACACAGAAGCCTGAAAGCTTACCTACTCAGGAAATCCATTTTAAAGCAGGCTAATATTTAATAGGATTATGACATATTGTTTTGGCTCAGAGATCAAATAGATATGGGTTTGAGCCAAGTTTTAATTCAGCCAACAGACACCTTTAGCATCAATGGACTTTGGATTGAGCTTGAAGGGTTTGTGAAAAACTTACATGCTGCTTCTTCCCCTGCTCTCATGGAGGTTAGTGGGAGTCTTATCATCACCTGTGCTGGACACAGAGTTTGAGCATAGCTGAGCAATTCAGAGCTCCCACCTGCCTAAACCAGCAGCAAGGCATCTTTCACAAATACACTTTTTGCATACATTATCATCACTTCAGGATGTGATCAGGTGTCTTGGGTTTCTGGGTGCTGTGATACTAAGCTATATCACAGATCAGATTAGCTCCTTTTTAATTACAAAGGGGAAATTAGCTCTGTTTTGCTTGGGGCAGTGATAATGTCTGTGAATAATTAATGGCCTGAACCATCTCCTGACTGCAGCGTTTCAATAACAGATGAACTAAGTCCTCTGTGGCCTGACAGCTTGCCAGGGGAGTCACCTAGACACATGCAGTACTAGTTTAGCTGTTTCTCTGAGTATAAAGCTGTCCATATCCCTGTGAAGCAGATAAAGTTTGTGGTGTCACTTTGCAGAGGGCAGGGGAGATGCCCACAGCTGCACAGAAATGTAGAGTACAAGCCTGGGGTCCCTTTTGCTTCCTCTGGCCATCCTCCCAGTGACTTCACATTACGCTTGCTCCTAACTACCTTGTTCATTAACATCACTCATCTCTTTTTCTGGGAGCAATGAAGTCTCTCTGAATGTCAGCTGCCCAATCCACACATGCAGAGTGCACCCAAGGTGGGCCAGCAACATACTGCCCAGAGTGGCTCAGCTACAACCCTGACTCTATGCCACATTTGAGGTCTGATCGGCTGGTGCAGCTGGTGTTTCTCTGCTTTGCTTCAAGAGGATTCTACTCAGTTCAAAAGTGATGCAAGAGTTTCTTTTTGTGCTCTCATCTACCTCCTTCTGCACTCCCATTCTTGCCTTTAATGTCTGTGTCATTGTCTGCAGAATGTGAGAAAAACATCAGATGTGTGGAGCCTGGTTTGTTCCCCCTTTTTATTTATTTTATTTTTAATCCTTTAGTGAATCGCCAGGTGGAGAGAAAAAGCCTCCTGCCTCTCCCCAGGGTCTGTTGCACCCTATTGCCCTTGGATCAGATCTCAGTTGGGTACCTGCTGCTGCTTTCTCTCTCTTCAAGATCATAGTGCATTTACTTCAATCCCAGACAGCTTTTATTTTTGCAATCTTTAGAAACTTAGGGCCTGAGGGTCATTTTAGATTTTCCTATTTAGAATAAGGAAACTGCCTTTAGTGGTCTAATGTTTTCTATGGGGCAGGTGTCAGATTTGCTAAGCACTGCATGTGCAACAGATTTTTATTGTGTTCTTTCTGTGCTGTTGGTACCCAGGGATGTCTTCTCCCAGAAGATTTGTATGTATTTTAAAAGGCATACCTCATGCAAATGCAAGAAGGCTGCTTAGGTTCTGAGTCATATTCTGTTTGAGTAAATACGGTGTAATCCAACAAGGAGCCTTTCTAAATATTTGACTTGGAAAACCTGCAACTGATGGTATGATAGCTGTTGGTTTTCAGTGAGTCAAACATAGACAGGCTGAGAAATGCTTACTGCTCCCTAACCCTCTGATTTTATTTTCCTGCAGTTCTTAACATCTGATCAAACTGCCTTTATGCAGCTAAGGTGTCCGGTGACCTGAATAAGACCTATGATGGGAGACAAACTCAGAAAATAGACCTTATAGTTTGTATTTCAAATTAAATCCTTGCACAGAGCAAAAGAGGTGCAATTTTCTTCTACTTACCTGCCATTTAATTTTATCAGGCAATACTGTATCTCTTCACAGCTGCCTGCCACAAGATTAACTCTAATGTGAAAATATTGAAGGATGTGCATTGAATATACTTGTCTGCATCTGAGGTCTAATCCAAAGCATGATGAAGCTAATAAAAAGATGCTCACTGAGAAAGATGAGATGTGATTTAGACATCAAGTGACAATCTCCTCCTCTTCCAAGTTTCTACTAAGCATTCATTTTCAGCTTTTCACAAGAATTAACTGTGCAAAGTAAATTTAAAAGGCATTTGTGTATTTAGAACAGATCCAGACTTTCCTAGAAGTTCCATATTTCCATTGTGGCTGATCTTTTAGACAATTCAAAGCCAAACATGTCTTTAAGACAGAACTATTCAAAAAATGTATTCATCATCCAGATGTCTGAGCAGGGAGAAACACTCAGTAACTGACCCTCAATGACAACAGACTGAGTCATCTCTGGAAACTACAAAACCTCTCATTTGAATGAAAATAGAGGAAGAAATGTGCCACACAAGTGTGTTTAGGGTCCAAACACAGACAATATCAATGTTTTCAGCACTAAAAGTACCACAGAAACTCTTGATCTCAGTGGGAGCAGATATCAGCAGAAACACTTGAACTGGTTGTTTAGAGTGTGTATCATGAGATAACAAAAGCTGTGTTTGCAAAGCACCAGCCGAGAGAATATGTTCAATTGATCATCAAACCTTGATAACAGGCTCCCAGAAAAGCCAGGGTCACAGCAAGGGCCCAGTGACCATGTTTTGATTTATCTGGTCCTGAGGGCTCAGGAAGGGCTCCCACCCACAGCTAGTGACCGTCAACACCAACGAGATATGTGGGAAGCTATGAATAGGTGAGGTCCATCTTGCTATGACAGGGTGTGCTAATGGTGCACTTTTCTCAGGATTAAAGCTTTTTTTTTCTTCCTGTGGAGAATGGAGGAATTGTTTAAAATCTTCCAGTTCTTGCACAAGCAGGCCTCTTTACTTTGTGGAAAAATAAGGGTTCTCAAAAAATAGGATGCTTAGGGGAGTTCAGACCAGAGACCTGAGTTCAGGTCATCCACCCCAACAGAGTTCATGGAACACATAACATTTTAATCCAGCTCTTAACTCTGTAACAGCCTCCTCTCTCCAGATTTACTTCTGACTCTCCTTGCCTTCTTGTTGCATGTGAGAGGAGAGTTTGGACTGCTGGATTTTGCCATGATAAAGCAAACATCTCTCACACTTGCCCTTTAGAAGAAATTGGCACAGCATGTATTGCTTTTGTTGAAGTACTAAGCTGACAGCTCTGGAGTTCCCCTGTTTATCCATAAAGCAGGTATACCACAGCTGGTAAAAGATCTCTCTAATCTTTTCCACACAGCCCTCAAACACGCTGAGCTCTGACTCCAGGAATGAGCAGGTCAACATGTGTGTTCTCCAAGACTTTGATTTCCATTTGCTGCAAGTTGCCAACTATTTTTTCTGTAAAGGTCTGCCCAACTTTTCACACATGGTACCCCTCAGAGCATGAGATCATAATTTTCAACTTAAATATTAAGCACATTAGGTGAAACAGCACCATGAATATAGACCTCAAAATTTATGAAAGTCGATGTCCTTCAGCCTTCTAGTAGCGCTACTAAGGAACACAGTGTGTTGCGTCCCATCCATGACTGCTACAAAAAGCAGCTCCTCCAACTTTGGTTTAGCCTGAGGGGTGATTTTCATAACAATATAAATAAATGATGTATAAGACAGACAATCCAAATTCTAGAAATCACTTTCTCTGCATTTTAGGTGTTACTCTGAAAAACAGATGCACACTTTCAGATATATGAAGAACACATAAAATTCCAGTCCAATGAATATTTTTTCTTTAATCAATATGGATTATAGAGTTAGTTTTGAAGAGATTAATACAGAAAATTATGTACCAGGACAGGCTGACATTGTTAGCAGTTCTCAGAGACACTAAAGAGAAGTGTAAACACCCTGAAGACAAAAACATGGTAAAAAAATTTTTTTAAGTTGTATCTAGTAATGCAGTTCCTCAGCCCCTGCCTCAAGTTCAGTGTCACCCTATTAAATACATGCCTGATGAAAGAGCCTTGTCACTTCTCAACCTGTTAATTCACCCTGTGCTCCAGAGACTCAGATGATATGAATCTGTGACCCCCACTTGAATCTCATATACCTGGAATTCAGCTAGTGCAATGACCCCGACTCCAGTGCTACCCTGCTGGTTTACGTGGACAAAAGGGTCTAATTCTGTATAGAAGAAAATGAGACCAAAATTATGAATCACATTTTGTTCCAACTGCTAATGGTGTCAAAGAGATTTTTCAAATTAGCTTTGACCAACTCTAAATTAATAGAAATATATTTATTTTATTTTTCAGACTAAGTAACATTTGACTATGATAAAAATGTCAAGAGAAATTCACTTCCCAATCATGAATGAAAGAAGTCAGTAAAATAACATACTGGGTGTTCAGTGTCTGTGCAGAGCAGCATCATGAGGTCTTCAAACATTTATAGCTTATTATTTCAGCTTTGATATGTTAGTAAACTTTACTAAAGCCCCAGCATATGAGAAGATAGGCCTGCTTGCATTTAAATGTACAAAACAGATCTCCCTGTACGTGTTGCCAAGTGCTTTCTTGCTGGGCTTTCTGTAGTACTGATGTTGATATTTTTTTGATTGCTATATCATTGCTAGAAAACACCTCTGTTTCCCACTCAACAGCTGCTTTTCTTTAAGGGCCATGGTGGTTCCATTGGAAGATGGTAGTAGGCTCACTCTTTTCCCCTCGCATGTTATCCTGCATTTCATAATGTTGGCCTAGAAGTAAGAAGCTTCTGAGTAGCTCAAACGAGCATTGGTCAGTGTAGCTGTCATGGAGCTGTGTTGCATGTGTATACTGGGCAGCACAAAGCAAACTGATTTTTATAATCTGCCATCACAGTATGTAGCTCCCTTGGGGCAAAGTGGTGGTTAATTTGCAACATCCACTCACCACTTCTTGCTTCCCCTGTTGTGCTAGGACTGAAACAATCAGCTTCTTGCAAAGCTGGCTTATAATAACAAGAAGCAGTAACAGATTTGGTTTTCCTTGCCAACATTCCCTGGGAACAGTGCCAGGGCTTAGTCTCCAAACTCAGCCTAGTCATCTTGGTCAAGAAGGGCATGATCCTTTGGGGACATCAATTCTGTTTCCCCTCTCAGCATAAAGGATGCCTTGTACTGCTGTGGGGCTTCCCTGGATGGACAGCATTCTTCTGTCTCTACAGTGGAACCACACCAGTTTGTTTATTCTGTATTTTCCCAGTGTCTAACAGAGCAGAGCCAGCCATGACAGGAATCCATACATATGTATATAGTAATAATCCATAAACATGGAGGCATCCTTTTCCTGAGTAAGAAATTTGATTTGCTGTACCAAGAGAAGAAAGCATTCTTTCACTGAGAAAGAATATATACTATATCTACCCACTAGACAGGTTCTTCTAAGCAAGGCATTCTAATTGGATTTTTTGGTTCTATTAAATCAGAGCAGTGCAAGTTCAAGTTCAAAGACTCTCATAATTTGTCTTTTCAGTATAAGATCTCTCACTGCCTAAATGCTGAATTCTTTGAAAAGTACCTGGGAAATGGGGCTAGAGTAATCAACCAACTGTTTATAATCACAGAAAAATTTTAAAGGTCTTTTGTAGTCATATCAGTGAAAACAATATTCAACTCACTGTAGAAGAATTCCCTAGCCTACTCAGTGCTAGTTTTAGAAATTTCTCTATTTAGTCAGGAAGATATTGCAGCGTCTGAATAAAAACCAGGTCCAGAGAGATTCTGAGTTCTCCCAAGAAGCACTGGAGTACTACGTAAATTCATTGGTAAATTCAGCAGCCCTAGTTCTCCTCCCACTTTGCCATTTGCCATGATTTAATACTGAAATTCCAGGGGCATTCACAATATGGTAGTTCAATATGTTAGGAAGACTGTAGCAGTGCATAGGTTACGCAAATACGGCTCAGGAGAGACAGGGCTGATATTTACTGATGGCTTGGCCCTGAGCAAATCACTTCCCTTTCCTGAGCCTCTCTTTCTTCCCACTCATCATCTGTCTTGTCTGTTTAGATCACAGGCATTTTGGGGCAGCACGCTTGCCTGCCTTGCATTTGTGGAGGTACCCATATGAGTCTCTCTTCCATGCTGTTGAATTGATTTCAGTGGTAGCTACATGCACATAGAGTTGACATCAAGTGATAGAAATGGCATGTCCAGGGAATTAAGCAGCAAAAAAGGACAGATTGCTTGTGAGACAACAGCATGTTTCAGCTGCAAGGAGCCCAGATCTGAAGTGTTTGTGGAGGAAAAGCAATGTGAACTATGTTCAATGACCTATCTGTCTGTCTATCTGTACATGGAAATTTAATTTTGTCTCCACTGGACTCCATTGATCTCTACAGCCGTGATTGATTTCAAGGCCATGAAGCCTACAGCGGGGCTTGTGTTTGTTCCTGAATGTGGAAGCTGACGTAATTTTCTTCCCATTGTCTCTGCTGGAGACTCCTCTGGTAGTCAGGAGAACTGGGACTGTCAGTGTTGATGACCCTGATTGAAAATGTCACCAGCTCCAGCACCAATGTCCACATGGTGTCTGAAAATAATACGTCCTGTCAGGCATGAGCAAAGTTTTCCACCACCTGATGGCTGAACACTCTAAACTTAACTGTGTTTGGGCATTTCCAACTTTTAAACCCGTTTGTTATGAAAAGGGTGAAATGAAGCCAGACTGAATTATTTTTTCCCTTCTGTGAGTGACCCCTCCAGGCAGGACTGAGCTTGAGTTCCCTTCCTCAGCACTGTGGTAAAAGAGAAAACTTCCTTCATGAGTGCTGTCAGTCTAGGACATCTCATAAGCCTTGAAATCCTAATAAATGTTTCAGAGATATATACAGCAGTGGTACTTACATACTGTAGTAACTCATGCTCTGTAAATAGCTGCAAGTGTTTATGGAGAGGAAGGTATTTAGAGACAACAGGGCAAACAGACCTAGGAACTTCACCACCTTCCCCACTTGCAGTGTCATAGCAGGGATGTCAGAGTGGTGCTGGCACAAGGCTCTAGGAGCTCTGCGGCAAATTAGCCACTTGTCTCTGATTCCAGGTCACCTTCAGAGGCTGTTTCTTTGGTTCATCTCAAGTACCTTGTCTCAACGGATTCTCAGGTATGGGCAAAACAGTGCTTCAGCAGCTGGCCTGCACTGTGACTCTTGGCAACTAGGGCACAATGTCTTGAAAGACTCTTATGAGGGGGGAAGGATAAGGAGGAACAAAGAGGCACAAAAAGCTATGGACGTGCCCTAGTAATGTGAGTTAAAAAATCCCCACAAAATGCTTCCAATGTCAGACTCTCCATCACTTTTGCTTGTAGAAGAATTGCAAATAAAACACAAGTCCTTACCTCTTCAACAAGCTGCAGCATTCGACGGGTGCTCTCAAGGGACTGGAAAAAACAGGGAAAACCACTTAGATTTGGCAAAATACAGTCTTCAATGCTAATTTGCAGGCTTATGCTGACAATATGCTTTCCCTACACTCTGCCTTCCCTCAAAATCAGGCCATCAGCAGGGTACTGGTGAGCTCTTCATCTTCAGCGCTCTGTTATGGCTCACTTAATGCAGCAGTTCCCACCCCATCTCGGGGCAGCTGCAGTCTCCAAGGCTTGCATTCCCCTTGCTCACACATCGTGGCAGTAGTGTTTGGAACAGCTGGTGTTCCACTTTAAAAATGAAACCTGCAGTTCTCAACTGAAACTTTTCAGAGACATAATTGGTGACTTTTAATGTGTAATAAGTTCAGCAAATTGAAGGAATCCTCAGAAAATATTAAATTTCTGCTTTTTGCTCTGACGCCATTCACATTGATGCAGGCTCTAATACTTAAACCAAACTCATGATCAATAAATGCCCTAATCTAGACTAAACATGACATTAAATTTTACCCTGGCTCATTTAATTTCCAATTCTGCTTTCAGTGTAAAGCTGATGGAAAACAGAATCAGCTCCGAAAATCCTTTTCCGGATCAGCTCCTGTTTCTGGGGTCACCTCTCACACCAAGCCCAACCCCAATTTTCCCATTGAGCTATGGGTCTCACTTCATCAGCGAGCTGGTCCGCGCGCCGCTGCATTTCTTCCAACTCATTGCGCATATCAGCGTCTTCCGCCATTTTAGCTGAGGGTGTGTTTGTGGAAGCTGCAGATCAAGGATTTGTGCTCAGCTGCTTGTGAGCCTGGAAGACAGTGAAAAGGGAAAGAAACAGTGTGGTTAGACTCCCTGACTCACTGGATTGTGCTTAAATGTCAGTCCCGCAACAGTGTTTTTATTACACAAGTGCCCCCAGCCAAACTCTTTCCTTCTGGGTAGCAATTTCTAAATAGCACAGGCTTGTTCGAGGTGGTGCATTATTCCTGTATTATTAATCAATCTCAAAGAACAAGGATGTATCCTTGTTATGATCTTCAGGGAAAATCCTTCCTTTTTTCTTAAACTTTTAAATGCTATTCACATTGAAGCCAGAGAATCAGGAGGTGTTTTTTGCTACCAGAAACAGTCTTGAGATCCATTCATTTTCCCCTAGAATTAAAAGCTTTAATATGAAGGAGATCAAGGTCAAGCCTATTCCTCTTACGTCCTATACTTCAGCTGCATCACTTGGAGGGGTATTACTCAGATACTACATCTTCAGTGAAATTAAAAACAATGAAACTTTGCAGATTTTTATCAGCTAATGCTTTGTCCACCATGCTCTAGTTCAGATGTTTTACAGCTAGATTGGGAGAAGTTGTCTACCTGGGAGAATCCTTCAGGGAAAGTGATTGCAGGACCTAACTGGTATATTCAACTTCTCCCTGAAGTGGGTCAGACTCTGATCTTGGTTATCCCTCCCAATACAGAACAACACCACTGAGCTCATCCTAACCAGAGATCAGGATGCAGCCCATTAATCCTCATCTGGGTAGGGTTTCTTTGTTGTCATAAATTCGAGCTAGCTCTGATTACTGAGCATGACTTGATTAAGAAAGGCGGGTCCTCCTACCATCTGTCAGGTCTTTATATCAACAACACTGGCTTATTTCTCTGCTTGATTCAAGCATGGCACATGGCAAATTACTGCTCACTGAATGTTAGATTTGTTCACTGCAGGAAAACCTAATCCCAGGTGCAGAGGAGGTGGGGAAGTTGTGAGGAACTGAAAATAAACAGCCATAGAACACATGCCATCATGCTCAATTAAAGAAAGAAGACAAAAGTAGCCCCTTTCAGCAAACTGCTCTAAGAAGGCAAAATCACAAGAGCTATTTTATGTCCTCTCTTTGTGATATGTGCAACCTTTATGAAGCAAGATAAGTTAGGACAGAGCTGGGTCCTAAAATTTTAACACTAATAACTCTGCTTAGATAGAAGTTGTGATCTATTGGAGATCAACCTTTTCCTTGCTTTGACAGCGCTCACTGTCAGGATACAGGAGTACAGGCTGAACAGGTACAGCTGAGGGGCAGAGAGATTTTCTGGATCACACCCTGTTTGCTTAACAATGCATAAGGAAAGTAGACACCTCCTTGTATTTCCTCTACAGCTTCAACAATGGATTTGCTGTTTTTCTTATCTAAGAGGGAATATGTGACCTTCATGCATTCGCATTAGCTGTGCCCTCGCTCATGGTTGCTTTTCCCCTTTGAAGCTACAGCAGGAAGAAATCCATTTCGAAGAGTCAGCCCTGCAGCTACTGGCACAGCATCTTACTTTCAACTGAGCATATCACCACATCCTTATCAGAAGGAGACTGATATTTTGTAATGGGTCACACAGCATTTAGGAGCCCAAATGTATGCTAGAGAAGTAGCCCACCTGGTTTTGCCAGCTGCATGGTCACAGTGGTGCAAAGGACCAGGCTTAAGTAGTTCATCTGCAGCCCCAGCTGATGCAAACACAGAGCTTAATTTCATGGCTAACAAACAGGCTGATATCAGGTACTTTAAGGATGCTTACAGACAGCAGTAAATAGGCTCTTAAAAAAAACCAAACCAAAACAAAACCAAAGGTGCACTCTGAAGATTAGAAGGAAAAGATGAACTGGGAATTGGCTCCTTCCTCAATGGCATGTAAATGTGTGGGGACACTGCCAAGGCCACCCCAACCTTCCCAATCCACTGCTGCATTCACATTGTCTTTTGTGGCACATCATGTGCCTCCAGGAAGACATTGCTCCTAATCAGCAAATGGAGCATGCTTAGATGACATAAAAGAAGTTATTTCAGTAAAGAACCACTTTCTGAACTCCTGTCCCACTTGGCAAAGGCTGGCCCTAGCACTGGTCACTGCTTCACAAACTGAGGTTTTTTCTGGGTAGAGGCAAAACTCAGCATTTAAATATTTCTGGCACAGCTTCTGTGACAGAATACCAGGATTAAGTCTGTGGACCTTGTTTAAAAAATTTTAGTTAATATATTCTCTTCTGCCTGGGACCCTCACTACGCTTGTGCTGGCAGGATAGATAGCAGCACCGAGCTTTAGCAAAATCAGGGCAATTTAGCCTTGACTTTTGGACTGATCTAACTGGTATATACATCTAGTTGTAAGGGGTGGGAAACTGGTTGTGTGTTTTGTCTATCTGGTAGCATCTTACTAGCTGAAAGGGGGAGGTAATGCATCAGGGAGAGTATGGGATGCTAACAGGATTTGATTCAGTTTCTAAGCATATCCAATGTAAGCTCAATGATTACAAGCATGTAAGAAAGTGAAGTTGATGTGAGCATTTCTATTGACAATAACAAATAATACAGTCTGTCAGTCACTGCAGAAATACAAATCACACAGAAAATCTAGTTTGTGCACTGATTCTAGCCTGACTTTTGATTTTTACTTATTCATTTTTTATCATGAGCCAGCAGTTGTGCTGGTGGTGCAAAGAAGTGACAAAATGTGAATTTTTGTGATATTTTTTAGAATTGTCCTTCTTAGTTAATTACAACCATCAGCTGGCATCTTAGTGACAGACACATCCTATTTTGCATTAAGCTAAAAAATATATCTGAGGTTGTAACCAGAGATGTTTGGTACCAAGTGATCAAACTTGACAGATTTATTGAGTTTGTTTGGTATTTGTAAAGCAGCTAAAATGGATTGAGAAATAGCAAAATGCATTCTTTCAGACAGGTCATTTTACATCAACTTTTATTACAAACAAAAGCACCCCACAGCAGAGCTGATTTGACTTTATTTAATAGAAAACCACACCCAAAAATCAATAAAGGTTACTGATTCGCACACAGTATTATAAACTATGTATGTTTTACAGATATCTGGGAATGGGTTTAAATTTTTTGCAGTTCTTGCAGTTTAAAATGTGGAGAAGGACTGATTAAAATCATAGAATCATAGAATCACCAGGTTGGAAGAGAGCCACCAGATCATCGAGTCCAACCATTCCCATCAAACACTAAACCATGTCCCTCAGGACCTTGTCCACCCGTGCCTTAAACACCTCCAGGGAAGGCGAGTCAACCACCTCCCTGGGTAGCCTGTTCCAATGCCCAATGACCCTTTCTGTGAAATTTTTTTTGCTAATGTTCAGCCTAAATCTCCCCTGGCAGAGCTTGAGGCCATTCCCTCTTGTCCTGTCCCCTGTCACTTGGGAGAAGAG
>WAAB01018197.1:262775-347364 GCA_013389865.1 Piaya cayana
CATTTGGCCTTGTTAAACCTCATGCCATTGGACTCAGCCCAGTGGTCCAGCCTGTTCAGATCCCTTTGCAGAGCCTCCCTACCCTCCAGCAGATCCACACTTCCACCCAGCTTAGTGTCATCTGCAAACTTGCTAAGGGTGCACTCAGTGCCTTCATCCAGGTCATTGATGAAGACATTGAACAGGGCTGGACCCAGCACTGAACCCTGGGGAACCCCACTTGTAACTGGCCTCCAGCTGGATTTAACACCATTTACCACCACTCTCTAGGCCCGGCCAGCCAACCAGTTTTCCACTCAGGAGAGTGTGTGCCTGTCCAGTCCAGAGGCTGACAGTTTCCATAGCAGAAAGCTGTGAGAAACTGTGTCAAAGGCTTTGCTGAAAAAGAGAGGATTTTCCTTGAAAAGCCCCATTTAGACTGAAATTCCTTCCCAGTGTCATGAATTTCCAACAACAAACCCTACCCTGTTACCAATAATGCCTGTAGAGAGCAGATTTATGTTTTTAGGGGAATTCTGTCTACAGTACAAATTAAGTTTTCCCTCATGGTGTCTTAGCAACACTTACATATAGTCCTCTGAATGTATTAAAACTTTGAAATTGAATGGTTACAGGACTGGTCAAGAAAAGGCAAATCATGTTAGATTTGCTCTCACTGATTACTGGATAGATGTTCAAAAGCTTAGGATATTAACCTGTCTTTGACCCCCCAAAACTTACTCTTATTTAAGTAAAACATGAATAGGCTGAAGATACTGTTGAGGACTTTGGGTAATATATTCCTTGAGGAGTTTATATTTTGGTTAATAGCTGATATTTTGAATTCTGTTCAGATTTGAACCAAGTATCAAAATCCTATAATTGCCTAATGAACCCCTTATTTAATTCAAAATAAACTCAACAAGATGTACTCTGTATGTTCAACATAAACTTCATTTTGTTTTGTCTATAGTCACTGTTGAGATTACAGATCAGAAGGTCAAAGCTGTGAAGTAATATGATAAGCTCTTTAGATCTAAACCTTTGATTAAAAAAAAAAGTTGCTACAGAGGTTACAGCCACTTGTACACATTTAGTCCATTTGTGTTTATACTTGCAATAATTGTATCTACAAATGCAAGCTCAAAATTTCACAAGGACCTTGGTTTTTCCATCTTAGAAAAAGGAAATAAGGGGTTTCACAGACAAACATCAAGGGTGCCCTCTTAAAAGAAGACAGAAGTTCAAACATTGCTACAAAATATTATGTACATCATCTACCAATCTGTGACTTCTGGACAAAGCAAGTCACTTCGGGGACATAGGTGATTTACATCAAATTCCCCATAAGCCAGTCTTACATGTTATACTGGTGCTAATACAATAGCACACCAGCATACTAAGGGTTAAAATAAAATAGAAAGAGAGACTGGCTAATGGAAAGTCATGGCCTATTATACTTTGAATTCTGCATCTGCTGTTTTAGTAGTGTTCAAAGGCAATAAAGAATCTCATAGCGAGAACATCACATATCCTCATGGAGTTATACTGAAGCCTAAGAGGGACCTACGTGCATCCCCAGAGGAAGAGAGATACAATGAGTGACCTTTGAAAGCAAACATTTGCTGCACAGTGATATAAACACTTCAGTGCAATAAATACAGGAAAATAAAAATGCTGGTATTTACTGTGGTGAAGGCAGCACTGCAATAAAGTGTTCTTTTTTAAGCACTCTCCCTGATATTAAAGGACACATCTATTCTTCCTGTGGATATTTGTAGCCAGAGGATGACGGCATTGGCGTATTCTATGAAGAAAGTCAGTTGGTCAACACCGCACTTTATGCTTCTTTCCTGTAGGATTGAAAGAGCATTACTGTGGTGGTGTGGCACTCATAGAGCTGCAGAAAACCCTAAGAGACACTTTGGATCAAGCATCTCAGGATGGATGTCGAGCCATTTAAAGCTGGATGTTGAGTTGCAGCTATTCTCCTTTTTAACCTGGTCATTGGTAGAAGGCAAAACACTGTCAAAGGGGAAGATTAAATTCAGCTACAGATGAAGAGGGTCACCCTTGCTCCTTGCATCCTTGTTGTGTTGCAACCGTTGACTTGGATCCCCAGGTGCTGTGCAAGGCATGTTCAGCCATGATAGGGACAGGTACAAGGCAGTTCTATAGCTGTGTAGAATCATCCTCTCAAGGTATACATCCTCTTCTCTGCTGCATCTTCCCAACAGCTATCACTGCCCAGAAGGGAGCCATCTGGAGCTCAGCTGCCTGGCTCCTTGGCTGTGCCTTTCACCGCTTTCACCAGCCTTCCTTAGATGGGCATTTTTTTTGCTGGGTCATAAGAAATACACTGGCGTTAACCTCAAAGTTCAGTCTAGACCAGAAACTGCCTGCCACTCACAGGGAACGAAATTACATCAAAAGTGAGAACTTGCTGCAAAAGGATGCTTAGGTACCTGTAGCTGTGTGTGTTGCTGACACCAACAGGTGTCAGATCTCAACTGAAAGCCAGAAAAGTCATGTGTTCTGCCCACATCTGGCGTGACAAACAGCAGCCGGTGAGAAATTATTTAAAGGAGTCAGGAGCATAGCTTTTATAGATTGTGGACTCTCAGCAATAGCCCTCACAACTGCTAATTCTTCTGGATTTCGACTTCTGTCATCTTCATTCACCCAGAGCTCACCACAATTAATGCTGTCTATAACAGAAACATTTCCTGCTTTTGCTCTTATTGTATTTTAATTGATCTGAAAGCATTTGGAGAACAAATCAGCTAATTTTGTAATGAAAAATCCTATTTAAAGATTTAATGCCACAGCATAAAGTGTAACAATGAAAAACTACTCAAATTTGTTATTCAGATTTAAATTTTAAATAGTTCTGAAATAAAATCTTGATGAATGCTGGCTTTTTACATCAGTTTTGCAGAACAGCATATTGCCTGTGTGTAATATAGTCATAAAATGTTTGGCAAAGCTCTCATTTCCAAAGAAACACTTTTTTTTTTAGTTTGTGTTATTGATTAATCCAAAAAGTTGCCTCTGTGTTTCCAGAGGCTTTGTTAATGTTAACCTGTGGCACAGACACCTCATCTCCCTTCATTACAGTCCTGTGGTGTGCTGCTTGCAAGCCTTTGGGTCCAGCTGCACAGCCCAGGCAGACAGAGTACAGTGATAACCAATTTCACTCTTTTTTTTTTTTTTCCTACTGGTAAGGGTTTGTCAGAGAGTGATGATGGAAAGGACAGGCACTGAGATCTTGCAAATCCGAATTCTGGAGAAGGAAGCAAATTCCTAGTTTGTCACTGTCTTCCTGCATCATCTTAGACAATTTTACTCTCAGGGCTTGTTTGCATTACCTGAGGATAGGTCTCTAGAGTGATGTGGAGGTGCTGCAGGTATTTGGTTTCCTGCTGCTGTCTGTACCTGTCACTGTTGTGCAGATGTGTTGGACATGCTCTGATGGGACAGTTTGTCCATGTTTAACAACTGGATCTGTCTCCCATCTACAAAATGCAGATAAAATTCCTCTTTACCTTCTTAACTTGTCCTTTTTTTTGTCACCCTGCTTAAATTGCAGGTGTTTCGAGTCATGGACTTTTACTTGGTTTAGAGATATATGTAGTGCAGGATAATGTGGGGGGTTGGATAAATGCTAGGGAGCATGATGTTGTATTGTCACACTGCATTCCTATGTCAGAACACATGCCTAGCAGGAATGAGAAACCTCCAGTCCAAAGACAAAATGAAGATGCTGAAATACAATCCAACAAAATTATGACTCCTGACTATCCACTGAGTGCATTAAAAAAACCCAAAAACTGGAAAGCAGTTTTTATATGGACTTGTGTTGCTGTAATACCAAAAACTCAATAAAATTTCTTAGTGTGAACACAATTACACAACATAAATCTGCTACCAGGGGAATTACTACTTCTTGTAATGTGGGCACCTCTACCACAGGCAAATGCCTGATCATTAGTGGGTAAATGAGCACAACTGTGCACATACATGGTTACAGTGCAGCATTGACATAACCAGTCCATGCTTCCAGTTTCTGCAGATAGGAAGGTTATGAGCAATACATCCCATGCTCACCTCCAGGCACTGCAGCCTGAGGCAATGGCAGGTGGGAAAGTTTGCCAGTGAGATCTCAGAGAATAACAGGTAGTCATAAAAGAAATGCCTGGAGACACCTCATCCCAATACAAAGCAAGTCATTGTGTCCTGTCAGTTGTCAGACAACATGACTGGTTTACAAAGCTCCAACATGTGCATGTTGCTTTATCAGGCTTCTGCACTGAAAAAAACCCCAAAAGGCATAGAGCAGCCATTTTGTAACAATTTCACTTCAGAGTAATCACAACGTGACTTCTACCCATTTTACTGCTAACAGAACCACTTCAGAAAATAAACCTTTCAGCATGTTATCTCTTTGCAGTCATTTCTACAGCTATGTACTCACACATTTTTCCTTGTTTTGTTTTTTTGGGGTGGGTGTTTTTTTCCCCCTTTCTGACAGTAATAGAAAAACATCACAGGCAAAAATATTTGTTTCTTCCATCTGGGAGAGCCAGAGTGGTGGAGTGTGAAGGAAGGAAACCTGATACCAGAAGCAGGCACCTTGTCTGAAGAGAGCTGCCAGGAGCACAAAGGACACTGAACAGAGACCTGGGCCATCAGGATGCTGTGAGTCTAATTCTTTGCTCTCACAGTTAGCTGCCTCATACAGCTTCATTTATAATTTAGCATGTTGTGTCCTATGATTCTGTAAGTTTATTGTGTTCCTACTAGATGTGCGTCCAGACCCTCACCTCTCTAGTATCCAGAAAACATTTGACTTCTAGCACAAATGAATTCACAGCCAGAAAATATCAGCTTGTTCCTGTGCTGGTCTTGTCTTGTGGTTTAAATAGTTCCTTTGCTTCCATGCTTATCTCCATCTCTCTGAGGTATGTAAACAGAACTCACACAGCAGTCATAACCTTTCTAAGCATTTCTTATCACATGAAACATCAGACTCTGTTAGTCATTTTTTGGTGGATGGACTGTTTGGTACCCTCATCCTAGCAGTTGTTGGTTATGCTGGTTCCAGTTAGAATTAGTCTTCTCTGGGAAAGGGTGGCTGGCATCTCACAAGGTACTTTAAAGTAGGATATAGGCTTTGCTCAAAGGGCTTAGTGCTTCCCCATCCCCACAGGGGGACACCTGCTCCAAAATATCCTACAACCTCACTTGCCATTTGCATAGATGGATTTTGGTGGCTCAGGACAAGAAATCCAGGTATTAGTAGAGAGGATTAAAGAAAATGTCTTGACTCATGGTGAAGCTATTTACATTCTGTGGCCAAAATCTGGGAGAGAAACAAAAGGCCTCTACTTAGCTGGAGGATGAGATTTCTGACTGTGTCATGACTTTAAGTGAGACATCCTGAAATCATTCAGGTCTTCCTTAGAATATTCACTCACCATCACTGCAAAACAGCCTCTCTTCTCTCTGATTATATTCTGACCTAGGTTTCTTTGCACTGCTCCTAAGCCATGCAATCTGATTAATGGCCAACTTTAGAAGCTAGGGGTGAAAGTCACGCCCCATCTCAAGTTGGAGGAATTTCCGCCACCGCCATTAGTGGGATCAGGCTGGCAGGTGGGGCTCCCAGCCAGCAATGTGCTGATAGAGGCCAACAGTGGACAGCAGTGTGTGTATATGGGTCTGTGTGCAAACACAAAACAGGAGTGCATAGCTTCTTAAATGCTTTTCTGCCAGATTTTCCTGGGGCTCTACCCACCCCTTTCATTTTCTCTTAGATGAATAGATGGAGAGATAGATGGTATATAAACATAAACATAAATATAAATAGGATTTATTGCAAGACATGTATTGATTAATCCAGGAGACAGCAAGGCGTAAGAAAACTGCATGGCAGATTTTCCTTGGGATTATAAAGGTTGTTCCCATCAGGCTGCATGAGGCCTGTTGCACTAACTGTTCCTAGGTTTGTAGAAAAAAACCTGTTCCCTCTGCAGAGTCTTCTCAAGAGTTCACAGAGCTACTAGTCGAATTCCTCGCCTCTGTATACACATCCAAGCCTCTTCCACATAGCCTTTTTTAAGTTCATCGTCACCTCTGCTGAGCATCCAAAACCAAAATGGCCTTTTGGGAGAAGGGCAGAAGTAAAACCTGGGAAAAAACATGTGTGACAAAAACAGGCACAATTTCCTGGGAAGACACGTGGGACCTGCATCTTCTCTTGTCTCATAGCTCCAAAGGTGTTCAGCATCTGTCTGCATCAAAGCATTATTTGGTAGTGTACACTACTAAATCATATTGGTTGGACTTGATGACCTCAAACATCTTTTCCAACTTAGGGATTCTATGATTATCATTCCTTTTCTCCACTGTTTACGAGTTGCTAAAGGACCATGACTGCTAAATGCTGAGGTTTTCCAGATGGTATAAGACACTTCCAGGAAAGGGAGTTATCATAGCCTAGGAAACCAGTGGGCAGTGAGCAACAATCTCCTCACTCACAGCTCTCAAACAGAGACTGGATCAATCTGATTCAGACTTATAAAGTCTCAGTAATACAGAAGATAAACTGTGTCTAACTAACCTCTGGTGCTGCAGCTAACGTCTGTAAGTCAAGAGTGCTGCAGCTACGTAACAGGTAATGCAGCATGAGAAAATTATTGTAACTCAGCCCTATCTGCTCATTCTTTTGTTCTTAGTCCTGTCAGTGGAGGCATCTCACACATTAGTGTGGTGTCAACCAACCAGCTGATGTTGGCTTGTGGTTTTGGGTGAAGGGCCTGTCTTTGCACCTTCAAAAATCAAGAAAGGCAGACCTGGTGGTAACAGAAAAAATAAGCTTCTGCAAGAGAGCATTAAACACGACTAGTTTTTCAAAAGGCCTCACTCCACATCCACACAACTCTTTCCAAGTCTGCTCTGCCTTTGCAGATTCAGCTCAAAATGCCATGGTTTCAGAAGAGTTACACGCATCTATATTACATGCAGATCAAATCAACAGCAGAAAATGGAAACCAGCAGAAATCATCCTCAACTTTTGTATAACGAACCCAGAAAGCAGACAGGTAACTGAAGAAAGATTTTTTTTTTTAGGCTAAATAAATGATGGAAGGAAACCCACAAACTAGAGGAAGATTTTTTTTGAGTAAATGGATGATAGAAAGGAAGCCCACAAGTACTCCAGGAAGAATACAGAGCACTTTTGCATTGGCCTTTGTTACAAAGTAGAAATAATTTCTGCAGTGGAAGTCTGCAAGTCAGGGGAAAAATTTATGGTAACTTTATTTAGTTCAAAAGTGATATTTTTTAATTATTTCAATGGAACAATGAATAACTCAGTCATTAAAACAGCTGTGAAACTCTTTATTTGTATGTTAAAAATTGGTACTGTTCCTTCTTTACTAATCCTTATGCTTTTAGGACAGGATGAGACAAGCTTTCAGTATAACTAGCACTTTTACAGACTTAGTATGGAATGGCTGATGATTTTGGTAGCTGGGAAAATATGGAAGAAGATTTCATGGCAAAAGAACTATAACTCAATATTTTAATTTATGAGATTGGCAGTGATGTGGTTAATACTATCAACATCAATATTTTCACAGCTTTGATATCAAAATGATTGACAGGAACAGGGCTTTATCCTAACAATATTTGTTACAGGCTGGCAGCAGACTCAGGCAGGCAACATTTCATTTCTTTCTTCATGGTCTGAATTTGCAAGGTTCCTTTTCAGTTCAGGACTCTCATCTACCACTACTCCTAAACTGTACTACCCCAGTAAGCATTTACTTTTCCTATGCTGAACAGGACTTGTTTACTAGATATTTGTTGAATCGGGTGCTACAAAAGCCCCTCTGCTTTACCCCTTCTTGGCATTCAGTCTTAGTTTTATGCTTTCTTACCCTCAAAGCATTGCTGACACCTAGTAAGTACAGTATTGCTTTGCCGGTGGAGCATATATACACTTGGCTCCTGGGCCAAAGGGTTACAGCTTCAGTTGTAGCTTTCGTGGGTAGGTTTCACTGGCTTGTGGTGCATTTGTGTGGGCACTGAGGAAGAAGTACAATGCCGTAGGACAACTTCTTCTAAGAAGGGTTGGTAATGCAGATGCTGGCTGTGACCTTAAATTTTACAGAAATGAATTAAAGGCAATTAACACTGTTATTGCTAAATATAAAATTTTTAACAGGGAAGTAAAACTTTATACATTGTGATCATGAGGGTATTCGGAATGTAAATAAACAGCTTTGGCTTATTGACATGTATTTGCAGTAAACAAAGCAATTCATGATGTTTGTAAGACTTATAATATTCATCCTCTCCTTTCATTTCTGCCTGATGAAAAAAGCGTGGCCATGTTTCAACCAATGGACTGATATATTTTGAGCAGAAATCTTCTTTAACTAAGTCGCCAGAATCAAATCAGCAGCTGACAAAATATAAGCATTATGAAACTGGGCTGATGGTGTTATTTGTAGAAAGGTTTTTTTTTTAACTGAAGAAGGGTGAGTTTTTTCAGCTGAGGGACAGAAAAAAAAAGACTTTAATGAACAGATCTCATTGCCTTTGAGAGTCTTGATTATCAATATTATTCAAGTTCTTTCCTTTTTCAAATTAAGGAGTTTTATGAAACAATTTCACTATCCATACATCAACCTGTCTGTCTGTCCATTCTCTAGAATAACATTTGAAGCAAGCAGCAAGAAGGAAGGGACCTTGCCAGCTTGAGATTTTTCCCTTGTGCGTGAAGCCATTTGTGGTGCAGGCAGTGTCATGCGGAAATGCAACACCATAACACAGACAGAAAAGGCACAAGAGAATACAGGCCTGAGTCAAAGCGACATCACCTCATGGAACTATTGTGCAAAATGTGTCTGAAAGGAATTCAGGAGACCACTTGCACCACACCAATGGATATTCCCTACGGCAATGGAGATTTAATAATGGACAAGGGGAAAAAAAATAAGATTGAGCTTTCCAAGGATGCTCTGAGGTACTTCCAAGTATGTCTTGTGTTTTGCAGACCAGTAGCCATACTCTTGACTCAGGGCTCACTTTCTGCCACAGCCAGGGCACCCCAGCCCTACTGCCTGCTCCGCTCTCCTACACTTCCTACAGTAGTCTCCACTGAGAATATAAACTGTGGAAGCAGAATTTAAAGATTAAGAAAGTCCATGAGCATTGAAGGACTTGCTTCCATTCAACGGGGGGGGGGGGGGAAGATACAGCCACATTATAAAAATAAAGAACCCTACTTAGTTTTTTTAATGCCCCCATTCTCTGTTTATATGCAAGTAATACACAGACAAACATGTGACCACCTAAAATCCAACTGGTACAATATAGGGGCACAGCAGAGCATCTTTTTAAAATGCAATTTGCATGGCAAAAAAGGCTTGGAAACTCAATTTCATACCTATAAACCTTCTACAGAACTGAATTTTATCATTTCAAAGCTCTTCTATAGAGTCACAAGGATGAAAAATGTCGTTGCCATTAAACAGCTCATCTCCATGAAGTGAAACTGGACCCTTGACCAGCCCAGACCCACTCTCAAAAGCCTACAGTTTAGCTGTTAAGAAAATGGAGCTGCTCCCTTCACTGAGTATGACTGGAAGTTAAAATGGGAAGATCCTACTGTCATATCCACTGTTCATTGCTGGTGGATATTTATATCGAAAACAATAAATTGGGAATGGCTGTTTAAAACATATATTTAGAATGCACTTAGAGCTGTGCAAGTCAAATATTGAAAGCATCTCGTATTTCTAGGCTAAGTAACAAATTATATTTGCTACAGGAATGCATAATAGCACCCCACAGATACACAAAACTTATTCACTCATTTTCAAAGGCCACTGCTGTGTTCTGATTCACACCTACAACTCATTCCTGGCTGCTACTCATTTCCTGGAAATCAGTAATATAAATTCGAAGAGGCCAAGGGCACACATGCACACTGGCTTTCTCTAGTACAGGGTGTGAGAACTCCTCATAATTCATTACAGGCTCACGAGGCTGATTTAGAAACCTATTTGTCCTCTGAAGTCCATTTCAGCCTTCACAAAACAATGAGAAAAAAAATCCAGCTCACTCTTCCAGTGAAGATTACCCAGACTTGCAGGCAAGGATTTAGCTGTACTAATGCAAGAGCACAACTTCTATTCTTTTTTTTCCTCTTTCTTTTTTTGTTGACCAATCAATTCAACAACAGGCTAGATAGTGCCTCAAGGGCATTGCTTTCAACCACGTGGTCAGCAGATTAACAGAGAGGCTGCAAAATCCTTTCCGCTCAAACTGTTTTAACAGGGGATCAAATTCTTTATTTCTGCATGGGGATTTTTATTTAGCTAGTTCTTTTTATTCAGTTTACACTTTTGCAAAGAAATTAAGGCCTGCAAGGACACATAAAATAGTCTGATTTGGTATCTAATCTTTTCCGTTAAAACTGTGTTTGAGAGTTCCCATTCCCTGGGGGAAGGTTGCCTCTTCCCTGGGTTTTGCGGTTGTGTTATTGGTTGAATCTCATCAATGCACAGATGATGGCCCTGAAAGATCAGAACTTGAAACATTTTGCAAAAGCTCCACCTATTCCCTGCTGAAGTTCTTGTTCTCCTTAAGGGAAATGAATGTATTGAAAAAGGCCATGATGCAATATGTAGGGGAAAGGCTTGGGAAAGACACGAGCTGAGTGGGTCCTGTGGGGTTACATAGGATTTACAGAGCTCTGCAAACTCTAAAACATTGGATTAAATTTGATCACGTAAATAAAATAATATACAATTGACTGATTCTTGGCCCAGTAGCCTAGCTATAGGGAAACTGATGTGCTAACTATTTGAAACACAGAGTTATATAGTGATAGTTGTTAAAACCCTTTGTTTTCAATCCACAGACCTCTGAGGTCTGCTACAAGAGTGTTTTTATTGGACAACACAGGACACAAAAAAACCCAAAACAAAAGCAGAAAAACAGACTGCCTTATATTCAACAAAGGCACGGAAGCACACCTAGAGCCATGTAGTATTGGGATTACATGTGAAGAGGTGGCCAAGAGGTTTCTTCAGCTACAGCATGTGTTGAAAAAAAAACTAACCCACTTGCTCAGCTGCTGGAGGATAAAACACAGCAGCGAGCTGGAACAAGAGGAATTCACGCACTACAAAAAGTAATGGCTAGAAATTGCAAAAAACCATTAGTAGCTGACATTTGAGAGCAATCATAGTCTGGTAACGAACAAGACAGAGAATTCGGCAACTACAGGCTTTCCCCAGAACTGTGCTTAGATATTCCCACAGTCTCACTGCCGATATCCTACAGCTCCAGATTTCAAGCTGGGGAGCAGAGTGCATACTACACACTGTGGGTAGAGGTATTTTGCCTCACTACCAGGCAATGAAAGCTCCAGTTCTTTTTTATTTAAATCTTTAGACCTTTTTCTGCCATCACTGGGAGCTACATGATGTGACTTTGGGCCTTTAAGACTAAAGACTTTATAAAAAGCCAAGCCAAAATGTAGGAATAAAATATTCCTTGCAGTAGATGAATAGTCAGCCAATCCAATTCTTCTTAAACATTAAAATGCTACTTGTTTTTTACCAGAAAAAAACAGTATTTGTCTTCCAACTGTACCTTCAGAAGACTCTCGCTTATTTAGGCACATCTGTATTCATTCATCTGAGCATAGATCCAGAGAAATTCTGAGTTTCTGCTGAGACAGTCTCCTTTTCCAGCCCTCTAAATGAGAGCAGAGCTTGTCCCAAGGACAGGAGACTACCAGCAGTGCTGCCTCCAGAGCATCGCAGAGATGACTCACCCAGACTCAACCCCCGGGAACTCAGGAGCAAGCAGCACCATTCCTTACAAAGCTGCAGTATGACAAGTACCACAGAGCAAAGCCTGTGATAAGACCAAACTGGGGATGTACCACTCATAAGGCTGAGCACATCTGAATCCACACAGTACATGACACAAAGGAAATAGCTGAATAAGAGCAGGTACACAGGCAGCAAACATCTTCCCAAAAGGCGCATTCAGCAGGGTAGATGGCTTCCAGCCATGCTCCCAAAGAGGGAGCAAGGACTTGGTAGCCCATGACATCAGGCATTGTAAAATAAAGAAACTCTGCCCCACAATGTGCTTTACACTTCTAAGTGGCCAGGCAGCCAGTGTTGAAGTCTAGGTTTCTCAAGCAGATGGTGTGCCTGAGGGTTTTGCGTGAGCTGTCCAGGAAACAGTAAATGTGTCTTTCCTCTGAAACCCACCAGCAGAAAGTCATCTTTTTGGGTTTTGGGAGAAACGCTCTGTTCTTCCAATATCAGCCAAAACCCACTTATTTTCAATTTGGTTTTAATTTTGGAGATCTCTCCCTTTGCTTCTGTCCCTTCTGCAAATGTATGTTGGAGGATTTTTAGAAATGGGAATGTTTTGAAGACAAGAACAATGTTTGCTGATGAAGTCATTCATCAGTAAAATAAGTTCCAATTAAAACTATTGACATGCTTCACTATACATTTGTAGATACTACTTCCATACTTAAAGACAGAAGGATGGGGCATGAACTTCACTGGAATGTAATCCAATTTAAATCTAAAGCAATCATTGTTTTCTTCTGTATTTTATGTAATCTAAATTCCTGGGTGAAGAACCAGTGAGTCTTCATTCTTGACTTAAGAATAATGTGGGAACCATTCTGTGTCTGATACAGAATTTGTTTTCTTTAAGCAATGTTACTCAGTTCAGATATTTCAGACTGAACTGCTTTCACTGCTGACATTTGTTTCTCAATAAGTAAATAAAAAGAGGGAAATGAAACCCAAGTGACACATACAGCAGATAATCCACACAGCGTAAGACATTTTGCAGTGCAGCTGCTGCCTTCACACTTAACCCAAGGGTAAATTGAAGACCACAGCTTGAAATGAACTCACCCTCTTAAGCTCTGAAAATACATCTGAAGAATACATCTTGAGGACATGTAGCCCGGACCCATCTGGTAGAGTAAAAGGCCCTTCTTCAAGCAAATCAAAAAAGAAAGCCATTGTGAGGGGGAAAAAAAGAAGTATTTATGTCACTTAAATCAGTTAATGGTTTAAGAGAGCTATGTAACTGTGTTTCAGCCTCTGTAAGGACAAGCTAAGTGACTGATGGGGAAAGTGTTGACTCAAGTGCCCCAGGCTTGGCACAGATACAATGTGCATTGGGCAAAAACGGCAAGCATGCTTGTGGTCACAGTCCCCAGGCTCCCTGGTCTCCTTCCTCGTGTGGTGAAATACAAACGCACTAGAGAAGCTGCACTTTCAGGTGACCTTGAGCTCAAGAGAATAGGGGCAAGAGATTTATTTAAAGAGCTTGTAGGAGGGGCATGCTCTATTTTTAAAGAAAAATCCATTTGGGGAGTTTATTGCACTCTTGGAACTGGGTGGCTGCCAGAGAAAAATGAGCGCCCTCCTCCTCAGAAGGATGTACTGCAAACCCATAACGAGCCTTCATGTTTTCTGCAGCACCTGCTTGTCCTCATTGGGTTTTCTTACTCTGTAACAGTCCCATCAGCAGTGGAATTCCTTTCCCCCTCTCTCACTGTTTACATCCAGACCCACAAATCCTTCTTTCCAGAGGAGTCATCTCCCTACCCTCAGCAACATCCTCTGGCTCCTGCAAACCAGAGGGCACTGCAGTCTCCGCAGTGAGTGACTGCTGCAAGTGCTTCTTCCAAGGTTGCAGACTGAGAAGTTGATATCCTGGGTGCTAAATTCGAGCCAGAAGTAAAGTAGAGAAGACATAATGCAGTATCCATTTAATATTTGATGCAGTGAAGCCCTGTGCCTTGGGGATTCGCTGTCAGCTGCTGCAGCATGTGCAGTCTGCTGCAGGATCTGGCACTGGAGACCTGCATAAACCAGACAGCTTTCTGGGCAGGTAAAGCTCCAGGTGTATGTCCCTGGGGCAGGGAGAGGGGTCAGGTTCAGCAGCCCCTTTCCCCTAAGGGAAACTGAGCCATGCAGCTGTTAGCAAGGCTTTGTGCTGCGCCCTGCTTTTGTTCAAACCCCAGGGGAAGAGACACACAATAACAAGCTAACAAATTATTTATTTTCTCCCATTTTTCCTACATTCCCTGTTCCTAACTGTAAGGCTGCCTTGAATCCAGGTTAAAGAATGAAGGATAGCAGAGTCACAAAAAAAGACTAATTAAGTTTCATTAGACATTGAGAGTAATTGCTGTCTGAAACTTCAGACAGGTCCCACATGAAAATGAACTATCATCAGTGTCCAGCAGACGGCTGCGAGTAGTTTCTTAAGCAAACTTAGCTTCAGTCTGAATTTCAGGCAACCCAAAAATACAGACCGTGATTTAAAACTTCGTCCTGGCATATGGAAATAACTAGTTGTGGTGAAACCAGCAGATGTGGAAAATTCATTTTAGATTTGTTCTGTATTTCAGAAAAAAGCAATCAGGTTGTAAGGAAGGGTTCTGCACAGCTCTTTTTCTTCACTGCTGGAAAGCAGCAAAGTGCCTTGTCCTGGGTGAACTAAACTATTGCTAGGTTCACTGAGGGAACAGTTTAAAATCAGATTCTTCTGAGGACTTGACCTAAGAGACTGGAATATGTTATTCTCCTTTCAACAAAACAGTATAAAGATACTTCTCCCTGTCAGGCTAGGAAGAAAGAGAAGCTTCTGTATAAACTTTTTCAGAGGAGTTCATCTTAATTCTACTGAAGCAATGAAGTCTTCCTTATGAACCCAATGGTAGCAAATTTTAGCTTATAAGGTCAATGTCACAGTAGCTCATATTGATTACTTTGTATAGCTATAGATATTTATTCATAACGGAAAAAAATCAATATTCATTCATATTTAATAGTCATTCTTTGAAAGTGGAGATTTCTCCTGTTTATCACTCTCAAGTAACATACCCCTTCAGTAAAAGAATGTTCACTGCTATTCAAACATGGCATTTACTATAAGTCTACCCAGTGCAGTCACCTGTCTCCATAATAACGTGTCCCGTCTTCTGAAGACTGTATAAAATTCCCTGAGATGGAAAACTATAACCAACCCATGAGTCCTCAGTTAGAAGGTGACTAATGTCAGGAGTGGTCATCCATTAGGACCACATTGTGTGTCTGAGGCAGGTTAGTGAAAATTCTCATGACAGGAATCCTAGGTCTTTGGCAAGCCTTGCTGTTCCAGACCTTCTCTCTCTTTGAACAGGAACAAGAATTAAAAATTTACCCCAAAGCTTAATGAGGCTGTAGTATTTCCTGGACCTTAAGCTAAGCTTTAATACAAGCTTACAAATAATACTGGCACGGCAAATGCTGTATTTTATGGCACAGATATGGACAACAGAATAGAAGTTTCATATCTTCATATCATTGTGTCTCACTGCAACAACAAAATTCATACGAAAGCTCATTCCTAAAATTAATAAAAACATTGAACAGAGGCACTGGGAGCATTAGGTCAGAATCAAATTAATGTCATTGAGCCAATGAAGCTTGACTGGGTAAGGCATGTGCCATGAAGGTTCCTTCATTCTACTGCTGATTAACACTTTCCCTTGGTTAGCGGATGGTAATAGTAATTACCATAGTAAGATATGAAGATGGCTTGTCAAAGCAGTCTGCCTCCTCAGTCAGCACATGACATTATCAACAGAACCTTTAAAAGTCCCTGCCCAAAAAGTTATCAAAGCCAGATCAAAATCCAAAACCAGTGCTGTGTCACTTATACCCATTTAAGAAGGAAAAACAGTGAGTCATTGAGTATACTCTCCTCTTCTCCCCTTCGAGTGGAGGTCTGACCACTAGGATTTACTGCCTTAGCTCTTCCAGATATAAAGACCATAACCACTAAGGAGTGGTATCAGCCACCCAGTAAAGGTCTATGAGCAAACTTCCGGAAGGTCACGGAATGAACAACTGCTCACAAAGACTCAGAAACAACAGTGGGTGCCTATCCTCCAGCCCTCAGTAGTTAACTACTTGCAGGGTAAGGACAATCTCTAAGCATGATTAGTTCAAAAACTAGACAGCAGATCACAAAATACAAGCTTTTCAGACATTCCAAAAATCACCTTCCAGCAAGTACCTTGGCAATCTTCCCTGACTGATGTGTAGCCTCCAAGCCCCAGTGGCCCTGGATAGGTCCACCAAAGAATAGCAGTACCTGCGAGCTTGTTTTCTTTTAAGAAAAGTGGAAGTGAGTTGTGCTGATTTTACTTGGATTGAGCTAGCAAAGGAAAGACAGTGCTGGCCATAGGTCATTGAGTCACTTCTGACACCTTCTCAGTTCAGTTCATTAATCAGGTGTGATTTAGCAAGAATCACTGCTCAGTAGGTTCCTGGAAGAGCTAAGGGCATCTCCTGCCTGCTTTCCTCTGGCTAGAAGGAAATGGCTGTCTTGGGAAGAGCTTGCTGAGGCCTGCTTGGCCAGCCTGTGCCAGCACCAAGTCACTAGAGTTTAGGAAAACATCATAGCCATGAAAGTCCTGAGGAAAGCTTCACACCTCCAGGAAACCTGGAGATTGCCTGGAAAAAACCAATCCTAGCAAGACCTATGTGATAGCCCCAGTGGACAGGCAATAAGATACTAGGCACATTGGATAGATCATTGTCTCCAGCCTCCCATCCTAGTGAGGATCTACCAGAACTCAGCTACAACAACATGAAGCCCAGGAGATGTTGTGGATGGGAGCATGAAGTCAATCCAAGGCCCACAAGAAGCAGCAGCACAAAACACATGGAAAGCCAGAGAAAGGAAAACAGTGTCAAGCACTTCCAGCTGTTGTGGTGGGTGTGTTTTTGTCTCAGGGGGGGCTAAGACTTGAGCAAGTGCCCAGAACCCACCAGAAAGGATCAGTTACAAATGTATGCTGTGGTCCATGTAAAATATAGAATTCAGTAGGACACCAGTACTAAAATATGATATATCCAGCTGTTTGGGTTTTGTTGTTTTTGTTTTTTTTAAAAAAAACCAAGATACATATTTTTTTGAAACAGAACAGAATTTGCTATTCCAGACAACATAAGTTTCAAGACCATACATTTTATGCCTAATGCTATTTCAAGAAGAGACAGGAACCTGCATAAGAGGCTGCCAACTACAGCTTCCATATTATCCCAGACATCTGATGCATCATCTCCAGAAACGGCTCAGCCATGGGAAGCCAATCAGTCTTCATCTGCTTCACCTCATCCAAAAATGAGACATAAACATTTCCCACTTTGACTGTATTTCTGCTGCCAGGGTTACGAGGCTAGAAAAGCTTTTCTAACATCTCCAAATCACAAGCAACAAAACTTTGTCCCCTTCTCTCTCCAGTTCTGATTGTATACCAGTATTCCTTGGCTCTGAAGTCTATAATCAGTCTAAACGCTTTAGGGGATTTTGGACTAAACAGTACAAATGTCATTCATCAGTAGAGACTCTTTGGCAGGAGTTAAACTAGACTCATGCCAGACACGTAGATAGACACAAGTAAGCAAAGAAACAGAAAAAAGTTTGCCTTTTCATTAAAAATATACAATATGCTGATTTTATAAACTAATGAAATAATGAACAAAAAGCTTACTACAAAGATTAAAACTTTATTTCTTGCATACGTGTAAGCTTTATAGAAAGTAAAATTGCAAGTATTAATTACTAAAAATTACTCTTATCCTTTTCAAAGTTTGAAAAAATATTCATTTTCTTTCCACTAGCAAATCAAAGGTCCATTTTCACTGTCTAGGAATCTGACTACCATATCACACATTCTGTACCCATGCTTGTTAACCAGCTGCTAGAATAAATTCAACAAGTCATGTTACTTCTAGAGAGAAGTACTGTTGTCTTTGGTGTTGGGACAGGTAGAAAATGGATAAAATTTTGTATCCGAAATACTGAACAACCCCCAATATTTCATATTCTGAGCTTTCATATTTTACCATATAATTGAAATGTCCTTGTAGGGGAAATATTACATAGTTTACGCAGCAATGGATACTTCCCTAGAGAGTGAGGTGGCTGAATTCTGAAATAAATTAATTTCAACAGCACTGATTAAACAAAGGTTCTATATTCTTTGCTGGTCTGATTTATTAAGCAAACAATATTTCTCTCAGTGACCCACAGTTAACACCTGTATGAATATGTCATTCAACATAACAAATCAACAGTATAGATGAATAAAACTTACAGGTAGTTTATTCAAAAATCTAATATCACAAATGATGATAATTATATCTACTAGAACAAATGTTTACATTTTTACATACATAAAACTGGCAATACTAGTTTTCACAGTGACAAGAAATGTTGCAACTCTTCTTTTTTTCTTTCAATTTACTGTCTTTTTAATGAGTATTAGAGAACCTCATCCTTTAACAAATTACTTCCTTAGTTCACTGTTAACCTCTATAACATTAATTCTTCAGGTGGTTTACAATGTGCTTCCCATAAAAATGGTGCTTGTCCTTTGTTTTTTATGAGATCTAGGCAGAAAGCTTCAAGAAAGATCAGAGATGCTTGCAGGAATGGCCAGCTAAGCTGTCCTCTGGAAATGGAATTTCTTGAATCATGACCATAAGTGAATGGCTTAATTTCCTATGGCATCTGCTGTTACCTCTGCTATTTCCCTTTGGTCCACCTGTCTATGGCAGTCCTGTGGTGTACAGAATTTGCTGATGACTCTTCCAAGTCCATGTGCATGTGTCTTCTCTTCCTTTGAAGAGAGACAGGTCCTGGCAATTTTGCTAAGAAATATTTTGGATCACATGTCTCTATCTTAGGACAAAGTAATCCACCCTCAGCTTGAGACTGATATTTTTTTGATCTCGTATAGCTTGTTTGGTATGTCTCATCTCAGAAGGACCATCAGGCATGAGCTTGTGAAAGTGAGACTCACCCAGACAACAAAATCTTTTTACACTTCATCAGTTCAAAGCCAGTTTTCCCTGTATTAAAACATTTGGAGGCAGGAAAAGAGATTTTCTAACACTCAGGATGAATGTTCTTGTTTCAGTATTCCCAGGAATTTCCTCAGAATTTTTCATGTAACTGTATTATACTATGTTAGCCTTCCTGCAATTTCTTTTTGTTTCTCTTATTCACGGCAGACCTGAATAACCTGTCACCTTCCTTTAGTAGGCCTTTTAACAATGTTAAAGCATCTACAAGGAGCGCTATGATCCAGACAAGCTAAATCACTATCCTAGATATTCTTCTTTGCTCAATGTTATTCTCTGGGGGCTGCATCTATGGTGACTGTTTCTGGTGACAGTTGCTATTTCTGCAGAAGTGAACATGATAACTCAGTTGAGAAAATGTGAGCAACACACAGCCAGCTGCAATTCTGCATTTTAATAGGAACCTCCTGGTGCCTCAAATTGATATTATTTCACATCCCTCTGTTAAAATTCATATAAAAAAATCTTGTGGATAAAATTACTGGAAATAATGCTTGCCATAGCATCGCTTTTTGAAATGTTATATTAAGAATATTCACAGAGATCAAACTCTGGATTCAAAACACAAGCTTTTTGCTCCACCCACATCTGTAGCTCTTGCACACAGTAAGGGAGGAGAAATCCTTCTGTACAAAATGATAGGAATGCAGCAGACGTGGAGCTTCAAATGTGTGCAATATGTAATCTGAAGTTCTAGAAATTTTCTCAGAAAAGATCCATCAAATCACTTCAGATGAAGAAGCAGCCAAAAAAAAATCTAAATTTGTAGTGAGCATTCCCAAAGCACAGAGAAAATTATGGGGATTTCACTATATAATTTATTTGCCACAAATTGATCTCTTGCTTCTTCAGCTGAGTCATGCCTTGAAAGTATTGTACCTCAGCCATGTGATTACTGAGGTGCTGATGAGCCACTTTTCTCAGCCTTGCCCCTGCTTTGGACTTAAAAAACTGATTCAGTAGAGGTGAGTCAGTTTTGCTCTGTCGTGCTGAAGAGAGGACTTGACCAAATTCTCCTTTGGATGTATGATGATTCATAGCAAAATTCCGATTATGCTCAACTGATTAAGGGTTTCATAGAATAGGCTGTGTTCCTGCCTAAGTGTGTAAATATGTAGCTTTCTGTGTAGTTTCTCAGTCAATGAGTTACATTATTTTAAACTTCGAGCTTTGATTTATACAAGGGTTGTGCTGTTGGTTCTTTATAGCATGCAGCCCCTGTTTTCTTAGGGCACATGTGGAATGGCATTCAATGCTACCTAAGCCTCTGAACTGTACTGTCTGCTCCAGTTGCAAGCTGCATTTCACTTGGAAAGGAAAAGCAGTTCCACAGCTTGTCTTCTGCACAGTGCACTGTGTTTGCACTTAAGACATTTGATTTTTGAATAGGCTCCTTTTTTTTATTGCATACAGAGAGGTTAAAAGTGGTTAATTACTGCCAAAAAGACCTTTGTCTTAAAGAGTGTTTTTAAGTTAGTTGTTGTTATGTTCTCCACATGGTGCTGAACAGGCTTGCTTTTCTGATTGAGATGATGCTGTACTGATTTACCCCAGCTAAGCATCTGGGACTAAATACTCAGTTGAAATGGGAAGCATCCTGCCACTGAAACAGCTTCCTTTCCTTGTACCAATTGTTATTTCAGCTCTACAGTATATGTTATTACAAGCATGGTATGACAGCTGGAGAAGGGTTATCACTGGATGATAGAACCTGCCCATGGAAGGTTTTTAGCTATCTTGCTGCTAATAGTCTGAACAAATATTTCCAGCATATACCTATAGGCTTTACATGTCAGAACACCCCTAGTTCAACTTCTAGTCTAAAAGACTTTACCACAATGTTCTCACTTGGGTTTTTTGTGATGTCCTATTTTTTCTGAGGACTTGATATTTGAAAATTTTTCTATACTCCTTCTCATTGTCTTTCTTGCCCTACTCATAATTGGTCAAAGTGGTTTGGTTTTTTTTTTACTTTCTCTTTACCAACTGAAATTGTAGATGAGATACGAAGAAACATTCTTTCTACCCGAGTTAAACATAATTGAAATTCTTTGAGAAGTACCTATATTAAAGAATAGCTTTCTTGATGTAAGAACTGCCATTTTTCAGTAACAACACCCTTAAACCTGAAATTTTTCTGACAAAGCTCCCTGTTGCTCTGGAAGCCAACTCAGTTAGTGCTGTCCCAGCTAAACAGCCACACTTATTTGACTGCTCCAGTGAGCTCCCCTCTTCTGGCAGCTGTAAGTGCACCCAGGAGACAAAGCTCAGTGATATTTAATTGTATCTTGTACTGCTGGGCAGCTTGTCCTGAGCAAAGCAGTAGACTCTGAGACATTATATTCAAAATGACCAAGACTTTCCTTTCTTTACCTCACTCTGGGCCATAAACCCATTCATCTGAGCAACTGCTTACAAGCACAAGCAGAGTGTTCTCAAATCCCACTACACAGTGAGATCTCATCACTTTTAGTGATGCCCTTTTTCATAGTCTACCTCTTTCATTCTGTGTCATGTCTACAGCTGTGATGCAGTAATTCAACCCCCCATCTGCTGCTATTAATTTGTAGCGATAACTTCATGTCTCTTCTAAAATAAGCTTCTATTTCTGACACACTTGGGGGGAAAAAAGTGCCTTTTAAAGGCATTTTAGCTAAAAGAAAATAGTCTGGGCTCTACCTTGTGATATCACAAACACTGATTTGCTTTTATTTTCAATGTAAGTGCTGCAGAGCAAGAGCATGTCTCAAATACTGTAGTGGATAGACAGCAGTCGTTAACATTTTGCTCAGCTATTTGTCTATGAAACAGTAACTACATGGGAACAGTTCTCACAAATACTGCCATCCTGGTGTCTTGATGTCATATATGCATCTACAAAACTTCATTGTGGTTAAACTCTGGGTGATTCTGAATTTTCTATTGGGGATGGTTTATAATTTCCTTTTTCTGTTAACTTCCTGCAACCTTTAAGAGTAGCATGGCTTGCTACAAAACACATAGGCACAAAATAATGTCGTGATGTGTCTGTGCTGCCCCTAGATGCCATGCCAAGTTGTAGGCCCACACATGAATGCCACTCATCTGCTTCCAGAGGGTCTGCTCTCCCTCTGTAGGGTCTGCTCTTTCTCTCTCTCTCTGACAGCAGGACTAGGGAGGAGGAGGAAGAGAAGGATACCCTGCAGTCAGGTCTTTCCCCTCGTGTCTTTGCCCCCATCTGGTGATGCAGAGGGCTTGACTCAAGAATCAGTTAAACTTGGGGTTATTTAGAAGCTAAAGTGGATTTGCTTTGTCATGGGCCTAGATTTCTTCCTAAGGCATCTGATGTCAGCAGGACTGGCACCTGAAGAAAGTAGACAGCAAAGTTTAAGGTAAAGGCAAACACTGGAGTGTGAGGTTGAGGCATGTTGCCTGCTGGTCAGTTTGCTACAGTGATTTACAAAGCTATCCTTTAGGATCCTTGGCCACCAACAGTTACATGTTTTCTTCTTTTAGTGAAAGATGTAGAAGTCAGACTAATCCAAACTCTTCATGAGATTAGGAGTAAGGGTGCACCTCTGCACACCCTCTGATTTTAAAATGCAAAGATTGAATAGAAGTCTGTGTCTGCTAAAGAGATGGAAAATGGACACCAGGAACAAGAATGTTTTATAACCTAACACCTCATAGCTCTTTTAAGATGCTTCTATCAAAAAATTGAGTATTGAACTTTAATTTTTAAGTCTAGGTAATCATCACTGGCATGCTGGTAGGGAACAACCAGCAAGAAAAAGAGTTAATAAAAAATTCCATCTTGTCCTTTCTCTTATTCTACTCTGCCCAGCTTTTGCCTTTTTTGTGTTTATATTTGGATTTTCTGGGGTTTGATTTGGGTTTTTTTTTTTTCTCTATTTCCCTACTATTCTTCTCTTTTTTATTCTCTTGTCCTTTTCTTCAGGTTTATTGGTACAGTGGATTATTGATTGATTAAGATACAGCTAACTCTTCTAAACCCAGGATTTGGTCTAACTTGTTTGACAATAGTGGAAAGCCCGGTTACATTCTGAAAGGTCTCTGATTTTATATAGGAAGTAGATTGTTTTGAGAAATAGATTCTGTTTGCAGGCATGAATAAAAGAGCTCTTTGTCTGGAGAAAACGAAGGGTACAACACATTTCTTGGAAATGTCACCACAAAAACAGGCTAGACCACAAAAAGAAGGTAAGAAAGTGAAATGTGTAAACAGCACAGGAGTCTCACATTCTGTGCTTGAAGGTCTAATCTCCAGCATCACAAAGTATGTCCTGGCCGCTGGATCAATGTCTTATCTCTCTACCTGCCAGGCTCGGGAATCTTCTAAAAGTTTTGTGTGTAATCCCCTAAGTACAAGAAAAGGGTTTCTATGGCCAAGGAAGGAACAGAAATATAGTAGGATCTTGATTGGGAAAGAAAGCAGCTCTGAGGAATTGACTGTTAGAGGAAAGCAAGTGTTACTCCATAAAGAAACAGGAGTAACCATGGGAAAATCACAATAGGGCAGCAGCGGAGCTACTCATCAATCTAAGTAGCAGTTTAATAACTTTGCAGATAAATAGCTGCATCCACAATAAAAAAATATATTGGATTCCACTATTCAATTAAAAAACACATATTGTGACATTCTCCACCATGGGCAATTCTTGAAATCAAGACTGGATAATTGTACTGTTGGTGAGAGAAGCCCTATAGCCTGTAGGATGTTTTGTTTTACAAGGGGTTCAGCTTGCTGATGGGTAACCTCTTCTGGCCTCTTACTCAATAAGCCAATCAAAGGAGAGAGAAGCACTGGAGTCCATGTGGTTGAGGATGCTTGTGCAACGAGGAGCTAAGAGTTAGCTCTTCAGTCATCTCCAACTGCACAGCGTTCCTGTCTTCCTACTCTTTTCCTGTTTATCCTTTTGTGTTCTGGGTCACCCGTGGCATGTAATGCTTTCTCTGTCCATACCAGCGCACCAACACCCCTGTCCTGAATGGGGCTGTTTGGTACCATGCTGCTAGGGGTACCACGGTAGCTAACACCATTTTTGTGATGTTTGCAGCTCTCTTGCATTCTTATTTGTCAACCTGTTAGAAGTTCGTGCCACTTCTTGTTTACCAGTTCAGGTTAGAAAATGATATTCAGAGCCTAAAAGTTGTTCCAGGAGCAGCTATATTATACCATTTACAACAGTTAATTAAGAAAAAGATGAACTGGATAATGCAATGACTTAAAAATGCCTTGCTAATAATGAAAATTGGAGGCATGCAGATGGCCCCACTGTTGTGTTACAAAAGTAGTCTAGAGCATTTTCAATTATACTGAGTGCATTCCTAGTGCCTCAAGGGTTTTTTCCACTGTCTCTTTCTTAACATGCTCATCTCTAAAATGAATTGAACTGACAAGCCTCCACCACAGCAGAGAGCCATCCAAGCCTTTTTCCCCCCCTCCTCTCTTTTCTTTTTTTAAATAACAAAAACCTCTTAGGAAAATCAGACTTGAAGGGACTTGCTGCTTTATCGAGTCTAGTCTCTTGTGACGACCAGCAGCTACGTCATGTAATCTTGTTCATGAATTCGTCAAGCACCATCTTAAAACCCTTTGCTGCTGTCTCTTGCTCCTCTTACTGGTATAATAAAAGATACATATATTCAGGAACTGCAAATGGGTGCATTCCCCACTCCCAAGAACGTGTTTTTAATGGCAAAAAAACCCTGTAGGAAATCCTTCAAATGGCTAGGCAACAAATACAGTCTCCATTCAGCTAGCAAATAAAACAAATGCTTCTCTGGGGAGAACGGCTGTTAGACGTCAGCGGTGAATTCCAGTTTAATTGGGTTTGCATACCTTAGTTTGTTTCTTGAGGGCTTTTCATATACTTGAGTGGCACTTAGGTGAATTCTCTCTGGAAAAGCAAATGTTTGGATGAAATACTCAAATAGTCACAAAATATATTTGGGCTGTATATTCAGCTGTCATGTTATTGGTTTGGAACCGGTACTAAAGAAGAGAGAAAGCTCAGTCTCACTCTTCCCCTGTAGCTTAATGCAGACCTGGCAGAATGCACAGCTCTGGCAAATTTCTTGTCTTGTGTTATGCTTGGCCACGAGAGCACAATCAAATGGGTGAATGTTTCATCTGCCTTCTGTTCTGAGATTCCTTTCTTCTCTTGCTACCATGAATGAAATACTAATAATCTGGGTTTATATGTTGTCTTCCAGCTAAGCATTTTACAAACCTGAAGAGGACAATCATGTGTAACACCTCTTTGAATGCTAAATAAATGATAATCAGCTGTATGGGGAGTCAGTTGCATTTTAGGGGTATCAATTTATAGGTCACCAACCCCAGGCAGTGAAGACTGCTATGCCCTAATATACATTAAAATACCTTTCCAAAGGCATAGGATACTCATCTGAAGCTGAAGAAGGCAAACTAAAAGATAGTTTAATCTCAGTTCTTTCTTCTGCAGATGGAAGTAATTGAGGCACTTGACAAAGGTTATATTTATTTAGTGTGTGATACTTGCACCTGAATCCATACATTCTGCGTGCAGCCCTTGCACTTTAATCTCTAAACCACAATATCTGAAGCTAAACTGATAGTTACTGAACATGTCTTGTCCAATAAATTGCAATAGCTCTCTTACTGCTTTCTGCAAGAACAAATTATTCCCAAGAGATGTCTGTCTAGCAAATAAACAACAGAAATTTCTCTCCTAACAGTGTCATTCACCTACACAGCCAGCACAGTTCAGCATAGGCAACCCTGAGCTCAGAGAGGTGTGTCCACATGTGCATACATGGTGCAGAGTATATCAGGCAGAAGCAGTGCTGGGCTGAATCAAATAGCGATTCGCTGACGTCTACAGAAATGTAAGCTTGTCTAAATCCTTTTACACTAAATGGTGAATGTGTAAGAATGTGAATGGGAACCAGACTGAACCAAAAAACACTAATGTGGAGGGGAGAAAGAAACTTTAATTTGCATGTAAAGCATAGTGAAGCTAATTTTAGTACCTTTTCTTTTGAAAGATGCTTAAATACACAGGGAAGAATCCTGTGCCTGTTTAAAAAAAAGTATCTGTGAATGGTAACACTATTTTGACAGATCAGCTCTACTAAAGAAGTGTACTTTTGTTTCGTGACATTTTTTAGAGTAGCTGGAGGAAACACATTTCCCTCTGTAGCGCAGATCAATGAACTGGCACCTGCACAGTTCCACTGTGAGCTATAATTTCCAGGAGGGGGGAAAGGAACCAAATGAACAGTTGGCATATCTTCCAATTAACTGCTTAACATGAAGGGCAAAAAAAAAGTAAAAAATTACTTCTGCTACAACTGCATTGCAACCCAAGCACAGATTTCCTCTCCTTTGGGAGGAGAATAATTATAACAAATAAATACATTGTGAGAAACACTATAGCTGTGATGTGATGTGACCAGAGCCTTTAATTTTCAACACACTCCTCACTAGTCTTCTAGACTCTTCAACAGGCTGGTGACTGTGGAAGCCTTTGGAGATATGGTGCCTGGGATTTTCAGTAAGGATATGCTACTGAGAAAATTTGGGAGACAGAAAAAAATCAGTATAAAATTGCAAATGTGCCCTATCAAGTGCTTTGTAGTGCCTTTGTATGTGCACCTTACTATTAACTGTTAGGTTTCAAGTGAGAAATAGCAAATCTTGCATCAATTTCAAAAATCATCTACACAAAGCATCCTTTTTCAATCATAGTCTAGGATATACATTTTGGTAATTAACACTGACACAGTTATGATAATAATCCTTTTCATGTATTCTACCCGTACATTCTTGCACAATAACTTTATCATATTAAAAGCATGAGAAAATCATAGTAAAAATGTATAAGAACAGTTCCTCTCTTTCTGTGTTAGAAATGTGAACAGCAAGACTTGACTTGGCCTCTGTTCTTTTGCCTGCTTTACCAGTAATATGGCTGAGTAGTCAAATATTCAAAATTTTGCCTTAAAAGTCTTGGTGAGACCGCTCCTTGAATACTGTGTGCAGTTCTGGGCCCCTCAGCACAAGAAGGATGTTGACGCTCTGGAGAGTGTCCAGAGAAGAGCAACGAAACTGGTGAAGGGGCTCAAGAACAGGCCTTATGAGGAGCGGCTGAGAGAGCTGGGGCTGTTTAGCCTGGAGAAGAGGAGGCTGAGGGGAGACCTCATTGCTCTCTACAAATACCTGAAGGGAGGTTGTAGAGAGGAGGGAGCTGGCCTCTTCTCCCAGGTGTCAGGGGACAGGACAAGGGGGAATGGCCTCAAGCTCCGCCAGGGGAGGTTTAGGTTAGAGATTAGGAGGAAGTTTTTTACGGAAAGGGTCATTAGGCACTGGAATATGCTGCCCAGGGAGGTGGTTGATTCGCCTTCCCTGGAGGTGTTTAAGTTACGGGTGGACGAGGTCCTGAGGGACATGGTTTAGTGTTTTGTGGGAGTGGTTGGACTCGATGATCCAGTGGGTCTCTTCCAACCCGGTGATTCTGTGTGTGATTCTGTGTGATTCTGTGTGTGGTGGAAGAAACATAATTTCCCCCTGTAAATGTTTACTGGAATGCTGTTTTCACTGCTTCCCAGTTTGGAGTTAAAAATGAATGACTACTGCTAGAAAGTGCACACTGAAATCGAACTGTGCTTGGAAATGTGGGTTTCATTTTGTTACTTATCTATTTATACAGTTCTGACTTTTCCTTCATACAAATGTGCCTCTAGGAAAACTCAACTGTGTTCCTGGGTTTTACACCATGTAAAAAGTTCTGCTGATGTAAAGTACCAGCAGAGTGCAGCAGAACCCAAGCTGAAATACAGCCATAATGTGCAGGATTCCTCCTCTGCTGCTTCATCACTGCTTGCTGTCACCATTTCTGAGGCAGACTAACTGCGTGAACCTTGTGTGTGAGAATCCATGACAATGAAACCAGGCCGGTAAAAAAACAGGGGCGGGGGCGGGAGGGCAGTGGCATTTCTAGTTATCTCTATTTATAGAAAAACCTGCTTTTTTCAGAAAGTATACACATTCCTGTTTTGAAACACGAATGATGAGCCCTAGCCTGGGAGCTTGGGAGTTCATCAGCCTGTATTGTAGCACAGCACTGGCTTATGTCAATTCACACCAATTGGCAATGTGGGACAATAATAAGTTAAATCCCATTTTAAAAGCAAAATAGAACATTGTTAGCTTTAAAAAAAACGCAAACAAACAAAAAGAAATAAAAAATCCTTTTCTTTTAAATAGCTGAACAGAACATAGATTGGTCAGTATTAACTTTCAGCCCTCAAAGGCCAGGAATATCCATGATTAATTGCTTAGTATTTCCTTCTCCTCCCGATGCTTGTATTAGAATTCAGCGTTCTCCAGTGGGCAAGATAAGATACATCTCTCATTATAAAAAAAAAAAAAAGAAAGAAAGAGAGAAAAGAAAAAGCTTATAGTGCAATTATTGGATTCTTTTTAGAATTACAGCATGCCAGTGTATTTCAGACAGAGTACGTACACAGCAATTGTTGCCCTTTGAAAAACCTAGACTGCTGAAGATTCTCTTTGTTAGAAGTCCCACAAAATGATGTGCAGGGTTTCCTCTTGGTCTGCGGGGTTGATCAACACACATCCCTTGCTGGTAGTGGAAAGCTTTCCATACCCTTCACTCACCTCCAGCAGCACATAGCCTGACTGGTGAGCTTACTCAGAGCTTCATGAAAAGTCTGCCTCACAAGTGGAAGTATTAGACTCCTTGGAGTAATCAAAACCAGAAATCCACCATCACCACCCTTCACATCAAAGTCCTAATATTTTGCCCAAGTTTCAGTTTCTTTCATCACGGTGCTCCTGAACAGTCGTCAAAAGAGGATTGTAGGTGAGAATGAGGCAAGTGATAAGGGAACAACAAGCAAAAAACAATGAATGATGCAAAGGTAAAGTTAAAAATCCTTCTAAAATAAGAAGGCTCGTCGTTCAAACATTTCCTCTAGGCCATTCAAACATTTCCTCTAGGCCGTTACAAAACAGACTCTTCGTGACGCAATGTCAGCCACAGGGCCATCATGCAGCACAAAAGAACAACTTTGAGCATATGAAGTCGACTTGTCTTTGTGCTTGGTGGAAAGTCCTAAAGATTTCAGTGGAATGTGGGACAGCATATTGAAAACTGTCATCTCCGGAGAGACAGATTTTGCTGGTGGGAGTGTGTATCTAAGTATTTGTGGAGGGAGTAACAAAGGGGTGATAGACAAGAATGAAGAATGCAACTTATGTGTTTTGGAGAAGTGCTCATTGCAATACGATGCAGCAAGATAAATCTGCAAGCTCAGTAGGGAAGAAAGCCAGGCTTTATTGAAGCTAAACGCACAAATATCAGTTAATGCTCAAAAATAATGCGCTAAAAAGAAACAGACTATTCTTTGACAACTGATGGCCTTGAGAAACCACAACCAGCACTTCCAAGAGTAGGTACATAAGCCCTGGTGCCCATGCCAAAATACAGCTTCTTCGAGGTGATCATGACCTGCCTGAGTTCTGCATCCTGCTGCAGATCTCAAGCAGTGCATTAGATCAATCTGTTAGATGCTCTAAAACACTTCAACAAGTCTATTGTTACAGATTACCTGACACTCACCCAGCCCAAAGGTGACTGCATTGGTAGTGATGGATGGAAGTTCACAGACAGAAAAACAGACTCTTCTCAATGGAAGGCTGCAAAGTCAGCATATATTTGTTGTAGTTTTACCTAGCTTACAATCCAGGATATCTCTGAAAAGGGTGTGTTTGTGTGTATATACATATGTACAGGTTAAAGTACTGTGCTGAGAAAGAGTTATGACAGAGGTTCGGGGAAAAAATATCAGAAAAAAAATAGTTCTGTGGCAAGCCAAGGTAGATGTAGATCACTTTCTTCTCTTCCTAGGCTTCACTACATTCATAAGAGAAGAAATAATTAACAAAGTGAGCTCCACACTATGCTATATACTCTCCATTTTCCCCTGAGGGTTGCTACATATGCAGAAGCTGGAGCCTCATGACACATAGACATAAAAATGGCTGAAGTTGTTGATAATGACAGGAAAGTATTTTGTTTCGTTACCTCACTCAGTTAAGGCAGTGCCAGCATTAGGTAGAGACCATGCTTTCTTTGCTTTAGCACTTTAATCTTGCTGTTTGTTACCATGCCTAAAGCATACAGAGACAAACAAAAAGATTTCCACTGACCTGAAAAGCAGTTCTTACTGTTAGTGCAATAAATCTGCAAATTGGAACTGTGCCTCGTTAGATCTATTTTGAGGGTTCGGTACTGACAGGATTCTGCTGTTCTTCCTTTCACTGCCCCCATGAGTTCAGTGGACAGAGAGCCTAGTCCTGAATGCTCTTGGAAATGCCACTCTAATTATCGAGTTAGTTGTAGAAAGAAAGTTAAGCTGTATTTATTTGAGGGTTGCTCTTTAGCTGCATTTTGTTTCATAACATGCTGAGTTTCTGCAGCTCCTCTTGACTTCAGAGGCAGCCTCAAGCTCCTGCTTTTGCAAATCAGGCCTGCTAGCACCTTTGCTTTGGTCACCTCTCTTGTCTTTTTGGCAGCCATCAGAGGTACCAAACTCTCCAGTGATCACCTCTTGGCTGACCCCTTCCGCACTATGCAGAAGCAAAGGAAAATCACTGCTGCTTTTCCCTAGACTGCTGTCTTTGTCCATGACGCAGGGACATGCAGGGAGATGGGGTGCCCGGGAGAGAGCTGCTTCCCCAGCTGTACCCTCCTGAGCACTCATGTCCCAGATGGCCCTATCCCTTTCTTTGCCACCCACAGGGATGGTTGCCCCACGCTATCCTTGTGCTGCCACAGTCAATGGGATAACTCAGAGCTAGAATGGGGTAGGGGGTGTGAGGCAGGCATGTCCTTGCAGAAACTGAGGCCAGGGCTGGCAGCAGCCAGGCATGGTTTTTGGGGCTGCTCTGCCACCCCCGGGCTGTGCTGCAGATCAGTTCCCCCACCTCTCCCCCCCCCCGCCCTTTTCAGCTCGGAAGGAAAACAGCAGCAATTATTCAAGCCAAGCACGTAAATCTGGCAGATCCCACGGTCCTCTTTGACGCAGCTACGCAGCACAGTGTCTGGACACGCAACTCGATCCCCCCTTGTTTATTTGCTCCGCAGAAAGCAGAGAAGTTACCAACTTCGCCGACCGTGAGCTGCACCGAGGGGTTTGGAGACCGAGGTGCCAGGGAGCTGGAAGAACGACCAGAGGAAGGACTAGCAGGGGGGATGGGGGCTTTGCTACCTCGCCCCCGCACCAGCCCGGTTGCGGTGGGGCAGCCCGCGTGGTGCGTTACACAAGGTTCTGGGTGCAGAGCTCAGCTCCCGCACCTCACAGATCGGGGGAGCCCCCGTCCCCCCGGTCCCGGAGCCCCCGGCGTGCTGTGCCCGAGGAGTCGGGGTTGCAGAGGCGTCCTCCGCGGGACGGGGTGCGCACCGGAGAGCGGAGCCTCAGCGGCCGCGGGGGAACCCCAAGAAGCAGCCGCTCGTCTCCGGGGACGATGCCCGGAGGGGACCTGTGGGCTGCGCGTTGCGTAACGCCCCGTTTCGCTTCTACAAGTACCTCTCCACCCGCAAAAGGGCAGGGAGAAAGGTCAAAGTGCTAAACGCCGATTAATTTCAGGAAGCGAAGCTTTTTGCTTTTTGGGGGGTTGTTTCCGCTTTTTTTTTGCAATTTCTCTCCCTCCGCATTCAGAGCTGCGGGGGGACCCCGTTCAACCGCAGCCGCTTCTGCCTGCGGTTCTGTCCTGGAAGGAGCAAGAAGCGCTGCCGCTTCCGAGTCCGGGAGGGCGCCATGGCGGGGCGGGCAGCCCGCGGGGAGGCGCGGAGCCGCAGGGCGCTGCAGCACGTCCTCCTCCGCGCTGCCGGCGGGCGGGAGGCGCCGCGAGGTGAGCGCCGCGGGGCTCAACCCCTCCCCGGGGCGCTCTCCGCGGTGCTGAACCCCCGAGACGGCCTTTTCCGCGCGGTGCTGAACCGCCTCCCGCTCAGCGCCCTCCGCGGTGCTGACCGACACCCCCTCACACGCACACCCACGTTCACCGCGGCGCTCTCCGGGGTGCTGAAACCCTCCCGCGGTGCTCTCCCCGCGGTGCGTACACGCACCCCTCTAGACCCTGGTCCCCGAGGCGCTCTCCGCAGTGCTGAAACCCTCCCCGTGTTTTCTCTCAGACCAGGTGCTGACGCTCCCTCCCAACACCGACCCGCGCGCCGCTGTCCGCGGTGCTGAAACGGCGTTGCAGCCCGGCGCGCTGCAGCGCAGGGAGGGAAGGGAAGGGCGCTGCGGTGCCCCGGGCGGCAGCAGCCTCGTCCGACCGAGCAGGGCAGGGAGCCTGCAGACCACTCTTCCCACTCCGAGAGGGAATGATGCTGGTTCCACTTCTCTTCTGACTTCCCCCGGGCTTCCCTTCTCCTCCGGCCTCCTGCAAGAGAGGCTGGCACAGCGGAGAAGCGGAGCCCGGCTACTCACCCCTCCCCCCCGCCTCGCTCCGAGCTCCAGCCGGTGATGAGGCTGCCGGAGAAATCGCACCCCTCTCGCTACCTCCCTCCATCCTCTCAGCATCCCAGAGGCTGGAGACAAAAAGCCAAGCAGGTCCCTCTTTAAATATATCCTTGTTGGTTTTTTTCGTTTCATTTTGATTAATACCGCTCCCTCTCCCCTGCTCAGCCGCCCCCCCCCCTACCCCGGGTGGTCTCTCACCCTTACCTGGGCTGGCAGAGAGCTCGGCAGGACCGCGGGGCCGGCGGAACGGTGCCGCAGCTGGGAGGCAAGGACAGCGGCTGCTGACCTCCCCGGGTCTCCTTCTTCAATGGACCGGGAGCCGTGCCCTCATCAAAGATGGCCGTCCGCTCCTACGTCAGCAGCTTTTAATAGCCCTCCCCGGGGCGGGGGGGGCGGGGGGCAGAGCTGGCCGGGCGGGCTTGAGTCATCAGCGCCGCCGCACCGCTCCGCACCGCTCCGCACCGCACCGCACCGCACCGCTCCGCACCGCACCTCTCCGCACCGCACCTCTCCGCACCGCACCGCTCCGCAGCCGCCAACCGCGGCGGGGGCTGAGCCCGGGGGGAGCCGCACGGGCAGCGGGGAAGGGGGGCTCCTGCTGCAGCGCTCCCCTCCGCCGGAGGGGTGGTCCGAAGAGGGTATCCCTCTGAAGTCCCCGGTACTCCATATATGGCCAGTCTACGTGGGCTTGCTATTTTTATGTGTGAAATCTTTCTCCTCTCACTCTTTTTTATTCCTCAGAACGTCCTGCCGGGGGGCTGTACGCCCCCCCCTCCCCCGACCCCTTCCCTCCACTCCCCTCCCTCCCCGCCTAAGAGCAGCCAAACGCGCGAAAATCCACGGTTAAGGACACGTTGTAACCAATAGTTTGAGGGACGGGTTCAAAAAAGAGAGAAATTAAAAACAAACAGAACTTTGGGCACGTACATGCGTACGCATCCCACTGCTGCTGAGGAGGAAAGTGGTAACTCTCTTCCAGGAAAGAGCCTGACTCATTTATCATGGATTAAGTAAAATATTCATTCAGAGCGTACCTAATTTGCAGCAAATGGAACTGTCTCTGGTGTGACTTCTAATGGGGAGGAAATCCTTTCATTTCATACAAAATGTTGCATTTTTGTAAAATCTATTTCTTAATGGGGGTTTTAACGAAGGATGGGGACTGCATCTGAAGCATGCTGCTCACATTCGTATCCTCAGTCATCTTTTCCTTTTCATTCCACAAGCCTTCGCGCATTCATTTATGGAACCATCCAGACCTACGAACAAGCTGCGATGCCTCCCTTTGCCTTGTCTGAGCCTCTCTCATGAGCAGTAGCTGAGCACCAGCTACGTTTAACTTTGACACCGTGCGTACAGGCTTTTCTAAATAGTCTGTGAACGACAGAGTCAAAACATCAGTCCCACATTAGTGATAATTCTATCTTCATTGTATTTTTTTTTAACCTTTTGCCACAGTGGGGAAAACCGGAAGAGAGGGAAGGCTATGCAGCTGTATTTTGGAGTGCGTTCATCTCATGTTATGGTTGTATGGGGGTGGGGGAGGGGAGGGAAGGCGCGGGGGAGAAGGAGAGAGAACTGCGGGTGATTCCTCCTCCTCTGCTCTGTAGTTCCCCACAGAAAAACGTGACTGTAGATCGTGCTTTGCGATTCTCACCCTCTCCTACAAAAATATGTCCTTCAGTCTTATTTGGAAGGAAGCAGTCAAAAGTTTGCTAAATATACGACAAAGGAATTCTCAAGCAAGAGGGGCTCCCTGCTGCATTAGAGTATCTACTGAGCTGTGCACATGAAAACCGCAGGGAAGGAGGGAGGCTGTCAGGTTTAAGGGTTGCAAATACAGACTAGCAATGTAAGATTAACACTGTGCAGACACCTCCCTTTCCTCGGTGAGGTATCTGGAACAGCAGCCTGATTAGGAAGCAGATTTAGCATCATAAATGGCAGTTTGGGAAAGCAAACCTTTTCCGGCCAGCTCACGCATGGGTTAATAGTACCCAGCACTTCAGTTAGGTATGCACTGCAGATGGCAAGAGGAATCCCAGAGTGAGTCTTGGTCTGAAACCCAGGCTGCCTGTGCACATGAATTGTGCTTTGCAAGTTCGTAGCACACACAGAAAGTTAAAAAGAAATTTTCAGACAGCTTGTCTGATAGGTGGTTTTGAAATGAAGTATGATTTTCAGGAGAGCAATACTAGTGCTTATTAATAATTCATATTAACGGTAGATAAGGGAAGCAAAAGAGAAATAATAAACTGTTGTTTTGACTAAGCCACCAGCACTGCAAAATCCTGGCTGGGTTTGGATTCTGCCCAAGAACGCCTTTGAGAAGAATTTCAGTCCATTGGATACCAGCAGGGATGAAATTGGCTCCTTGTATCAAAAGCCAGGGAGGAAAATGCAGTGAAGGCAAGGTAAAAAGCAGCATAACTTAGGGGAAGAGGCATAAGGGATGGTAAAAGGAAGAGAGAAGCTGGAGGGGGCAGAAGGGGTAGGTTACCAGTGAGAAAACTGGATCCAATTTAAGATTCATTTTCAAGATCTGCTGCAGCAGAAATCATGTGTTTTAGTAAAACAACACAGGGAAGAGAGAAATAGATCACGAACATTGCCCATTAAGCTTAGTAGGAGCAACTACCTTTCCTACAGTTATTCTTAAAATTAATAAGGGAAGGGATATGTTTTGTGTTGTTTAGGAAGGCGGATGCCTCTATCCCCGGGAGATGCAGAGGGGGGCAGCCTTTTGCACTGCAGCACTAGGATTTCTGTCGCAATAAGTACTACTAAGCAATTTTAGCTCATTTTCTAGCATCTTTTGAGGATGATTTTAAAAAAAAAGAAAAAGAAAAAAAAGCACATGAGGAGTTTATTGACTCTATCTGGTAGTATTTAAACACTCATTTCACACTGTGTACAGGAGAGCTGTGAGAAGTGAAGCCTAAAAATGAAGTAGGAGAGAGAAAACCAGAATTTGGTCTAAGAATGATTCAGCTCCCTCCTAATTATTCAGGCAAATATTCAGAAAGCTGAACAACCAGTACCTGTAGGCACAGCCCATGAATAATGAGACAGGGAACATGCTTTCCTCTATGTGAGTGGAATGATGTGGGTTCCCATCTTACCAGCCAGGGACTGGCAAAGGGCAGAGCAGGCAGAGCCTGCAGCTTGTCAACAGGGATGAAACGACAGCCCTTGTTTTGTCCACTGTTCGAGGTCTGATCGCTGGCAGTGGGAGCTTCCTAGCTGCTCACAGAATCACCTTCAGCTTCCAGCACTCACGCCTGCATGCTGCAAAGCTGGGCTGTGAGGCAGTTAAGTGAATGAAACGCCAAAATACTGAGCAGAGCTGCTGGGTCCTGGATGTTAATTCCTGTGTTCCCCTGGAGCTGGTTGTAGCATAAAGAGCACCTCAATTCTCTTCACCTTCCTCAGAGATTTCTATTTATCTTTTTTTTTATTCTCTTTCAGAAAAGTGGGAAACACCTTGTTTATCCAAGTGCTGCTCATCTGTGCTTCAAGTATGTGACTGGGAAATAAATTGAACTAGGGCAGAGAGAGCTAAAAAAGAAAGTGAAAATGTACCTGCTTGGGAACAGAATATTTCATAATCCCTCCAATTTCTGCATTTTCCCATGCTTAGATGCTGAGGCATGTCCCAGTCTGTTAAGGGCTATGCAATCAGAACAATTAGCGGATCGAGACCTTTATGCTGAACTCCTAATTATTTTGTGTCATTCATGGTTGTTTATTTTACTACTGAATTTTGGCCATCAGCAGCATTTGCATCTATGTGCCCCAGGCTGCTTCTGATTAAATTTGAGGAAATGGCTAGGCCTAAGCTTCATTTTTTTTCCCTGCATTTCATAAACTATAGGCTTTTTTTAAGGACCTGTCTATGATAGGGTGCTCCAATTCAAGCCAAGCCAAGACTCCTCTGAGGCTTACGTTCAAAACCGGAGCAATTTAAGATACAAATTTAATGTAAACCCTCAGAGATGAGTCCCCACCAATTTCCTGATTGCTCTCTTAGATTTGCAAAGCCAGATCCCCAAAGGTGTTTTGGTACCTGATTCCAAACTGGCTGCTTAAAGAGGAACTAGGACTTTAATATTCAGTGGATCCCGGTCTCTGCTGCTGACTCCACCTCCCCCTGCCTTCACTGGGTGCCTTCCCACAGTTATGCAGTCCAGTTTGACTGCATCATTTCCAGTGAAGACAGATTCCAACATCTGTTACCCAATGAGTAAAGGAGATACAGTCACAATATAGTTAGATCTCTACAGATTATAATCTGGCCTGGACATGCAAATGGTTGGAAGTCTCCAAGAGCCTTGGAAATGGGACTTTTAGACCAAGTTCAACCATCATGAGAAGAAGGCTCTGCACAAGTCCGGCTAGGCACACAGAGAGTCACAAAGGTACTGGACACAGAAGAAGGAGGAATAGGACCATTTAGGCTGTATTTTATGGAGGAAGTGGGATATAGATATAGGTATGTCTTTATGCCTGTGACAGATTAAGCAGGTAAGGGTTAAACTTCATTTTTCATTGAAAGCAATCTTTGCTTTAATAAAATAAACACCATCAGATTTTAACTGCATGTGACCTCAACATAAGAACCATTCCAAAAACATGTCTAAAAGCTGAATTGAAGAAAGGACAGAAGTCCCACAAAACAGGACACAGGCTGAACTGAGGAGTATGAAGATTAAATTGTGTGCAAAAGTGCTCCTGGGTGCTGTGCAAACCTAAAGGCACCTAAAGGTTCTAGGCACTTCTGTTTGATCTCAAAATACCCAGTGCTCCTTCAGTTGCTTTTCTGGGTGTTGCTGGCACTGGCCAGGTAAGGCTTATTTGGGTAAAGTCATGAGCTGCAGAGCCAGGCTCTCAAACTCAGATAGCTCCACTGTGGCCAAGGAGTTGACTGGAGCTGGGACCTCCAAGCTCCTTCCTGCAGCGAGTCGGCATCTCCTATACTAACAATGCTCCAGAAAGGAGCATTGCAGGCATTTCCTGGCTGTAGAAATAGCAACAAAGATGTGGGATAATAGTTTGAAAAATGCATCTTCAAATTCATCCTCTTAAGGCTTCTCTAATGTTCCATCACTTACATTTTGCAGTGTACTGACTTAAATCAACCATTGCCTGGTGCTGCAGCCCCCAGTTCAGTTTCTATTGTTTAACTTTTCTGTAAGCATGAGAACACAGTAGTGCACATCAATATATTGACACACAATGTAATATATTTGCGGTTCCCCATATAATTTTGGTGATATACTCTGACCATGAAGCTTTAAGTGAATGAAAATTAACATGCTAGTGTAATCCACACTTAGAATGAGATTATGCTTTAGAGGGATATTGTTTGCTTACAGGAAGCACAGGCAATTTAAAACTGTGAGCAGACTTTTGCAACCAAGAACTGCAACTCTCTCTGTTTGCAGGCTTTGGAATCAGAGCTGTGACAAGTTAAATAAGCTGGCTTCTGATTGTTAATAACCACACACCTAGAAAAGAGGGTATGGCTACTCCTCCCTTATGGTTCTAATTGCCACCCACATAATGCATGTATTTGTTACATTATTTATTTTACTATTTCTGAATGGTGTGAAGTGGTGCAGGAGTGCTGACTTCATTTGAGTTGTGCCTGATTATACCAGATGGGTAAATATGATTAAAGGAAGGAAACAGAAACTTCATGAATCCTGAAGCAAAAGACAAAAACATAAAGCGAACCAGAATACCCTTTCTCCTCCCAGATCTGGGTTTCTGTCTGGAAGACAGACAGCCCTTGGGTTCCCCTAAAGAGTTATCAGTTTAGGGCCTTCAGTTGTCACAACAAACAGTGAAAGCTGCAGCCGATTAAGATCTCCTGCAGATGCTGGCCCAAAGCAGTATGAAGGCTAGAGCTGCCATGTCAGATCAAGCCATCAGGTCCAGCGATTTCCTCTGAAGTTATCACATGTGATGCCACTTGTTGGGCCTTTTACAAGGAGAAAGATCATCCATATCCCTGTGATCTCGATGTGGCTCCCACCCCTCACCTGTGAGGGAGCATCAGCTAATGCAAACTGTCTGAGGTCTTTTGAGCTTCAGTTGTAGCACCTGCCCTTGATTTGCTCCACACCGACCAGGAAGCCTTCTGCTGCTCTGCCCTTCCCCTACAGAGATGAAAGTGCTGATGGGAGAGGTACCATCTTCTTTGGAGAAGTTTCTCTTATGCAATTTTGTCCTGGAGGAATGAGTTTGTAGCCCAAAGAAGTGCTGTGAGTGTGAGTTTGTCCCCCTCCCTTGCTGTTTCCTTTCCTTGGAGCGTGTAGGAAGGCGTTGACTGTTAGTAGGTCTAGTTTCTGCTCTCCCTTTAAACTAGGTTATCATAATTTACTCTCCTACCTTCTCTAAGTTTTTTTTTTCCTTCTCTCTCCCCTTTGATATTACCCTTCTGCAACTCTTCATCTCCTTCCCTTCTTCCCCTTCCCGTTTCCTCCTTACGCTAAACAGGAGGAAAGTGGGTCACTTCATAATTGCTTTTCTCTATTTCAGAGAAAGCTAGAGGCATGAAACAGAACAAACAGGTGAGTGTCACCAGTTCAGGGAAGCTTTAAAGATGTTTTCTCCTTGACTCTTTCATGGACTTGCTTCACCTCCTCCTTTCCCTTTGCTTCCAAACCTCTGATGTAACATCCAGTGCTGCTGTCTGATTGTGTAGTTAAGATTCAAGTCAAGGCTAAGTAAGCTGAAAGAAAGAATGTTGGATGCTTTTTTCCTCTCTTTTTTTTTTTTTGTTCAATGGAATGACAAAATTTTGCAAAGGAAATGGGTTGTACTTAGATATGCAAAGGAGGAAGTGATTCAGTGTCGATGCAATAGTTTGCAACAATCTCAGGCACCCATAGAAATGATCCAGAAAAAGAAGGAATACTTTCTTACTTATTGACAGTCTTTATCTAAGAGCTGTTTGTCACATGGCAGGACTTTATATCATCCTCAGTTAGACCAAATAACGAGAGATGTGCAGTCCAGCCAAACACAGAAGTGTGTTTTCTTAATGCAGGCACAGTTCCAGGAATTCTTCTGCCCCTGAGGCCTTGCTTTCTCAGGGTCATCTCTGCTATTATCTGCTGCTTTCAGTGAAAAACTTGATGTTAATCCGAGTTCCTCTCTGAAAAGAGAGTTGTACTTTTGCTCCAGGTGTGGTGTTAGAGGACTTCTAGGGTTAGGAGATTCAAAAGCTGAGGGTGATGGCTTTGACAGATGAGCATAATCCTTTTCTTTTTTTGAGATTCACTGACCCTAGGACTGTACTGCTCACCATTAGCTGTTACTCAGGACTAATTAGTTCTGTTACATATGTCAGGCAGGCTGGTTTACTGATCCTTATAGACCCTATAAGTGTTTACTGCCTGTCAGAACAAGCTTATTACACATACTTAGTTATGGTTTTCAGGTAAATTTTCTTGCTCCAGCTTTCACTGTTCTGCACAAGAAATAGTTCTTTCTCTTTTCAAATTCTTTTGCTATTTGTTGTGCAGAGTGATGTAAGAGACGAAGGTCTAGAAGAAGGGCAGAGACCTGGGTTTTGTTACTGACCTGCTTATTGAACAGCTGTACAGTTCTGGAAAGAAGTCACTTCCATCTTAAAAACTAGTGCTTGGGGCTCAGGTACAAAAGTGCAAGGCTCCCTGTAAACACTGGCTGGCATGGCCCTTGATGGTGTTTTACAGAATATGCTGCACTGATGCAGCTGCATGTTTTTTCTTCCCTATTTAAACTGAGGCTGAGTCCATCTCAGATTCTGTTCCTTTTGCTTTCTCCCTCCTCCACTTAAGGTTGTAGATATTTTCATTCTCACTTATTGTTTACTATATATTTGCTCAGTGCTCAGCCCAGTGGGACTTGGTGCTGACTCTAATTTACCTCACCAAGGAGAGCCTGGAAAGGCAACAGGGCAACTTCCTGGAGAGGAGGTTTCTGTTTGTTATGTGAAGGGAAGACATAATCCAGTCCCTTTGGAGAACTCAGAACTGTTTCTGTCACTAAGGGCTCTTGAGAAAGCCTGGTGTGACTATTTAATCTCTCTCTGAAAGGTGACTACATCAGATGAGGAACCTACTCGAGGGGAAATGGCAGGTGCTCCTCTGTGTCATGATGTCAACTTTCCACCATGTGGATGTGCATCTGGAATTATTTGTGTGGCTCAAAGGAGACCAGGTTTACTCAGTACAATAGAAGGACTGAGTTTTAAGATGCAACAGCTAGATATTTAGCTAAAGTGTTAACCCTTGTGTTCCTCAGTTTCCAGATATGTAGCAGTAGGTTTAAAATTAGTCCTGGCAGTATTCCTCAGCCTAGTTTGAGGCAAAAAAAAGTAATCCTATGCATCACCATTCTAGCGGGAAGACTATCTCTGGATTCATGTGTCAATGTCTTAATATAGTTCTTAAATGGGAGTGAAAACTGTCCTTGAAACTTCCTGAGATTTGTTTCAATTTCCCCTACTCCCTCCTAGTGTTCTGCAAATAACTATTGGGTTTGGGTTGGTTTTTTTTTTTTTCATAATGAAGCAGCAGCTTGCTGAAAATTAAAAGTGAGGGAAGGTAACCTGTCAAGAACTCCCCAACTTCTGAAGAAGGAATATTTTTTTCCTCTTCTCCTTTAAAAAGCTAATGAATGTACAAAATGTTTTGAGGAAACAGGGCTCAGCTGAGGAAAATTCCTCTGAACCTAATTCTTGCCCCTGGTATTTTTAAAGTGTATTAAGGAGTGTTCTCTGACCTGCCTGTTACTACACTATGAACAACAAGCAATCTTTTGAGCAATTATTAAGCCTTGCTCCTCCATGAATACTATGAAGGTGAATCTGAGTACATCAGTTTACTATCTCTTCTATGTTTCTTATGCAAGACCCAACACTCAAGTGTGATAACATTCAACGACCTGCACTACTGAAAAGGCCAGTCCTGGCTTGGCCGGGGGAGTTAAAAGTCAGGCTTGGGTTTGTTAGCATGCTCAGGAGAAAGCTTTCATGTCACTTGATCAAGCTGTGCTCCTGCTGCATAAGGGAAAAAGAAAGGACTGGAGAAAGTGGAGGTGGCCCAAAATCTAGAGTTCTCCTGTCAACTTCAACAAAGGTTTGTGGACAGCTTTGGACCAAGGGATGATAAGGATTGCCGTCGGATCACTTAAAAATAGTTCCTTAGAGATTGTTTCCTAAGCAGGAAAAATCCTCATTACTTCAAGTCTGTCTGAGCAACCACCCACAAGTCAGACTGCAGCTCTCACAGTTGCCAAGAAAAGACCCTTTATTAAGAGGAGCCTCTCATAGCCTGCACAGATCACAAATGAACACCCCTAGGTGAACATGATGCCTACCATGTGACCCCTATTAAGCCCATTACAGCTCTTATCAGGCCTAGCGGCCTTTCCAGTTCCCATCAGTGCCTACAGCAGTGCCGCCTCTCCTGCTGTTGGTGTTGTGTTGGAGCAGGTCTGTGGCGGTTCTGTCTCTGAGTTTTGTAAAAAAAGCTTGTGAAAATGTCCAGACACTTAGGCTTCATCACTCATCTCCTAGAACCTTTCTAAAGCAAAGGGATGGAGTTAAGAGGTGACTAGAGAAATAATGATGTATTTTAATTACATATTTGTCTTGTTACTTTAGTATTGCTACTGCAGCTGAACCAACAGTTCCTAAGCTGTAGCTCATGAGTAGTATGTTCCTTCTGGCCAGGGTGATCCAAATAACAGGGACACTGAGATAGGCCATCACCTCTGACACTGCTTGCTGTTATAGGCTCAAGGAATGCTCTAGGTTGGGGACTGCTCTGTTAGAGTTAGCATATTATTTTTACTCTGCAGCTGAGTAGGGGAGATGGGGACACCTCATGTGCTTCTGCAGGCAACATGAGTTTTGGTGGAAGATAAGGCACGAGGTAAATAGACCTGATATCCCCTCTTTGGTAGCTTTCTTAGCAAAGAGATTGTGGCTCTTTAGTCGTCACCTAGAAAGTGAAATAAGTTATGAGGGCCTCGGAGCACCTCTAGTACATAGTGAGCTGCAGAGCAACTTCTTTCCCACACTTGACCTGATCACGATCTAGATTTATGGTTTGCTGCTTGACTTTTTCTACATGTGGAAGGTGGAGGTTAAATCTTTGTGGTATGTCTGTCAACCAGTTATTTTTCCACCCCTGAAAGAAGGCCAAAAATGATGTGTTTAATTTAGAGGCTGACCCTTAGCTGCTGGGTGACTGACTGCCTCTCTGTTGCTCTCTGTAACTTGTCCACACAGCACAACAGGTAGAGGGTGGGATTTGGTGTGCAGAGGAGCATTTAAGAAAGGCATGAAGAGATGAAGAATAGAGGATGGAAGAGTGCGTTAAACAAGCAACTTAGCTGAAGCTGTCAGCTCTATCTGATTGTAAAATGACAACCAACTAGAAACAAATAGCTTTGATCTTTGCAATGGCACAGGAGGTGAGGGTAGTAGGGGATGGGGCATTGTCTGCTATGGGGTTTAACCCTGGAGTGGTAATGCTGCCTACACTTCTCTAGAGCTGCTTACAGTCCATCATGGAACCGTCTCTCAATACCTGGAATGTTTCTGTAGTGGCTTTTGTCTTGTCCTTGACACAAAGTGTGAGCGCTTACCCATTGGGAGATCCAAAGTGAATCATTTGTGGGAGTGATTTATTCCTGTGGGAACCTTCCATCACACAGCGCCTGTGTAAACAAGATCAAGATATGAGGTTTATGGCTCTTGCCTGTGATAGTTTCAGGAGGTGAACAGTATAAGCTTCTGCGTTATACCTAAAGGGGGTGAGACATTCAGCTGAGCAGTGTCTTGAGTCATATCTCTGCTTTCCTGCAAGAAGAAAAAACAGACACGAAGATATCTTTGTTGCAGCTTTTCTTTTCTCCCCTCCTATACCAGGGTGCCCCTCCTGCCTTTTCAGCTATGCCCCAGTGTGGTGCAGAGCGCCCGGGTCCAGCAGGACTGTGGCTGTTCTGTTGCAGCAGGGAGTAGAGCTGCTCTTGTTCCCAGTGCACAGGACCCTTTGAAGGCCTTGAATCTTCCTTGAGTATGAAAGGTCTGCAGGGAAGGCCCAGGCAGAGTAATTAAACCCTTTTACTTGGTTTGACTGTCCCTTTTTCCCATGACTCACCTGGCATATGGTCCTACTGCCTTGCTACATGCGTTACTTTCTGTCTCAGCACTGGAGTCTCTGCAGAACGTACCCTTCAGCTGCTCTGAGATCTTCTGCACAAAAACAGTAGGTTTGCAGAATCAATCATGCTAAGGCTGAAATAGCTTTGTGCTGGAGCCAAGGTCCTTTCAAGGCAGAAATCATTCATTTGGGAGACTTTAGTAGCACTGGGCTCGTTAATGATCTCAGCTATTTGAATTCATTGGAAGTCCAGCCCCAAACATGCAGTACTCAAAGAAATTAAAAAATATCCCTTTGGAGCGCACTCTACTTGCTTTCTAGCCTTCAGCTATTTAAAAGCTGTGCTTCCAGCACTTGCACCTCCAGCCACAGGGGGTAGAAAATGGACCAAAGATTGCAACAGTACAGAGCTTGCCAGGAGTAGGAGCTGCCCTACTCTGTCAGGGGAGATGGATCAAATACTAGGTGTTCTGCTTGATTAGCTTTGTGGACGCCTCCCAGGAAATTTTCTTGACTTCTCCATTTCTTTCCCTCCTCTCCACGTAACTGTGCTTCCAATAGGATCCAGGATGTGACCCCTGCACGGAGAGGGCAGCATTGCTGTGCCCTCTTGTGTTGCCACAGGGGCTATCCAAAAAGTCCAACTGTTATAACTCTGTTGTATAACTCATCATTCCTTATTCATACTGAAGGTTGGAGGAACCCCTAGATGTGAGCAAAGGTATTGGAACCTGACTCTTCAAATTGATCTGCTTGGTGTTATCAGTTGGTTTCATTTGTGAGGGAGAGCTAAGGCTTTGCAAAATGTGCTGGTTTTATCTTCACCCATAACAAACAGAAAACAACATAGCACAGGCTGAAGGGAGAAGCAGCCCATGTGTGTTAATACCTGGCATGATATTTCCTTGTAGAAAAGGAGATGACTCCAGTTTTACCTGTGTGAAGAATTAGCACTGGCACTGCTTTCTTTCTGCATAGACTGGGACTGCAGCCATCCTATGCACCAGTCCCACTGCTTATTTGGCAGTAAGCTAGAGGAGCCTTGCCTGGTACTGGGTATGAATCCACAGTAGGAAGGAATTCTCCCACATGCTGCCAGAGAACAGATTTATTACCACATATCCACACAAGGTACTGAATTCACCTAAGTATCTTCTAATGTTCTATTTTAATTCCTAATCTCATCCAGCTAATAATAAATCACTGTTAAATTTGCAATGGGCATTAGGGGGGTTGAGATTGAAAGAGTTTTTATTGATGTTACTGTGAAAGACCTTTCCTGTCTTTTCTGGGTAAATTAATTCTATTATTTTGGTTGTATTAAAGATCTTTAAAACCAGAGTGCACAGAGAGGGTTGCTAGCAGATTGAACATCACAGTGCAGACTGCTGCATCCCTAGCCAACGAAATGCTGAGGGCTGGCTGGAGCCTTCAGCTCCACCTGCCTGCAGATCAGAATGCAGGGAAAAATGAGAGGCTTCAAGCAGAGAGGGTTTTTTTTTGTTGCGAACCATCCTATAGAGCTAAACTGTAGTTTTGCAACAGTAAGTGCTTCTGGGACAGTATCTGAAGACTTGCAGAAAAACAGCATGTGAAACAGCTGTCTATCTCTTTCAGTGCTGGAGCACTTGGCAGTCTGGATCTCTCACAGTTACAGCTCAGCTATTGAGTTTTATAAGCCAATTTTTTTTTTTTAATCACTAAAGAAATCTTATATTTTTCTTTCCTAGTACATAGCATTTACCCAAAGGGGCAGCATTGAGGCTTTTGGGAGGGGTGGGTGCATAACAATTTTAATATAACACTGCCATTATAAATAACGAACATAACAGTAGTGCGTAAAGCAAGGCTAAGCATAACTTCTTCTGTGCCATGTGCAAATATAATGACTGAGATACTCCATGCCCCAGTGAGCTTGCAGTCTAAAATTGATAAGACTGGCAAAAGACAGTAGTAAATAGCCATTTCTGGTCTATACTTTTCTGCTTTCAGTAGACTTTCCTTGTATACTGAGAACTCCAGGGCTGTACAAGGTAATGGTTATTAATTTTAATCCAAGAGGCCTGGGAGGTATTTAAACTGATATGCTTTAGGTCATAACTCAAACTTTCTCTGAGGAAAAAATTGCTTCCTGATCTCATTTATTTGGGTTTGTTGGGGTTTTTGTTGTTGTTGTTGTTGTTTTTTTCCAGAGGTAGTCTTGTAACTGCCTAAATGGGGAAATGATGGGAAGATAAACCAGTTCATCACCTCTCCTCATTACAGTTTCTACCGACTGTATAGAGAGCATTCTATGATAGAAATGCTAGGTAGAACAGTAGAGTCACTGCATTGCTGAACAGCCATGCAAACACAAACAAGAAACCAGGCAGCCTGCTGGGTACAGATGCTCAGCTGGTATCCTGTAGGTTCCTAGCATCTTGTTGCAATCTGTATGTTCTATGCAAAATGCAACTGCATTTAAGAATAAGACTTCAAATAGTGAAAGCTCCTCATGTTAGAAGAGGTTTTGTCCTGAATGCTAATTCAGACAATATGATGAACACCTGAGGCCTCCCTTGTAAAGTGGTCAGAAACATTGGGAAAACTCGCAAAAGTCATTGAACTTAAAATGTCAGATGTCAGGAAGACTGAGCAAATGACTTTAGGACCTGAACCTAGGAGTGCCAGTACTTTGCTGAGGCATCTCTGAGCCAATATGTGGACTTGGAGACCTTGTCCAAGAGTTGTTTTTTTCAATTAACCTTGGCACTATAAAAGACTGCTTATTTGGACCATTGGCATTTGGCTTTCTGTCAGTGTGGGTGTGCTAGTGAAGTACCAATAGTTTATAATAAATGAGGAGAGGAAAGGAAAGAATATACAAACTAGGCAAGCTTTTTATGAGCAAAAGCCTCTGCTTCTAAAGGCATGAATTTCATTCACAGTTCTCAAACTCTCTGGAGGAATCTGGTTTGGCAGGACAAAGCCTGTTATTCATTAATGTAACAGTATTTTCTAATCTTAAAATGCTTTTTCTTTATATTAGGCCTGGCATTTTTCACATGAGCCTACTTAGGTACCAGTAGTCAAACAATGTCAATGAGACCCTGAATTTTGAATGCTTATCAAGTCCAGAAAAGTGCAAATTCTTCTGATGACTCCCTTCTTGGGACAGTGCATCAGGTCAGGATTGGGTTCAAAACTACTTTTGTTCTCTGTGGAAGCTGTGAGGCAACAGGAGGAAGATGATGATATTTCTGTTCTGCTGCAATAAGTTTTGGAGGAAAATCTTTCTACCTGTGAATTATCTTTTGTTATCTGATAAGTGGGATTAGAATTCTCTTGACATCTGAAGTTTTAGCTTTCATCATGCTATGGATCTCGACTGGAAGATGAAATTCTATTTTAGGGGATCCACCTATGTACTGCAAAGTTCCCCAGGACTATTGTTTATGACTTAGTAGCCACAGTAATTATTCTTTCTTTAATTTTTAAAAAGGTTGAGCTAGTTTCTCTGCTTATTCAGTTTCTGGTTTGTGCAGTGAAAACTGAGGGCTCCTGAGGATATTCCAGGATATTAGGCAGGATAAAGCAAGGCAGAGATCAAATGTGTCACAGAAGATGAAATTCTTTGTGGGGAAAGCTAGTCACATTTAGGACAGCATCCTTTAGTTTCTCAGTGTGTGATGCTGGATGATCACCTCAATGGTTATTTTTGTACAGGAAAATACTGGGGTGGTGGGGAGAGAACAAAGAAGCTGGAACACAGTTTTGTCATGACATTGTGGAATCATCCTCAGATCTAAGAAAAAACCACCAGGGATGTGCATGTAGAGGGAAAGGCTTCAGTGTATGGGGGAGTCCTTGAATGTTATCACTTAAAGGTGGAGGCAGAGATCAGCTAGGACATATGGCTGTTAGTTTTGCTTGGTGATACAGTGGTACATTAAAAAGTAGGTAGAAAACACTGCTTTGGCCTCTAGAGGAAGGCAGTAACCCATAAGGATGTTTTTGTGCCATCTGGACAGGCTACCTTGAGTGCAATCTGGGATTAACTTGAGACTTCATCTTCCAGCAGTTTAATGAAACTTTGAGACTGAAAGAAACCAGCAAGAGGCCTGGGAGCTAGAAGAGCTGCCCCAGCTGGCCACATAGTAATGAGGACTGTCCTGTTTGGGTGGAGGTTTCAATGTACCCCTTGAAAAGAAGTTGTAGGATAGTTGTCTCTGTTTACCTTGGTGGGAGGCTGGAGGGAATCACAAGGTTGTGTTTGTGGTGAGTTGTTACAACTGGTCCTCTACTGTGATACACAGTATAGTTAACAAGCTAAAGATTTCATAACCCGGTATTTGTGGGTACTGCTGTTGCCTTGTCATGACTTTGATGAATTGTTTTTGACAGGGACTATAGCATATTTCCTGCAGTGCTTCAGTCAAAAGTGTGAGAGACAACAGATTGTTGCAAGACAGAGGTTGCTTGGTGGCTGCTGCTTTCTCGTTTTTAGGTGTAGTTCACTCTTCCATGAACCAAAACCAACAAGGACCATTATGTAATATCCATGTAAATATCCTGAAGCCTGCTGCAGGGAACATGCTGACTTCTTCTGGAGATACAAGGGTGATCTAATGAGAAATGATACCAACTGTACATAACAGGGTAGAAATCAGAGGTGGAAATGAACTAAACAAAATCTGAACTTGGGCAGTTATCCTTTCTTCGCTTCCAAGATGTAATTTATCTGCTAGTAGAAGTCCCAGTGCATTGTGTGCTGTTCTTGGAGTACACAGTCCAAGACTGGTTTATTGACTTATGCTGAAGGAAGGTATTGGCTTTACTGTAACCTGTGCCGTAGCAACATGGCCTAACCAGCATCAAAACTCCAGTCAGAAGAAACAAGTCAGTGTGTACAATGTGTACTGCTGTCTTTGTCATTTTCTTCAGAAAAGAAGTGCTTTCAGAAGCATGGTGAAAACAAATAAAAAGGGGTATTGAAATAAAGAAAACCAAAATAATTTGTCCCAACCTTTTCATCTAAGGATACTTGAAATATAAGAATCTGAAATCCACTGGAGGAAACGAGTCTGAAATGACAGGGATGTGCAGTAGTATTTCTGAGAACTGGAGGAAGACATAGAGCTAAAAATAAAATAAGAAAACCCACAAAGCAAGGGAAGATGCTGCAGTAACTTAGCCCACTCTCTGTATTGATTTTGTATAGGTGTGGGGGAGATGGCAGGCAGCAGCTGGCTGCTTCAGAACTCTATTTTTATTAAGTCTTGAAAGTATTTAGAGGAAAAGACAAGAATTTCAAAAAACTAAACAAGTCCATATTGGGTGAAAAATTTTTAATATATCATCTGATGATGGATTATATATTTTTTCCTCTTTGCCTTCTCCTTCCCTTGCACTTCCTGCCCCACCAGGAAAGGACCCAAATGACTCTTCCTGCAGCATTTTTCTGGAGTCCTCTTTGGTTCTCAGTATACACAACATGTTGCCGAGTTTCCCCTTTCCCTGGGAGAAGTCAGAGATCTGATCATGAACAAATTCTTAATTGTAGATTTCACTCTAGTATGAAGGGGACTGCTGTCATTATTTATTTAGCCATGAAGGGAAAAGCACCAATACTGGCACCAGCTTGTAATGTCAGTTCATTGCAGTGGTGGCGGCTAACTAAGTCTTTTAATGAGGGGCAAATGGCTGCTTGCTGTGTGCAAACCAAACTACATTGGCTGGGCTGGCTATAGGAGACTATATGGGGTGCTGCATATATGTTTGTCTTCTGTCTCTTTTATTAAGGGCTTTGCAGCTCTTAGCTGTAATCCCACACCAGCTGTAGGAGGGTGATGCAAAAAGAGCTTCATACTCTCCTTGTACCCACAACAGTTGTGTAAAGCTCTGCTGGAAACAGAGTTTAAATGAGCTTTCAGAAAAAACCACTGACAGTTGCTAACTGTTGTTGGGGCAAGATTACTGTTCATCTTATTTTCGGAGGAAAATCCATCATGGCAGCACTTATTTCTGTGACCCCTAATTTTTGAAGTTTTCCACTGGCTTGTTTTTGTCTCTGAAGTGTTCTCAGTCTACTTAAGAGGTGTTTATGTTCCTTGTGGTTCAGTAGGACAGATCACACAGATTATTTCACTTGAAACCTGAAAAGCAGCATGGCTTGAACCATCCTATTGCTTTGTTCCCTCTTAGAATGAAAGAAGTCCTTTAGTCCTTCAGAATACATCCCAATGCACACAGAATTGATGAGGGATGGTAGTGGCAAAAAGGTGCCCAGGAAGACAATAATCTTCAGGGAGGAATGTGATACTGGTTTCTTTGTCATGTCTCTCTACCAATGTGTCTTATGCTCCTTCTTCTCAATCCATAAAATGAGAAGAATTCCCTTCTTACATCCATTAAGTATTTGGTCTCTCCTATTGAGAGACCAAGGAGGTGGCCAAGGCTGGTAATGAATGTTTCTGTGGTGCAAATGTCTTGATTATTTCCAGGTGATTTCATCAATTACTGAATAAATGTTAGTGAACTTGGACAGTGTTGCCACAGGCAAAAAATCCCAGTCCCATTATCAGCTTTCTTCAAGTATTGTTTCCTTTACAAAGCACCCCATACTACAACAACATTCAACATTATAGTCCTACTAAACAAGAATGACGATGCTAGCATAGTTTCTCTGGCTCAGAAGAGACTCCTCAGGTGGCACTGGAAGTGGACTATGTTGCACGTTCTGGGGGAATTCTGTTTGTGTTGAAAGCCTCAATGCTGTGTAGGGTACCAGGGCTGTGTATTTGCTTGCTTATTGGTTAGCTGAACTGGCCCAGTCTCCTTTTGCTAAAAGAGATCTCAACTTATAGGCTGGATCATCTGGCAGACAAAAACTAGTCTTGGCTATCAGCAGTGTGATAGTATCAAAGTTTGACATTTATCCATCTTAGAGTAAAAGATTGATAAAGCTGGAGCTAGCCTGGACCCAAAGCAACACAAATCCCTGGGCATGGCAGGCCAGTGAGGGTGAGCTTTCCTATCAGCCTGGAGGTTTAAACCTTCAAACTGGCCAAATATATTCTTGTGTCTAGCTTGGTAGAGAATCTAAAAGTATTAGTACATGCATGTGAAGGCAACTGCTGTCCCCTCTTCTGAAGTTATCCAAATTATAAGACCCTGAGTCTCCTGAAGAAAGCAGAGTACTAAAGGCTACTCTGGTATTAAATTCCTTAAGAGGGCTACAGGAGGCCTTAACAAAAGCAATTCATCCTGTTCCACATAGTTTGAGGGTGGAACTTAGCAGTGTCCCTTGTGCTGCACAGCTAGGTACAGGTAAATTGTGAGTGGCAGGGGAAAGCATCAGGCTACAATTGTACTCTTTTGTCTTATTAATAGCTGTTTGCTCTGCAAAGGCTTGACAGCAAACAGATTTTTTTCCTTCTTTTGCACCTTTACTCATCTCTTCCTGTGTGCTGGAGCAGCTGTCCTGTAGGGTGGTGAGAAAGTATGCTGGTAAATATTGATCATCTTTCTTTGTAGTAATTCAGCAGAGACATTTCTCTACTTTTCACCTGAACTGCATCCCTTTTCTCTCAAATGAATTGGTTACTGAGGAGTATCCTTAGGAGAGAAATCTTTACATTTGTGAATGAAACAGGCCTTTATAATAGATATAGAATTTCTGATAAGTGATCCCTAGAGTCCTATAACCATTTTGCTGTCTTCATTTGTGCCTAAACAACGGGTGATGTCATGTGGGGGAAGGAAAAGAAGGTGGGAGGCAGCTGATGAGAGGAGCAAGTATCCTGCTAACAAAATAACTTGTCTGAATCAATACATCCAGGATCTCTGTGTTTCCTTGCAACTGCCTCATGCTGAGCAATCATGTTAAGAAGGAAGAAAAATATTTAAAGCTGTACTAACCAGAGCCTCGTGGGGGAAAAAACAAAAAGCATACCAGTAAAACTAGTGCTGCTATGAGTGGGAAACCCACACAGCACTGGGATCAGTGCATTGCCATCATGTGTTAGCTTTGCTTTTCTGCAGCCCTGGCTTGGCACAGCGCTTCTTTTCACTGTCTTTCCTTTGCTCCAGCAGACCATTCAGCTGCAGGCACATGATGCAATTTTTTTTTCTAGTGTTGAGGAAAAGACACGCAGCTGGAGGAAAGCAGCCACAGGGAGAGGAAGAGTTTGCCTTCAACACCAGATATGGGGAGAGGTGTGGCATTTATGGGAGATGCCCCACAGGATTGCTACCCTTCCTTAGGGATTTTCTTATTCATTCAAAAACGCAGCTCTTCCTCAGGAAGGAGTGAATCCTGGCAGATATCAATGGCCACCAAGGCACTGACACGTGTGAAGGTGTTTTGAGGCCAGCTGCACAGCATGGTTCACCAGAGCCTCAGCCCAATCTCTCTCACCTTCCACCTTGTCAAAGTCAAGGCTACTGTTCCTTCAGCATTGTCCTGCTGTCAACTGTGAATCTCTACTGTTTGACATAACCTAAGCCTATCGCGTAAGGTTGTTCTGGTTTAATAACAACTGTGCTTCTGCAAAAAATGTGTGTCAGTCCCGCAGGCCACTAATGCTGCTTGTTAGACCCCAGGGATTAAGGCAACAGATCCAATGGCTTTATGAATGACTCACGACTGCAGTGTGAAGGCAACTTGTGCAGTAGTCAGTAGGCTTCAGTTTGGTTGGAAACTTCCTTTCAAATGCCAGTGTAGAGGAGATTTATTTTGCAAACCTGGAAAGGCCAAGAGAAACACTTGTATGGTGAAGGAAGTGGACATGAGGAAAAGACTAGGGTTCTCTCTGTGACTGAAAAATCAGCCAGAATAAGGGTATAGTTTTAACCTGGGTCTCTTGGCTATTCCCCATGGCAGAGATTATTCTCACCAGGTTGTCTCCATCAATCAGTTCTCTACTGCATCCTTGTCTTCAGCAAGAAGACTTCCCCTTCCTGGTGCTTATGATTGAAGTTGCACTTTTTATTCTCTGGTGATGATTTCCCTTGGGACAGAGTATTTTCTTGCCTAAGAGTGGCCATTGCCTGCTGTTAATTTTTTTCCCTGAGTACCTGTTTCCAAGGGGAAAAACTGGGTTGTGCTTCACTCTTGCAAAAGTGCCGATGAGGGCCGTCACAGAGTCCTTCCCAAAATGTCTGCTCTTATGGACGGCAGGCAGTGGCTGCTGAACACACTGGCTGTTTTGTGGGTCCTTCAGGAGCAGAAACACTCTGTTCTGTAAACTTCTGAAGTACACAGGCTGTGTGCCAGGCTGGGGCATCCTTTTTCTTTTCCACTGAGACCTAGGAGTTAGCTGATTTGGACCCAATTGTGCCAAAAACCAAAGCTATGAAGAAAACAAATATGAAATATTCTTATTTAATGAACTCTGGAAGTAATGAAAATATCACCTTAATTGGTTCTTCAGCCTGCCACAGAGTGCTATCCTGAGTTACGGGAGTGACAGGGAGCACAGTCATTTGGTTTCTGGATGAATAGATCACAGGATGAATGGAAGAGCTAATTGTTTCTTGAAGGAAAATTTTTAGACCTTTGTATCTAAGAAGAAAACTTGGTAGTGTGGTGAACGTTAATTTTTCAAAAGAGGGTGAAAGATCGGCTATAAGTGCAGTTCCTTTGAGTTCATTTGATGCTATTGACTTCAACAGAGAATTTACAACAGTCACGTATCAAGTCCATGGCAATTTGTTGGAACTGCAATGAGAAATGAAAGACTGAACAAGGTCTTGCAGCAAGATTCCAATTTTCTGGAAGTTCACTTTGTGACAGAAAAGTAGAATGTGATTGACTTAGTGATTTGTTACATGTGTTAAATGCATTAAGTATCTTTGCTATGATGTCTTAGTTTAGGCTGTATTTGAAAAACAGGAAAGCTGTTTGGGACCTTCACCTCTAGGGATCTTAGCTCACATTTCAAATAAGTCATACAGCATTTCTTCCTAAACCTGAAAGATTCTTGCAGGTTGCTCTTCAATTTTTGCTTATGTCTCAAAGGTTTTTTAGGGTAGCTGTTCATTTTTGGCTTATTCTCCTTTGGAGTCCTCATGATAGTGAAACTTCTTTATGGATAGATGGCTCAAGAAGGGTTTCCTTTTTAGACTGTCTTTAAAACAGCTTTCTTCAAAGTATAAAATAAGAGGGATTCTATAAAAATGAGAACATTCATATAGTATAGTGTGAGTGTGAAAATGTATGGATAAAAAAAAAGGCAAATTTAAAAATTAACAGTCCAGGAAAAAAAACAAACTCTTAGAGCTCTTATAGCAAAAGTGCAATATTTTCAAGTTATTGACAAGAAGAAAATATGCAAGTAGCTAGCAGCTCAGCCTTATCAAAGGGACTGTTTACAGTACTGTTTACATAAAGGCATCTTCCTAAGCTGTGACATGTGGACTTACCAGGGACTGAAGTGAAAGTGATGAGTGCTGGAGGTCTAGGAGCCGTGGTGAGGATCAGAGTGCTCTGTATAGTCCTTTCTGCCATGTGGTGCTATGCCTGATCCCCATGATATAATAGCTGTGTCTCTGGAGCTTTGAATGGCAATTCCCTACAGGAAAAAAAACCTTACTGAGGCCGTTTACCATTTCCACTCCATAAAGCAAACATTGGTTAGATGGTGTGGAAATAGGCATTTCCTGCAGCGCTCCCTGCCAAGTTTCCTGGCAGCCAGATGTTAGTGGCAAGTGAGTTTATCTGAGTAAGCCCTTTACTGAAGTACATGTGACATGAGGAAACTAACTGGGTTTTTTCTGCTTTCACACTTGAGAACCTATTACAAACCAGTAAACTCTTTGGTGTAACACATGGTTGTTACTGTCAAGTGAGACAAGGATGTGCTCGGTAACCTCCCTTTCACATCTAGATTTGCATCTCATTGCAAGGTCAAGTCTGTCTGGTTTTCTCAAATTACTCTTATAGTTCTTTTTCCACAGCCTAAAAATCAAGGGTTAAACTTGTGTATTGTTACAGGTAGAGGCAGAGGAATTTAATTTTTAAAGCATGTCAGAAGTCTATTTGAAATTGTTGGGAGCTAGGTGCCTAAATATCTTAAAACCTGGAGTTGTGTACCAGTTGGAGAATCAGCATTTGAAGAGTAATTTCTCAAAGGAAGTGGAGCATCCTGATGAACTTATTTCCCTTAGAAAAAAGCAGAGCCAGCATCTTCCACAGGGAAATCATGCTTACTCTTCCTCTCTTGTTGGCGCTGTGTGGTGTGTTCCATGAAAGGCTGAAACCTTCTTATGCCCAGAAATGATTTTAATGTAGATAAAAATGTCATAAATATGCTGAATAAGAATTATTGGCCTGGGGAATTAGTCCAAGATAATGTCAGAGATTCTTAAAAGTCTGACTGTTAATAAGATACATCAGGCTTATGTAACTGGATGTTGAGCCATGTTATGTGCACCTTGGGTTACGCGCAAATATAGGGGCTGTAGTTGCAGTTAATACCCTTTGTAACGGACAGGAAAATCCCATCAGCTGCTATCTCTAAGTATCAAATATTGGTGATGTTCCTGGTAGGGAAAATAAAATCCCTGATCATCTTTCAAGAAAATAGTGACACTGCAGATTCTGGGTCAGGAATTAGTGATAATGTAGACCAAAGCTCCAAAGTGTCCTTATCCTGGTTGCTGGGGATATGTGCAATGCAAAAAGTTTGCAGTGTTTGGGAGGCAAAGGAAACTTTCTAGACAGATGGAGTCCATCAATTTTCAAGAAACTGTAGCTCTTGCTTAGAGATCAAACAACTACCATGTGGTGCTGATTATCCTATAGCATCAACATGTTTAGCTCTGCCAGGGGAAGTCTGGGGAACTGATTCTCAGTGGCCATGTAGGATATGGCTAAAATGTGAGTGAAACGCTACCACAGCACAGAAAAGGTTCAGAGAAAGGAGGCCAAATAGCAAATGTGGGTGGTAGCAATGCAGTGGGTCACATAGGGAAAGAGGCACTGCTGAATTTGACCTCTGAGTTTTAGTTTATAAAAGTTTCACAGCTGCAAAGATACAGCTAAAAAAAAATAAAATTGTAAAACTCTTTATATAACCTGACTCCTCCACCATGCTCTGAATCAACATTATTTCAGTTTAAGAAAAAAAAATAATTGCATGCTACTGCTCTAATTCTTGGCTATAAGATCAAATCTCATTAGGAGCTGCAGTAACACACCTAGTTATGAGCAAAATCTGGCTTGAAACCCTTTCACTTCTCAACACCCACTTTTCATTTGAGTGTTCAAAGTTGTTGCAAAACACATTTTGGAAAATTAGCTATTAACTACACACTGTAGTAATTTTTGTAGTGGCAACCATTGCATAGTACATCTGCATTGTAATAAAATCTTTGTGATACCTTAAATTTGTCTTGTTATTGTCTATCAAGTTTTGTTAATGCTAATCTTGTTCCAGTGCTGACTCAGTTGATGGGCATAATTATGTGATGTAGGCAGCCCTAATTTACCATCATCTGGGGCTTCACAGAATATCCAGAACCTTGCAAATGACAAAGACAGTCATGAAAGATCTCTGGGCTTAAGGTTGCTCTATAAATGCAAAGAAGCATTTATTATTTGAGCATTATAAATGCAGTTTGAATTTTGGCTTTATCAATGCTTCTTTATGAAGTGATCTACATGGGAACCATTTGTTACTCTGTGCTCCTAAGCAACTTACTGTGTCACATTAAGAAAGTGGAGGAGGGAGGGAAGGCAAAACTTATAGTATTAAAGACAGCCTGGAAACTATTTTTTTTTCCTTTGTTTCCCTTCCCCCTTCCAGGCTTTCTGCTCCAGTAGCTTGTATCATAGTTATCCTATACTTTGAGTGACTTGATAGCATTTGTAATGCTGCAACCCTGGCACTGTAAGCAAATAAACTATTTTTGTGCAGCAATCTGTAAGCTGCACTTCAAGAACTATTTCCTCATCTGCTGACAGACACTCAGGAAGGCTCAGCAAGGATTGAGGAAAGAGGGTACTGGCAGAATGAGGAAACTTGCCTCATCCTCCTTGATGCATTAAATTAAAAGCAACTGGAGGAGGGGTCTAAAGTAGATGGGTTTTCCCTGTCTGGCTATTAGCGCACTGAGGGTGAATGGTTCTGCTGCTGCACTGAGCCACCTTTGTCTGTAGTTTGTATTTGGAATGTTTGGGAAGAAATAAACTAAAAGGAATGACTGCAGGAGAAACAGGGAGTATCTCTTGCAGGATAGCTGGTAGCCATGGCAAGCATAGGCCAACACAACCTGAAGTGTGCGAAATGGGATATCAGGGGATGGCACATGGAAAAACAACTTGGTGACACAGACTTCCCCAAGCTTTGTTTGGTTGTTAGTGAGTCCTATTCCTAAATTTCCTCATTTAACAAGTTAGTAGATAATTTTGCTTTAATGTAGTCAAGCTTTGACCTGAAGAATAAGTTGTTTCCTCTCTGCCTCTTGCATCATCTCTGGTAATGAATGTGGTGCGTGGAGAACATCTCTGACTTTCTGATGATAATGCAGTCAGCTGAGGGTTGGCAGCAACAGGCTTATCCCCCCGGAGTTACTTGGCACCAACGTTAACTGTAACAGAGGATGTTAGACACCTGCAAGATGTAACTGAAGGCAGGATGAGCTGTCTCATAGGTTTGTCTTGTCCTTAGAACTATCTCACCTGGGCAAAATCTTTCTGGAAATTCATGAGTCATCTTGTCCTGAAGTCACAACTGCCATACAAGAAAGTTGATTTTTCCTTTGTTGTTGTTTTTATTTGTTTCTTTTTCCAAGCAGTTTCCTGTAACTCTCTGGGTTTGTTGAAATCTTATGTTCTTTCCCTCTGTCTTCATTATTTCACAGGAACTTCTCTCTCTTTCTCTGCCTTTTTTTAAAGAAAAAAATAGCTTTCCCCTGCACCACTGGAGTTGCAGTTTGCTGAGCTCTCTTTGTACAAGATGCTTTCAGAGACTGGAGGATTGGATCAGAGCTTTAGGAGGCTCTTCTTCCATACACCGCTTCCAAGCCTTCTAGGCCCACCTGTTTTTTATCAAGCCAGAGTTGACACCAGCTTACTTCAATACTGATGGATGCTTTTTCCCCCTATTTCTTGATCTTTGGGAATGAACTGTTGGCGAGCATTCCTCACTGCAGCTGCTAAAGCCTCAGTCTATCTGTATGGAGATGCAGGAGCTGCCTTCTGTGAGTCCCCAAGGCCCATTGCTGTAGTGTCAAAGGCTTAGTTCATCACAGGAGTGGAGTAGAGTCTGCAGGAGGCAAGTTCACTGACCTGATGTTAGAGCTGGCTTTGCTGGGACTCAAGGGGAAATGATATCTGCACCAACTTGCAGTGTAACGTGCAGGCTGTAATCAGAAGTCGGGCATCCCAGTTAGCTCCAGTAAAAGTATGAGTATGGTGGTACTGTTATCTAGGATAAACCTACCCTGCATCCTAAAAATAAACAGCAATGCTTCCTTAGATAAGGAAAAGCCTGTTTAGGCTGAGACCTTTTAATAGTCATGTTTCTCTACTGAATGCATGTTCTCGGAACTGCAGCCTAAGAAGAACCCTAGAGGTGGAGGAGAGTCACTCTCCCTCCCAGAGTAGTCTGGCCTGGGGTGGAATTGACCTCTTTGTTCAGTGCAGAGGGAAAAAAAAAATCAAAGGAGGCCAGGCTTGACCTACATTTGATCCTTGCAACATGCGAGTTCTTCCTGCACTTTTTCTTGTGATGACCTTTTGTTCCTAGGAGGTAGATAAGAAATACTTTGAGGCATTGCTGTATGTTTTGTACAGCAAAACTTCCCTTCCAACAGGGAAATATAATTTGAAGATCATTATTTCAGTTACAGGAGATACTAAAGTCAAATTATAAAAGGGAAACCTGTTCTTGCAAAATACCATAGGATAAAATCTCTCTTTAGGTTCTGACATTATGGATGGGATGATTGCCATTGGTATCTCATATGTGCCATGTGCTTCAGAATAGAATGTTTTGTCAAAGGCTCTTTTGCCACCAATCAGATCTCAGTAAGTGGGAAAGAAACATGATCTGCTTCAAAACTGGCAGGGTGAGGGAGGGCCAGGATGTTGGCGTTTGAAATGTCAGATGTCATGGATGAGAAAAATATGGTCATTTTCCTCCAGTATTTTGATCACTGTCTGTGAGAGAGCAGAGAACAGAAATTGGTTATTCAGAGGACAGGAAAGGAGACCCAGAGCACCATATGGTAGTCCAAGACAGAGCTGTGCCAATGCATTTTTTAGTCCTCCTTTCCTTCTGTTTTCTGCATGAACAAAGGCATGGGTGATGGCAGATTTGAGAAAAGCTCTTTTGGGTTGGACAAGACACCTGACTAGAAACAAAATACCTGCATTTACAAAATGGGGAACTAACACTTAAAGAAACTGGGAGAGCCATTCTCAAGCCCTACATGATGACTGGTTCCCCTGCACTTTCCCCATCCTTTCCTTGGCTGCCACTTGAATCCCTAAGTAGCTTCGAGTCTTTAGTTCATGGAAATAAGGGTTTGAAAATACCTTTATGTAAGGGGAGCACAGATAGCTGCCTAAAGCTACAGGCTTCTTCCCACATCACTGCAGAGCTGGTGGTTCTGTGTTAGATTTGCTCTAACAGAGGCACAGCACCTCTTGCTTAGCTCATAGAAGACGAGTCACTGGTGTAACTTTGAGGGAATATTAGGACTTTTCAAGGATATGATCTACCAAACAGTGACTAGGCCTCTTGGGGCTCATCTCTGAGTCAACTTGAAAGACGGGAATGCTGTGTTGTCATGTAGTTACGTGTCAAAGGATGTGTTTTGTTCTACTTTCTTAATGAAGAAGAGAGTGGTGAAAGATGCAGATGAAGATGGGCAGAAGTGGCTATTCCTGGCAGCTTGCCCGCAGCAAAATCAACTACCTCTGAGATGGCACAGTATGCATGCACTAGCTGGTGCATTGTGGTGTTTGCAAATATTATTTGTCACAGCTGAAGCACTGCAGAGGGAATAAAAAATATTATGTGCAAAAATTGTCTGCAGGCAGCAGCATCTTCAGAAGGTTTCACCTGTAGCAGGACTTGACCATAAAGCTGAGCTGACCTATTTTACCTGGCTGGCTCCTGACACAGGCAAAATGCTAACCAGTCATAAATTATTTTCACAAGAGCACTTGATGTCTTTTGACTGGGTTTCGTCAGCCAGCCCTTTTTCCCTTCTGCTACACAGTCTACTCAGGTGAACTCATCTGAGCAGCAGTAAATACCTTGGGGCAGAGAGCAGCTTAACCTTATCGGTGGATCTTCTCCTTTTATTTGAAGGATGTTAAGGTTACCGAGTCAAAGGTAGGAGATGGAAAACAGCTCCCACCTTGTTCCTCCTGCACAGTGAAGTGAACCCAGAAGCTGCTGCTATGACAAGTGTGCAACTCTACAACACAAGGTTTTGTTATAATGTTAAGAGGCTGAGTTAAGGTTACCCATGCAGACTTGGTGCATTGTAGCTCCTGAGACCCTAACTGCTAGATTTCTGTGTCTTCTTTGTGTACTTCTTTTAAAAAAAGTATGAGAGGGAACAAGAAATCAGTGAGGGTCATTGTGTGGCATTGTGTTTAATACTCACAGGGACCTGAGATCTTTTTATTAGCTTTACTTGATTTTATAGACTAGCAGAACAGTAAAATATCAAATACCCGGGCCAGGCATGCAATGGCAGAGAGTCCTTATCAGTATATTTCGTGGCTTTATGGTGATTTTTTTTTCTAGCCTCTGTATCCACTCCAAGTTCTACCGTGATCTTGCAGGTTAAAAGTTCTCTCATATCTGATCACTCTGGGGGCAGCTGTGTCCTTGTCCATTACAGGACTGTTCCTTTTCTATCTTCCTTTCCTTTCACCTCTTGCTGTTTGCCTCGTATCAGGCTTTCAGTCCTACTCATCTCACGAACATGGCCCTGTTTAGTTTTATTTTTCCCTTTATAATGCCTCATGCTTCTGAGCATCTGCGCCTGAATCTTGCACAATGCCCTTCCTGTGTCCAACTTCTGCTGGATCATGAACAGTCAGCATAATTTATTTACTGTGTAATATAAATTGTCAGCAGATTTTTCTCCTTTAACAGGAAAAGACTGAAGCTAACGCAGACAGCACTGCCATTACACTTTGCACTAAAAACTCTCCCAAGCAGTGATTTGCACTTGCAAAGTCATAAAATCACCAGGTTGGAATAGACCCACTGGATCATCAAGTCCAACCATTCCTATCAAACACTAAACCATACCCCTCAGGACTTCATCCACCCGCACCTTAAACACCTCCAGGGAAGGCGAGTCAACCACCTCCCTGGGCAGACCATTCCACTGCCTAATGACCCTTTCTGTGAAGAATTTTTCCCTTGTGTGGAGCTGGAACCTGCCCTGGTGGAGCTTGAGACCATTCCCTTTTGTCCTGTCCCCTGTCGCTTGGGAGAAGAGGCCAGCTCCCTCCTCTCCACAACCTCCCTTCAGGTAGTTGTAGAGAGTAATAAGGTCTCCCCTCAGCCTCCGTCCCTCTCTACTGACCAGTACATGATCAGAGATTTATGAATTTGTATCACAAAAACAGTTTGCACAGTAGCTAGGCTGGCTATCAAATGTTGCGATTGCCCCTTGATGATAATCATTCCTTGTGGGATATCAGGTTGTGCTTGCAAAGGAATAGCAAGTCAGAGCCTCCGTTGATATCTGTCTCTGCAAACCCACTAAAGGCAACACAGCTTCCCCATTTCACACCACACATGGTGTGTGCTGGTCTTTATCTGGCATCTATATCTCTAATAGGAACATACGCTTTACTAAATTAAGAAGGAATATTTTTGTGCTTTAGTACAAGCACACTATAACAATTCCACCTTTTTTTTTTAAGGATGAGTCTTAAAAGCATTAAAAGGGGCATAAAATAATAATATATATAATTTACCACTGTGCAGACTGTCAAGTGTTGACATGCTACTGGCATTGTATTTAATACATGGGCTGCCAAGAGGCCTCACTAATAGAATTTGCATTAATATACACAGCTTCTTTAAAAATTAATTAGCCAAAGTAGAGCATCATGTGCTGAGACTCTCAAACAGGAGAGAAATACTGAAGCAGTAGTGAAATAAGTGGTCTTGCAGCTGCTTAGGAAGCTAAGGGCAGCTAGAAATATTGCCCCAGCAATTCTCTCCTGCCCGTTGCATCATGATGGGAGTGCAGACATAAACTGACAGCATGAAGCATTGATGTGGAAAATTTTGAAGGAAATTGTAGATTTGGACTGGACCTGGAGGCTGTTGTGCTGCTGCCAAAGGCTGTTGTGTTACAGTTGTAAGCTGAAAAGGCTGCAAAGAAATACAAAGTACCTGTTAAGTCACTAAAAGAAAATGTGATCTTTTTCCAGTGTTCTCCTAGAGGCTGTGAAGCGCCAGCACCCTGCAACTTAAGCAAAACACACAAGTGTGGGTCACGCGTTTATGTGTGAGCACACACTGAAGAAAAATATGTTGCAGATGATTTGCCCAGGTTGAAATTTTCAACAGCAGCAGTGAGGCGTTGTGGAACTTAACAAGGAAATGTGTTGATAATCCACACCCCAAGTCATTCTCCTTATTTTTGTATTCCTTCATCAGCCTGAAAACACGAGGGCAGACTTCCTACTTGGGATGCTGTTTACTTGACTGACTTAATAAATTAGTGGCAGACATGGACCTTCAGTGTCCGACACCTTCAATTTCTTCATGTGTTGGAAATGGCTAGAGATGCATTTTGCTACTCTATATGGAGGAGAAAAAGCAAACTCTTACTGGTGGTATGGATTGGTTACCTTTTGTCAGAAGCTGAACAAAGTTAACAGTATTCATGCTGACACTGAAGCAGGTTGTGATCTGCTCTTATGTACCTTTGCTCTGTTGGTTTCTGAGTCTGAGCTCTGGTGTGGCCATAAGAGATCTGATCTCACTGCCCACCACCATTCTCTGCGTCAGCTGAGTGATGGGGAACGGGCCAAGCAGTGCTGTGCTGTATCTGGCAGAGTTTCTCTCATTGCTGGGCTCTTCCCAGCATTACCCCATTCCTACCAAGAACTATCCCCTGCTATAGATATTTTCCTCCCTTACTGTCTGTAAGTGAATGTGCTCTCTTCTGCTATCTGTTGAAATTATGAATAATTCCCAGCCTTCTCGTGTACTGTCACCTTGAAGATATTTATAAGCTGTGATCTTGTCCCTTTTGAGTTAAAGCAGTGCCACTGTTTCTATTGCAGTCACGTACATGTCTGTGTCCAATTTCAGGGTTCATAATGCAGCAGCAAAACTTGACCTGGGCTGGAATTTAAAGTGGGGTTCCAGATTGGGAGCAATTAAAAAATAATCAAATACAGTTACTAACTGCTATGCCTACAGAAAAGCAAGGGAGATTAATTTTTTGCCACAGTCTGACTACTTTTGGCAAGTTGTTTTTTCTAAGTTGGTTGAGTTTTAACCAGTACAACCTTTCTGCTTTTGCTGCTGCTGCTATTGCTTCAGCATCTCCTACTGCATGATGTGTGTGTGTGCATCCTGGGGAAGGGAGTACACATTCAGACACTGCAACTATCCTGGTGGGCAGCCAGCTCTGGGCCAAAATAGCATAGGCTAAAATGTGCATGAAGACTGTAAAATCTGCCCTTTTCAGGACAAATTCTACAGTTCCTCTGAATCCAGCCCTGGTCAGTACTTGTAGGCTCTTCTGTTCTCCATGGATGGAGAGGAATGCTACAAGACTGGGGTTTTTTTGGTTTAAAGGAGGTTGTTACCATGAGATCTGACGTACTTAATGAGCACATGTTTTTCTGATTCATCATTTCAGACTAATGTTTGTTCATACAGTGGCCTGGGTTACCGTCCCTCTCCACTCACCAGGAAATCCTGTTGTTAGCTATAAATGCTCAGACTGCCAGTATCATCTGAGGATTCACTCCAAAAGGTAAGCTCAGGGAACATGAGTGCCCTCTCAGGAGGGCTGAGGGGGTGGCTGTCAATGAGAACACACCTACTTTAATTTCTGCAGCAAAATGAGACACAAATCGAATCACCAAACTGGGAAACTCAAAAGGTTCCTTTGCTGACCAGGTGTGCTGAGTAGCAGAAGGGGAAAGCAGAGTGGGAGCAGAAGTGTGTCAAGGGATCTGTTGATTTTCATCTATTGTGGGATGAACTTGTAGCTGGGTAATGACTAGAAGCCATTAAAAAATGAAGGATATTGGAGGTAGTTTGAGCTGGACTTTGACTCTCAAAGACAGATTGAAGGTGCTAGAGTGGGTCTGAGGGATAAAATGAATCAAGAAGCCATAAATCTAGGAAGGTTTTTCTTTTATGTCATAATGAAAATAGATACTTTTATTTTTTTCTCTGGCTCTACTGGTGGAAATGCTAGTCTAGTGAATGTCCTGAGGACCTACCCTGGCTGTGCTGCTTTACCACCACTCTGCAACCCTGGTCAGCATCACTCAAGACAAAATGGGATGGAGGAGGGCTGAGTCTCCAAGCTCCCTGCTCCAGACGTGGGAACTGGGTCGACAATTAGGGTTTAGGGTTTGCTACTGTTCCAGTTTTTGGTGGGGGTCTCCCTTGGGTCACTGCTCAGACTGCCCTGTGCCCTTCCAAAGCCAAGATCCAGAAATTGTAGATAGAGTGCTGGCAACAGTGGGCAATTTCTACCTAGAGGACAATGGACTTGTTGAGATATTAGCAAAGAGGCAGTGAAACAGGCAGCTGAAAGCATCCAGATACACTGTAAGTGGATGAAAGAAAAGGCTAAGACTGAGAAACTGTGGAGGCCAGGAGGATTTGTCTGTGAAAGAAAGAGAAATTAGACTCTGGGGAGGGGGTTGAACATCCTCAGTTGTGCAGTGCAGTTCACTGAGGATAAACAGAGTTATGGAAGGATGCTGTGTGCAAAGCAGCCGCTCTGTGCTAGTACTAAGTATATATATCTTGTTGGCACCTTGCTGTCTTTGATTTCCCCAGAAACAACACGAACCTTGTAAGGTGTTACTTCTTCTCTCCTTCCTCTTGAAATGTGATTATTTGAGGGGATTTGGGAATCATGTAGCTGCACCCCAAGACTGAGTCAGGAGCACACTGGGCAACGCTGATCTGATGCTGCAGCAAGTGCCTGCAGCTCCATAGTAGTCCATGGGGATTTAAGCCACCAGTGGGTCTGAAGCAGCAAAACATGGTAGCAGAGGGCTGAAGGCACAGGTAAATCCTTGTCTTCCCCTCCTGTCTTTATCATTTATTCTTTTCCACAGGTCTTAGTAATGCTCTGCAGCTTCTCATTCAGGTGGCTGCAGGCTGCATGACCCTGGCTGACCCAAGCCCTCCTGTCCCGAGGAAATGGCCACATGCTTTGCGGCTGAACTTAAATTTATATGCCAGCTGAAACCCCAGTAATGCTTCCCTTTCAGTCAGGGTCTCTGTGGGAGTGATCTCCAATATTGCTTTGGTACTGTAAATACTAGAGATATTTACCTTCTGTTTCAGGGGAGCGAGGACTTTGGTATTCTAGGCTGATATTTATTTCCCTAGCTTGGCTTAGCCTTTATTGGCTCTGGGTTGTTGGGCAGGGGAAAGGGGAGCAGTAGTAGATTTCTGCTCCTTTTGATATCACCCGCACAAGCAGATGGCTTTGGAGGAGGCAGCTTCCAAGGAGCACTGCTGACATTGGATGTGGTAGAAGTCACAGTGCAGAAACATTAGCAGCAAAACCACATTGCAGATGTTATCCTCAACTCACCATCAATTTCCTCCCTCCAGAAAGGCCTCTCTGATTAATGTTTGTAGCATAAGAGTGTAATATGTGGATCTTATAAGCAGAGAATTTGTGAAATGCAAACACAGTCATTGAGGCATGCATTGACCCAGAGGCTTTTGCAGCTGTTTGCAGAGTGATGGTCCACAGCTCTCATGGGCCAGTATAGAGGTGCAGGTGATTAAAGCCAGCTGAGGGAAGGGCCTCTCTTTAGATTTCTCATGGTCTTTTAAATTTTTCTTTTTTTACAATTTTTTTCTAGTTTTTATAACAACACGTTTTCAAAGCTCAAACAACATATCTATCTCTGACAACTAAATACAACTTGCTTATCAATACCCAGGTGTCTTTATCATCTCCCTCTCCTTCCTAGTTTTCCATTAGCAATGCAGAATACTTGGAAGAGAAAGTAAAAATACCACAAGATTTTTAATTTTGGTTGAAAAGGCAATTTGTTTGTTTTGAAGAGTTAGTTTTCATTATTGTTTAAAAATAGTCACCCAAAGCAAAGCACAAACTTTAGGCTTGGCCTGCCCATACAACATATTACTACACTGATCTTCTAGTTTCACTGACCATCTGACCATCCATGGCTTCTCACAAGGATCATGAAGGTGGTTGTAGTCTAGATTACACACTACAGCCTGTGATGGAGGGTCACCTGGATGCTATAGACTTTCTCGTTCTGACCTACACCCTAAAAATTTCTTCTGAAATCCATGGTTGAATCAAGAAGGGCTCCTGGGCAAAGCTGAGGTGTTGCACAGAAACTGAGTGATTTACCCACTCATGCAGAGAGCCAGTGGCAATGCCAGAAAATGAGTCAGGTCTTCTCTGCTCCTTAAATTTAGACTTGTCAGCCTTCATCTCTTTCTGCAGCTTTGTGAAGCGTAACAAGATCCATGGTAGTTACAAAACAATGTCAAAGGTGTTAAAATGATTACCATAAAAATACATGTTTTCTGCAGTAACTGCCTTGAAATGCTACAGAGCTCTTGGAAACCAGAAGGGTGGCACCTGGCTGCCAAAACGTGTCTTGTGTGGACTTGGAGAAGTCTGCTGAAATGGTAGGATCTTCTTTCCTTTTAAAATCATTATTGTAGGTAGTTAGGAAAAAAGCAGTTCTATTGCCCAAGTGATGCAGATCTCTGTCTAGCTTCTAAATCCCTCTAACCTGATTAAGGCCTTAATAATTTCAGCTATTGAAAAATATGAGGTTTTTCATACAAATGTCTTAGATTAATGTTCCCAGTGCAGCAAATAAAATAGGTGCCTAGGTCTTATCTTGAGAAATTCAAATAGCTCGGACTACAGGGATCATTCAGCCCTACTAAAGGCTTTAACTTACGTAGATATGTAAGTATTGTTACACATATATACATAAAGCTTGCATACCTGTATGTAAATGTAGTTTATGTTTATGGCAGTTTACAGACAGTCTTGAGAAGGTATTTTCTTCTTAATTTTTTATGATGTGTAGATGGGTAAACAGAGCCTGATCTAACCCAGGTGGTTATGAGATACCTGCTATATTTGTCATCCTTTGGATCACACCTTCACTAAAGAGGTGAAGTTCAAGCATATGGATGGTGATTGCAGAGATGCATCTTCATCTATAACATTTACTTTATAGCGCATACTGGAAAGGGTGTTATCATAGAAGAATACAGAGATCTGGGGATCTGATAAACACACGTGGAATATATTCTCCATTGTAATGGAGCGTTGCACTTTCCAGCTAAAGCTACTCGCTTTCGTGTCTTGCCAAGTCCTTGTATGCAGTTTCCCATACTCTGCTTTCTCAGTGTCACAAGGTGAAGAGAGATGCCCACAGCAGCTTCTCACCTGTGCCTTGCTGGTCACACAGGTCACTTGGGCTCCCAGAGCTGCATGCCCTTTTTTCATGGGGACAGAGTGGAGACAGGTGTTGGCAATGCCACTCAGTGAGAGCAGGAGAGGCCAAATCTGGCCAGCTTTGAGATCTGCCATGGAGCAGGCTTGGCCCTGGTGACTTTGGACCTTGGGAATCCACCACCCCACCAAGAAAAGAGTACTGAATTTCCTTGGAAGGAGGAGATCATGATCATCTCACTTCTACTGATCCCTCCACTACCCCTGGAGGTACAGCCCCAGGGTTTGGCCTTGGAGCTCTGTGCATCCAGCATGTATGCAGAACATGGTCAAACCCAGAGCAGGACGGAGGTGTTGCCTGAGGCACATCAGATGTAGCACTGGCACAAGCAGCAGTGGGTGGTTTTGTTGCTCTCCATGCTTTCCTTTCTCTACCTTGCAACAATTTGTGGAGTTATAAAGGTCAGAGCACTTAAACTCACCAGTGAGGTACATAGTAGTTGACTTCAGAAATACAGCATGGTGGCAATTCCTTTCATGCACCAACAGCCCCTGCAAAATACTGTGTTGACAGAAGAAATTAAGAAGCAGATGGTGAAGCAGAAAGCGAACACTGGAGCCTGGCTGAATACTGCAGCCAGAGTGCAATGGGCACTTCTCCACAAAGCTGGAGGCAAGCACCCAGGGCTATCCTATCCTGCAACCTTGGGGCAGGGCATGTGGGTAGAGTACAGGGATATCTTGTCCGCTAGGATGGGGTGACAGCTGTAGTAGGGATGTGTCTGCAGAGTCCCTTGTGCTGCTTGTCCCACTCACACCTGCTCTCACCACCCTGGCAGAAAATTGGGCAAAGCTGGAAGCATTCCCTGAAACCAGCCCAGTGGAATTTGCTGCTTTGGATTGGTTGGTCTTGACACAGCCTCCAGGTAAATCCATCTGATCTGAAGATGAGAACCCAACAGGTTCCTATTACAACTTATGAAGTAGGCAACATCAATCACACACATGGATTATATAATAAGTTGGAGGTACTGGTATGTTTTCAGCTGGCCCACAGTGGTATTTGGATTTTGGCAGCACAAATGTAAATTGTAACCCTGCCAATGAGAAGAATCTTTGCATGTGCCCTGGTGTATTCAAACGTACGTGTTTCCTCAAGACATTCCTGGTTGCAACTGAGAGATAATCAATAAATGCTTTTTCAAAGTCACAGGATTCTGGCTGATCTGTATTTTCCTGTGGAAAAATACTAGGATATAGGCTCTTGGTATGCAATGGTAGCAATGGAGAAGATATCAACAGAAATAGAGAATACTCCTGAGGATACTTGTTAGCTGGCAGCTGGAAACTTGTCTGCTGAGCTCCCTTTTGGGTAACCAAAAGAGATTGCCTGTCAGCAATGGGAATTCAAAACCATACCCAAGAACTGAACTGAGCACTCCTCCTCCACTGTGGGAATACCAGCTGGCTGGCTGTTTTAGTAAAAGGAGGGCCAAAAAAGGAAGGGTGAGGAAGAGGCAGATGCACAAGGGAGAAGTGTATGGCACTGGAAGTGATGTAATGGAAACACTGCTGAGAGCAGAGGAGAAAACCAGAATGATAGATGTCCCAGAAAGGGAAGGGGAATCCAGCAGGAGGTGCAGCCCAGGAAGTGGGGAAGGAATGGAGGCAACAGAGAGGTGAAACAAGGCAGGCCCAGTGTGTTTCAGATGTTGCAATGGGACAGGAGGGATAAAGATATGCAAAAGGAATGATAAAAGCAGAAATGGAGAAAGTCTGTTCTACAGCAAAAATTACAGCAGGAGTAGGCCACTGTGCTTTTGCCATCCAACTATATCAGGCAATTCAGAAAGAGATACTCATGGATGTAATTTAACAGTCTTTTGCTTGACCTGGAATCTCCAGACTATTCACAAGCATCTTGAAAGGCTGGGGCTGAGTGGGGGAAGCTGGTTTTCTTAAGACTCTCTCACTTTTTGTACTGTCTTCACATCTGTGATAATCATGTGTAAAAATAATTCAATACAAATATAGTCGTGTCTTTCTTTAAGAAATCAAAGTTGTTGTGATGCCTGGGGCAGTGACAGAGAGACTGTTAGAGAAGTGCAGGCAGAAAACTGCTGCTGTAGGGAAGCAAAGAAATTTGGAGTTAAATAAAGAAACTAGCTCTGGCATCAAACTTCCACCCAACCTCTCTCTCCTGGGCTCAGAGTAAATCAGCATGTGCTTCCAATGGTCCTCTCTGATATATTAATTAGCGCAGCCACCCTAACAAGGAATGCAGAGAATCATGTTTCAGCGGTGATAAGCCAAGCCTTTCTGCTCATTTCAAGGCAGGTTGCCTCATACTGAACTTTTAGCCACTGTTGCAATAAGGGGTAGAAGTGGATGCTGGAAAACTGGAGAAGATCCAGGCTCTTGGTGAAGAGTCAGGAGGCTGTACAGGTGCTCTCTGCCTGCAGGCAAAGCAGAGAGAGACAAAACATGGAGACAACCCCCAGGGGAGCTGCAGTGAGAGAGCTCTCTGGAGAATTCCAGCAACAGCTACTCCTTTTTAAATCCGGTCAATAAACATTAGATGAAATGGATGTTTCTTTGGCAATGTGTTTATCTGAACTTCAGTTATACTGGGCACTAGCTGGGAGTCATAAAACGTTTTGTGCTGGTTTATTAAAGAGCAGCTTTAATTACCTTATTAAGAATTGACCATTCTCTTCCAGTACAGAAAAATCAAAATCTCTCAGTGCAGCTCAATGATGATTTCTTGCCTCCAGACAAGCAAAGGGCCTGGCACTGCTGCTGAGATGTTGCACTGTACACAAACTCCCATCACTGTGAGGGCATTTTCGTGTCTCCTGTCTGCAGATGCTGACTGTCCAGCATCAGTTTGTGAATGGAATTCCAAGTCAAACAAATGTGCTTGAATGAAAGTGGTCTGGAAGTAGATTGCTTAGCTTCTGTTTGGGATTTGATATGAGTTTTAAAGCAACCATAGGGTAGGATTATGTGTTTGGGGGCAGCTTGCCAGCTCTGCTGGGCTAAGGAAAGGTAGAATCCAGTAGCATTGTCTTCCCATCCTAACCAGCTTAATTCAGATATGGGGGATCAGGGAAAAAAAGCACAGACAATGCTGAACCTGAAATAGTGCTGTCTCATACTAGATTGTGAACTGGAGCTTGGTTACTTGAAGGTAAACTTGGTTTTGTGACTATAACCAAATGACAACTGCATAAACAAAGCCAAAATGCTGCTGAGTGGTTTGATGTTTTATCTGAGCTTCTTGAGATCTTTCTCTTCAATGACTCAGGCTCTTGTCCTTCATATGCTCAGAAACACGCACACAGAAAGGATGTTCAGGCAATCTGCTTGTAGCAAACCTGCTTTCTTTTTATTATTTGTTATTAATCCCGCTAAGCCAAATGGTACAGATTTTCCTGAAGGAGAAAATGGCTTGTTGTTATCCAAGTAATGCAACCTAATAAAGTTATGGAGTCATGGAGTCAGAGGTTGCATTTACCAGCTACTAACCCACCTCCTCAGCTAAAACATAATACCACAACCCAAACAAGACAACTCTCTCTGCCCTGCAGTCCAGATTAATAAAATGACTCCTTGCTCTTTGCTCAGAGAAACTCTCCACTATACCACCTATAAACCCTTTTGTGGGGACCATAGGGCAGCAGAGCTCGGCAAGGAGTTTTACGGGCCTCAAGACATACAAGCACCAGGGCTAATGAGAAATAACCTGCTTCATGGGCTGCAATGACCTGTTACTTTTCACAGAGCTCATCAGAAAAGGATATTTCATCCTCTTCAGTATTGCGTTACTAGTGGGTGTCTTTTTTACTAGTTACAAGTGCTAGTCCAAGGGAATAATACAAAAAGAAAAAGACAAGCTTATAGTCAAGATCCAATTTAGCCTGTATATCCTCTGTTGTTTGTGGCTGATACTCCTTTCCCCAGGCAGCTCTGAGCACTGGAGTCCTACTCCAGAAAGACAAGGTCCAGAAGCTACTGAAGGGCTGGTGTTAGTTAACCGGTAATAGCAGCAGGAGCCAAAGAGTCTGCAAACTATAGTCAATGGAGCCGGATCTAAAAGCTGTACTAAATAACCATAAATCTTGTTACCAACAGCTCTCAAGCTCCTTTATGGTGGAATTGATGCCCTTGCTTTGCAGAGGAGGAAATTCAAGCATCAAGGAATTGAAGTGGTTATTGCTAGAGATGCAGGAGACAAAAAAGGGTCTGTATTTTTGGGTTGATGTTTTATCTGCAGGGCTACATTGCCTCCCTCTTGTGACCAAACAATTGATATGGGAATAACCCACTGCTATTTTTTGACTCCCCATCAGGTGCCTCAGGGAAGCATTTCCCTCTGGGCCCTGCTGAACAGCACTAGGCTGTGAAGAACAGCCAGGATGATGCTGAGCGACACCAAAGCAGGTTTGACACAGAACTCATGGTCTGCCTTTTCAGCCAGGAGCCTGCCTAATAGTTTTTTTGTCCTCTAAACTGATCTCTGTGCACACAGGAGAAGCAGAACAGTCTATGTGTGGTTTACAGATAGGTTTCGCAGCTAGTGATGGGAACAGCAAAGCTCAGGAAAAAAATATGCATTATACACGTGCAGCAGTCTGACTCTGTCCCTGCTTGCTTTTAATGGCATGTATCTCAATAAAAAGACAGCTTTTGCCTTAACTTATTTTAAAAGCACATCAGGCAGGGATTAGAGAATGTCTCCCCCCACCCCACTCCACTTTTCCTCTAGACCCCTGCACAGCATCCAGTCCAGCTACTATAACACACAGTCTCTTGCCTGGGTTGCTAACAGAAAACAAAAGCCTGATCTAAAAGTGGAGTTGTAAGCAGTGATGAGTGGGTCAGGGCTAAGTTTCCTAGAACAACTCCTGGTCCAGGGCGTAATTCAAGTGGAAAATCCTGTGTGTAGGGACCCAGTTTCAAGCCATAGCCTTCAATCCCTATTTTACACACTTTTTCTTTTAATATTGAAGCCTGTACTTTGATTGAACCAGTATTTACCTGACGTGAGGTAGTGAGGATGAATGAACACCTCTTAAATGATTGTTGTGTAATTAAACAAGAAATCCTGTCCAGAGTGATGAGCCTTATGGCTTCAGAGTTTGTGTCAGGGACAAAGAAGAAGAAATCACAGGCTGTGCCTATGCTGATGTTTCAATGAGGATGAGGGTGAGCTTTTGCAGCAAAAAAAAATGAGGCTTTGCCTTTTTGCAAGGACTCCTCTCTGCCTTGGCTTTGCATCAGCAGAGGGCAGCAGAGATTGGAGAAAACATTGCTACGAAAATCCTGCAGCAGTGTCCAGAAAGTGGGAGAAAAATATTCCTCTGTATCTTCGCACGAGCAACCTGTGCGCTCTAGGTAGGGGCAGAGGTGGGTGTGCATCCTCCTGGTCCCTCACCAGCAGAGAAATGCCAGCGAGGGCTTGCCCCTGCCCCACTGACATAGTCTGAAGGAATGCAAACATCATTTCTGTCTTTCTGATCTATGCTTTGCACCAGGATGTTATTCCTGTCAGCTGGCTGGCAGAAGGAAAATACAATTGTTAAATATTTGCAATGAAGGGGGAAAGCAGTTAAGAGTAACATCTAAGCTTCAGGTCTTGCTCCAGGCTATGAAGAAAATAGAGCATGCAAAATACTCAGTCCCTCCTGCCCAGTAGAGGCAAAAGCTTCATGGAGGGATCTTTCTGCCAACAGCGACTTTTATTCATGGCACGTCAGCAAGCTACCCCTTTTCCTCTTTATGCTGCAGTCACTGCCGTGCCCCAAGCCCCCGGGAGCAGACCTTTGCTTCCCTTACGCTAGCAGACCTGTCCTTCTGCCTCTGACATTACAGCAGCTTTCTCCCTGCACCCCTCACTCTCTTCCTGCCTTCACTCCATGATTAAAGTTTATAGAACCATTTATAGAACCAGTGAGCCGACTCACACACCAGGTTTCTGCCAAATCCTGGCCCCATCCTTCCTTGCCTACCCAGGGGTTAACATCAGCAGTAAACACCTGACTTTTACTTTGCCTCCTTAGATTAGTCTAAGATTAGTGGTCAAATTTGCAGTGGAGGGCCAATTTTTCACAGCGGGGTTAAACATGTAGCAACAGTGAGTGCCAAAGCACATCACCATCATCCTATTTCTCAGGCTTCTGTAGAGAAATGGACTCTGTGTATTGCTTTCTGGGGACATTGCCCAGCAGAACAGTCCAAATTTTACCAGAACCAAAGTGAAGGGGCTGGATAGAGATTGCTCCAGGCTCCGCTCTGCCCATTGCCTTCTACCTCAGACACATGGGGTTACCTCACAGGGTGATGCAGCTTTATAGATGGGGAAAGCTACTTGCTGGACCATGGTTCCCCAAAACAAGATTATTAGGGATCCAGTTATTTGTGTTGCATTGCAATTCTTTCTGTTAACTTAAATAAGTATAATTTGCTATTATTATAATTATTACTATTATTAGAAGCTCCAGCAGAAAGAAGGCACCAACATTTGCTTTTCTTCAGCATAAGCCATGCAGTAAAGCACAGCTATCTGCTGAGGACTTGCAGGAATATATTTGGCATATATTTGAAGGATTAAACAGTCTAAAATATCCACGGGTCTGCTGACTGTTTTGGCACAGTGTCGTGCCTGTTCAGATTTGACTTTTGATTGTGCCTTTCACTTGTGCTTTTTTTTTGGCTTAGATTCTTGCTTCCAGGCAAATATCTGACTGTTGTCAGTACCCCAGGCAGAAAACCCAGAGAAAAAGTATTGATGTCTCAGCTGCTGCAGCATAAGCCTTTTTAAATTATCAGGCATTTTTTATTACAAAAGGAAGGAGCAGAGTGTTTGTTCCTTGGTGCACTGTGATGGTGTGTACCAGGGTAAGCATCCTTCCTCCTCCTTCTGCCATGCTCATCAGGACTTTGCACTGGTCCTGATTAGACAAGAATGTACTTTATGTGGGAAGGGAATGGGTAGCCAATTGAAACATGAAGAAAGTCAGTGCTAATGCATGCTGGCGTGGTCCATATCCTTGCCTGCATGATTATTAAGGTCGTTTTTTATTTTCTACTTAGTGCCTCTAATGCAAGATCTGTGAGCAGACCCTGGATATGGAATTCCATACACAAAGTAGCTTTAGCACTATCTGTACCACAGTTTCTTGCTGCAGGTGAGTCTCAGACTGAAAATGCTGGTGGCTTGAGATATACTGAAGATGGGGGCACTTGAGAATTTTTCAGGCATGTTCAGTACATGATACCTAGCTGGGTAGCTACCAGTGCATAAGATAAATGACCCGTTCCGCTAGACAGGGAATACAGGGAATAATGACATCATGATTATTATTATTATTATTGGTAGGTTTTTAAATCTAGGAATCTGGCAAAGATCTTGTTTTACACCTCTTCCAGTGCATGTAAGTGGTGGAATTATACACCAATGCTCTGCAGCTTACCCCAGGAGCAAAACCAATAGAGTCCACCAGTGCGGTATTACACATAAACCCACTCTTCTGCCGATGGCTCAGTCATTGCTGGGAGAGATCTGACCTCTCCCAGACACTCAAGACTGCTGCAAACACTTCCTGTAAACAGTCAGTATTTAACATTCAACCTTGCAACTGAGGCATCAAACGGTGATGGGTCAGGCATGTCATGAGCAATTGTTTGTCTTCCCTGACTGGATAAGCATGCAAATAGATTCAAGTAAACAGAACCATCCAAAGCCTACGGATTTTTTGTTATTTATTTTAGTGAAAACTATTAATGGCAATTCTGAAAAGACTGTTAGAACAAGGACATTAAGGATAGAGCTCCTTTTTTTTTCTCTTTATTTTACAATCCTATCTGGAGCTTGAAGGAGAATGGTCAGTTTTGTAGTTTTGATTACAAGCTTCATCAACATATTTCAGGTACTTAATGCCTTCTTAGCCTCAGTCTTTAATTGTGAAGAAAGTTGTTCCCACTGTACAAACTCAGGAGTTAGAGGAGCAGAACGAGGCTCCCATGATCCAAGAGGAGGTGGTTAGAGACTTGCTTGCCCAGCTAGACACCTACAAGTCTATGGGGCCGGATGGGATCAACCCAAGGGTATTGAAGGAGCTGGCAGATGTGCTGGCCAAACCCCTTTCCATCATCTTCCAACAGTCCTGGCTGAATGGGGAAGTTCCACTGGACTGGAGGTTGGCTGATGTTGTGCCCATCTACAAGAAGGGTTGCAGGGAGGATCCAGGAAACTCCAGGCCTGTCAGTCTGACCTCAGTGCCAGGGAAAGTCATGGAACAGGTGATATTGAGTGTTATTATGAAGCACATGCAAGAGAACCGGGTGATCGGGCCCAGTAAACGTGTTCACGAAAGGCAGGTCTTGTCAAACAAACCTGATTGCCTTCTATGATAAAGTGACTTGACAACTGGATGAGGGAAAGGCTGTGGATGTGGTCTTCCTGGACTTCAGTAAAACCTTTGACACAGTTTCTCACAGCATTCTGCTTCAGAAACTGCCAGCCTCTGGCCTGGGCAGGCACACACTCTTCTGGGTGCTAGCCTCTTCTCCCAATTGACCGGGGACAGGACAAGAGGGAATGGCCTCAAGCTCTGCCAGGGCAGGTTCAGGCTGAACACTAGGAAAAAAAATTTCACAGAAAGGGTCATTGGGCATTGGAACAGGCTGCTCAGGGAGGTGGTTGAGTCACTTTCCCTGGAGGTGTTTAACGGACAGGTGGACAAGGTGCTGAGGGGCATGGTTTAGTGTTCGATAGGAATGGTTGGACTTGATGATCCAATGGGTCTTTTCCAACCTGGTGATTCTATGATTCTATTTTTACAGGTTTCCCACAGCAGATCTTGCTGTGAATGCTCAAGGCTCATTTTAAAAACAGTTTCTGTAAGCAAAGCAACATGCATCTCTGAAATTCATTTTCACTGAATATTTTTTATATTCAGGAAAAAATCCCTCCTACAGTTGTTCACCAAAAGCACACTACACAAGGTTAGGAGCCTGGCCTCAGCAAATTCATTTTTAAAAAGATGCAAATCCATATTTCAAATGCAGATGGTGCCTTTCAGTATACAGAGGTTTGACTGTCAGAAGTTGGATACTCCTTATCTGCTGAGAAATTAAAATCTGCTTGCCCAGGCAGGCTTTAAAAGTCACACAGTGACTACAAAAAAAAATTGAACTACAAGGCTGGTCAGGGAAAACCTCAGCTGCAGCCATTTAATAGCCAATTGAAGTCAGCTGGCAGAGGGAGGGCCCTGCACCCTTATATCTGTGATCCCCACAGCTGGTGAAGGAGAAAAAAAAAAAAAAAGAGGGAAATAAGCGGAGAGGTGGCTCTTGCAAGCTCGGAGGGAAGTGCTACCAGAGGGAATAAGGTATTGTGAAGTGGGACTGAAAGTCCTGAGGGGACAGGCTATCTAGGTGTTTCTTTTAAGTAATGGGGGTTTTTTTTAATATTGTCTTTTTCTCTTTAATAGTTGCTAGGTTGCTCTGTCCCATCAGATAATAACTGCTGACAGGCATACAGAGTTAGTAAGCAATTTGAAACCACTTTTGGGTACTGTGAATGTTTCTGGTTGTTCCTCTGTAATGGTTGTACAGCTCAACAGTAATTTCCTGTGATGTGCTAAGCCTTTTTTGCCTTCTTCAGTCACCAGGTAGAAGCTGGATTGCACAAAACTAGCGAGTTCCCATTTTTGTGATCTACTCTTTCTTTCTGCAGCTCTCCCCTCTCTTCTTTTTGGGGTACCTGGCCTTCCTGGCTTCTATATAAGAAGCATGTCATAGGCTGTAGCTATTTGGCAGGTAGAGCAGCTCCATTTGATTTCCAAGCAAAGCCCTGCGCCCACCAAAGAGCTGTTGGGTTGTACAAGTGCTGCTGGTAGTAGGAGAGGACTTACCTGCCCTACCCTTTCAGTAAGATCACCCTTGGCACTACTCTGATGTACTTTCCTATCTCTTTCTTTTCCTTCCTGGCAGTCTGCAAGGCTTGTAATGACAGCATGCTATGACTTAGCCTTGTCAAATCCACTTGGGAAGTGAGGAAGTGGAGCCCTTACTTGGAAATGAGGAAATCCTCTGTCCTCCAGCCTTTTAAAGCCAATTCAGTTTGTCTTGCTGGAACTCTTCCCTAATTTGTTATTTCAGATGGGATGTTTCTTGGAGCTATGGCAAGGGATTTGAGAGCAATAAGGCTAAATTAAATTTCCTGGGATTCAGTGTCAAACAATTGATAAGCTGGGCTATTCAGGAACCATTCACAGGTCCTAAGCTGTAACCATATTTATTGACTTCACTGTACTTATAGTAGCTCAAGAATTCCACTTTGTATTGTTTGTTTTACTTCAGCATAAGAACTTAGACTGCTGTGATGAGAACAATGTTTGTGTTGCAATTTGTCTTAAAAAAATAATTTGTGAATGGTAAACTTGTTAAATGTGAGGAAGAAAAGCATGTTCTTATTTCAGTCATAAATATTAATTTCATGAAACATGATAAAGTGGGGAAAAATACATGTACTGGATGAAGGAGGCCAGTAAGATTATCTAAGAACAGAAATGAAAGGACTTCTTGTCAAATGCATCTTGTTTTGTGGCTTTTGCTGAAGCTCTGTTGATGTCATTATATCAAAGTGATGATTTGTTGTACTCTTTGCTTAACCTAAGATAGCTGATCGCCTCCACCTCCTAGATTAACAGTAATAGTAGAGGCAAGCTGGTGAAACTATACAGTGGCTTAGAGAAGCCTCAGAAACAGAGGAACTACACAAAGGGACACCTTGTGCATGTCTGTATTTTGAGTAGAAATGTGAGTTGCTGAGGTGGGGTGTGTGGATGAAATGGGGCTCTGGGCATGTATGAACTCAGCTGTCATAGAATCATAGAATGATTTTGGTCAGAGGGGACCTTAAAGGTCATCTCATTACACACACACATACACAGCCTTGGGCAGGGACACCTCCCACTAGACCATGTTGCTCAAAGCCCCATCCAACCTGGCCTTGAACACCTCCAGCGATGGGGCATCCACAACTTCTCTGGGCAACCTGTGCCACATTAGCAGCTCATGTTGAGCTTCTCATCCACCAGCACTCCCAAATACTTCTCTTCAGGGCAACTCTTAATCCATTCTTGTGTGTAAGAAGAGCGTAATGATGAGGTGTTGGGCTCTTTTGGCCTAAACAAACATGAAAATTAAAATCTGTTTAAGATAGACCTGAAGCGTTTGATCATTCTTTGATGTCTTGTCCATGAAGTATCCCTTGGTGCATAGTTAGTATTGGGTCTTGTAGTATATGATGAATTTGGAGTCTGTTATTCCGCACTGGGACTTCTTACATGAGGAGCTTTTAAAAAACACTCCAGAGCTGAAGAACTGAGTTTTCACCACATAGAAGCATGCCAGTGGTATCCACAACACAAATACCCAGCCCTAACCAATTTAATGTGTTTTGCAAGTGAACTTCCAGTGTCTTGACATTTAAAAGCAAATCACAACAGGTGACTAAGGTTAGATTACAGCCTGATTGTGAGCCAAAGCTATTGTACAACTAATCCAGTCATGAGTTGCATAGATGTGCAGAGTTCTTCCCAGTTCCTTTCAGTGTTGCTGTCCTCTGCTTAATTCTTCTGCGTTGGTTTCTCCCTTTGATTTATTTTTCACTTGTGCTACCTGTCTCAAGAGACTGAGTCACAGTCACTATCTGTTTGAACTCCCACCTGCAAACTTCCTGTTCTCAGAACATTTTCTGACATACAGCTGATTCAGCCTTCTAGAAAGTGCTCCCACTTGGGAGAGTGGTGCTTTGCTCTCTCTTACCAAGGTCTGTCTCTGACTATCACCTGGTACCCTTTAACAATGTCAACCAAATCATCACTCAGCTTTTCCATGACCAGTCCATTAACAGAGTCTTTCCTTCCCTCACAGCTTGTTCCCAGATCTTTACTCTTTACCTTTCCTTCTGCTGATGTCAATGCTAAGCTCTGGAGTTTTATCCCACAACTCCCCTTGTGACGTCTGCACTAAAGTCCCTAAAAGCTTCCTGTGCTGCTGTTGCAGGCCCTCTTACTCTACTTGTAGTGTACGAGCAAGGAGTCTCTAAACACATCCTCATCACCACGCTTGAGAAGGACAATCCTGAAAGGTGCTTCTTGACTCTAGCTAGACTCCTTGGTTTGCTCTTATATCTACCCCTGTGCCAATGGGACCTGAATGAACTGATTATTCATGCAAATTTTGAGTACTGGATTTTTTTATTGGGTGTTAAATACAAAAACCACATTAAAGTTGGTGTTAGGTGTTTATTTCACTCGATTCTCTGAAAATGTCACAAGGTGGTTTTTTCAATACGTAAATAAATACACAAATACTTTTATTAAAACGAATAGAGGAACTGTAGGGAAGGCTCAGACATGAAATAGTGACACTGCTTGTCATTCGATGCCTTCAAGGGACAGCACTGAGGCCACACAGTTGAGAAGATCTTGACATGAGGCAGACTTCAAAAGGACTAACAAACAGCATGGTCCCATAACAGCAGAAAAAGCATTGACCAAACTAGCATGAGAGAACAGTTGGGGGTGGGGATAGAAATCCCTGCAACAGGCAGTCCTGTGTAATGTCTTGCACAAAATAAGCTGTCTTCACAACTGCACGCAATTGAGTTGCAAACTGTTACATGCAGTGAGGCTTCATCTTGCTGCCTGCTGTTTTGTGTTGTGCTCCTGCAGCTAGGCCGAGGGCTGGATGAGAGATGAAGCAGTAGCTTGTGAGCCAAGCCTGCAAACTCTTTGGGCTGCCTGCTATGGGAGGAGACCAGGGAGCTATGTAGGAGTCAGGAGGTTGAAGGAGCACAAATATTTATTTTTGCTCTGTCACCCTGTTTTGTCCAGCTGAGGCACAACTCTTCACCCTGTTGGGTTTTTTATTTGTGGGACAACATGTAAAGACTGTAAAAGTCTGCAAGCTATTCTGGCTGGGATGAAAAAGCACAAGGATGATGTTCATTAGGATTTCCTATGAGAACAGTAAATGGCCCACTCGGTTCTCTTTTCCAAACAACATTTTTGGAGGCTACTCACTAACAAGCCTAGTTCCACAACATGATCTGAGCAGGAAATGCCCTGTTCTGCTGGTCAAGTTAGCTTGTTCCCTTTGCATTCAAGTTCTCTTCTACCTACTGACTGTTGCCCTCATGCATCCAGTCAGCAGAAAGCAGCCCATACATCGAAGTGTCAGTAATGACTCAATGAGGAGCCCTTCCAGAGAGAAGAGCTGAGCAGCCAACTCTAACAGCAGAGAGCATTGCCAGCATTGCCCTATGCCATAACTCTGACAGAAAGACAGTTTTACCTTACAGGACAAGTGATGAGTTTCTAACTGTGCTTGATGATTTTTACTTTGATGGTGGATGTTTAGAAAACTGACTCCATGCCTGTCCTCCATTGGAGATGCAGTATTACTTAGAGCTGTTCCTCCTTCCCTGTGGTGCCTTCTATTTCTAATTTTAAAGCTTTTTTTAAATTTATTTACTGTCAGCATAACACTTACACTGGCTGCAGATAATTGTAAAGATGATATGCTGATATTAAGACTTCCAAGACAGCTGATATTTGAAATGGTATCTCACTTGCCTGTAAAGTCTGTCTCTATACCCAACTATTAAAATGCTAAACATATCAGGATGTTTACTCAGTGTACACAGTTTGTCATAAACTACTTGTGCACAACCACCCCCCTTCACCAAACCAGCAGTCATTTGGCTACAAGTCAACCACTTTTATCCCATGAATATGACTGCCTTAAGTGAGCCTCCTTTGAGATCTCCCTGCTGGGTAGTGTAGCTGCATGGCAATGATCTCCCAGTGCACTGGGATGCTTCTGAAGGGTATCTCAAAGCAGTGAGATCTTTTACCAGTTTGCTACTGAGCCCCATTTGAATTCTCCCTGGATGAAGAGCTGGACCACGAGGCTAGGCAATTCTCCTCAACAGGGATTAGTTGTTTAGCTTAAATAAGTAGCATTTAAAATAGAATAAATAATTTAGTGTTACAATATTGTTTTAAATACCATTCTAGAATTCTAATTTGGTGCAATTTAGCATGTGGTTTGCTTAGCTTTCTTAGCATGACAAGAGGGAATGGCCTCAAGCTCCGCCAGGAGAGATTTAGGCTAGAGATTAGGAGGAAGTTTTTCAAGGAAAGGGTCATTGGGCATTGGAATAGGCTGCCCAGGGAGGTGGTTGATTCACCTTCCCTGGAGGTGTTTAAGGCATGGGTCCTTAAGATGAGGTCCTGAGGGGCATGGTTTAGTGTTTGATAGGAATGGTTGGACTCGATGATCTGATGGGTCTCTTCCAACCTGGTGATTCTATGAGTAGCAAGACTTGCTCTGAAGCACTAGGCCACAAGCTGGGAATTTCCAGTTAAAAGCTTTCCCAGCACATACAACTTGTCCAGCCAAAATGAGGCCTCCAGAGTCAATGTAAAACAGGAGCATACAGAGGCTCCAGAGATACAAACCATCAACACCAATGGCATTAAGAGAAGATAACAACCTCTCAGAAAGACAGTGAATAAATACAATGAGGAATGAGAAGATCACAGACCCAAAAACTACAATTTAATTGAACCATTGTGTGAGGGGGTGGGTAAATTCTCTGTAAGGGTATAATTGCCCAGGTGTTTCTTGGATTATGTCAGTCCTTCTCTGTGGAGTGGACCATGCTGCTGTGCCCCTCCATTGAATTGTCTTATGAAATCTGATACTCAAGATTCTGCTTTGTGAAGCCTTGAATCCAGATTTAGGAGTGAACTGACATCTGGCAGCAGTCAGCAGTGTCCATAGGCAAGATGATTATGGTGGAGATGCAACATGACACTTGGAAATCTTAGCAAAGTGATACAAGGAATTGGGCATGCATGTATAATCCTTTGGCTATATGAGGCTTGCTATCAACACATACAGCCCAATTCTCCCTCAATATGTTTCATCCATGCAGTAAGTAAGGGCGTGACCTTATCATCAAACTCTGTTATGTCACACTTTAATTTAAATAGGAGTTTTATCTAGAGATTCGCTTGTGACACATGTTCATACACATAGAATGTTCAGCAGTGGTATTTAAAAATAGTAGCTGACTAGAGATACCTACTTGCTTTGCATTTATCTTTATCTACTAAATATCACATTTGCATTTGGATGTGCACCTAAAAAGGATTGCTGCATGCAGTGTCATGCAGGCAGCGGTGATAACTTTAAGACTGTGACTGCTGAGGTTTTCTTCAACTACTTTCTTCATACTTAGGAAAATCCAGGAATGGAAATGTTATATCGTACACATCAACAAGGGCAAAACTGGGTTCTTATTTACAATAAATGATGGACCAGAAGGAAAGAACTCAGTTTGAAACTCAGCTTCCACAGCTCAAGGCTTGCAGTTATAAAAGTATGTTTGCAAACTAATTTTCAGAAATAGCTGTGCTTTTGGGGCAGACAGCTCTTGAAGTCTCACAATGTTAAAATGAATTTTGAGAATGGGTACTGTCAACCCAGAAACTAATTTACCATGTTTGTGTAGGCTGGTGTTGCCTTTTCCCCAGGGGGGCACACACAATAGCATGCTGGACAATTGGGGAGTGAACTGCATTCCTAGAAAGATTTCTCTATCGTGCGCCAACAGTAATTAGCTGAGATCCTGAAACACAAGGCATTCTCATCCTTTATGCATAAGTTAATGAGGCTTTTCTCACAATCTATGTAAGTGGGTTTTTTCTTAAGTTTCCAAGGATAATTGGGCTATTTCTACACTGTAGAGTATTTAATGTGTGCTGCTTCCTCTTTTTTCTGTGGGCTGCCTGTTCTCGTATCCTGTGAAAGAATAGATAGGAGGTTTCGGTTCACTTCTCCACGCTTTTTACTTTTTTAGATATATTTTATGGCATTCCCTCCCACTTCTTTCCTCTCTAAGCTAAAAATTCCCACTATTTCCAGCCTCTGCTTACCCAAAACTTATCACCTGTTGCTGCCTTTTTGAAGCTTCAAATTGGGATCACTTTTGTGCTGCCAACTACTTTGCAGACATACTCAACAGAGTCCAAGAGGTGTCAAGTCCCTCTGCAGAACACATGTAAGGACTCAGCCTGATCCTAATACACAAATCTTCATATCTTTAACATATCTTCCTGGATCGATTTCTATCTTGGGGTGAAAAAATGGCCCATAAAGCCATACCTTTACAAAGAAAAAGGATGTGTGTGTCACAGTAGTGGCTGTTCAAAGAAGTATGCTGAGCCAGCTCCAAGACTTAGAATCACAGGAAGATAACACTTTTTCCAGAGTAAGTCATTAACAAAATATTGTACGTAAGCAATAAAATCCACAGAGGAAAAAGTTGCTGTTTGGTTTTTTTAAATCAGAACTGAAATACATTTACTGAGCACTGCATGATTCCTTCCTTAGAAGGGAGTAGCCTTTTAGATTCTGTCCCCACAGAATAAGTGCTGATGTAGTTTCCTCTACCTGGTGTGCTTATTACATAACTTTTCCGGTAAAAGGGGTGATAGAGCTTTCTGAGTGGCCATCAAGAATAAAGTGTTCATGGAGCAATTCTTGCTTTCTCACTAGCTCTTCTGTTGCAGTGTCAGGGACCTAAATCTAGAAAATAAAGGTATTTGTAGTTAATTTGGACATGACTTACTTCTGACACATTAAGGAGATACTGTTAGCCAAACAGAGCATTGTTCTAGCATTCCTGTCTATCCTGAAACATACAAGAAAACTAATGTAACCTCCTACTAGAAGATACCTCAACAATTTGTGTATATATAAGCAGAGCATTCTCTTGTTGTCACTTTCAATCTGTAACATGCGATGGGCTAAGATTAGGGATAATCTGGAAAAGAAGCTCCAATGCTAATTGTTTAGAATGACTAATTAGGGCCCAAGATCCTCAGAGCGGAAAATAGTAATTAGCTACACAGGTGCTGACAAAGTAGACTTATTCTCCTGAGACAACTGCAGAAATCAACACAAATTTTTGGGGTTAGGAAACTGCTAAACAAACAAAATATAACCTCTCAGCTAGCAGTGGCGCTTCTTTCCTTTTTAAGGACAAAAAAAAATTTAATGAAAAATTACTTTTCTCTGAACTTCTTTTCATTTTTCTCAGTTGCTTGTTATTAAGTCTCTGATACAAAAAATGTATTTCCAGTACTCTAACTCTAGGAAGCAAATATTTAGGATACTGTGATCCATTTAGTT